>VXBQ01011930.1:54103-491896 GCA_013400175.1 Phainopepla nitens | reverse complement strand
AAAAGTCCTTTCGTAGGAAGGTTGTTTTATAAATTGTGTAAGAAACTGTAAAAGGTCTGTCTCCGAAGTCAGGCTCTCTAAGGCCCTGTCTCAATGTGTGTTGCAGAGTAGCTGGAGAATATGCTGCTTTTTTGACTGTAGAGTTGCCAGAACACCTTTTAGACAGAGGGAGAAATAGAATATTGAAAAATTGTTTGGCAGAAGTGATGGGCTACCCTGTACGGTTCTAAAGCTTCTTGGCAATATTGTATAACTCTTCTGTCTAGGAAAAATATAAAAGTTGCAGACAGCTTTTATCTAACCTGACAGGGTGCAATAAAATGTGGTACTCACAGTTCAGGAGGTGCTACCTGTCCAAATGCTGCCAAAATATATTGATGTGCCACAATAGAGGGCTGCTTTATTAAACTCCCTAAACGAGAAAGTGGGATGGGATTTACACATTTCCTGTCTCACTAACCAGAAGTACCTCTGTTCCCCTTCTCAGGGAAAACCATATACTTGTAGGATATTCACTTTACGATTTGGGACCTCGTATCACTCGTTTGCCTGAAAAGTGTGATGGAGGAAAACCAACAGAAAGGGCTTTGCTCTATGGCTTTGCTGGTTGTGGCTGATGGGCATTTTGTAAACTCTGGTGTTGCTGAGTCAAGAAGTCATGCAAAGGGTGAGGGATATCTTAGAGCTACAAGGAGATGTGCTTTTCTCCAAGCAGAAAAACCATGCCAGTCCTTTCACAGCATATTTTCAATTCCTTTCCCTGGCAGATGTCAGAGTAACACCATTTGAAAAGGCAGGGGAACATGGGACATCTTCTAGATTGTAACTTTAAGTCACCAATACCTGTCCTGGAAGAATTTCCAAAATCTGCCCTTCCAGTTTCTGCTGTTTTTCCCGATCTTCTGGGCTAGATGAAGTATTTGAACACAAATAACTTTATGTTCCCATTCTTTAATGGGATCACTGTGCTTGACAAAGGATACATACTATGTAGCAAAAAAGAAAATGTGCAAGTGTAGATTTATGCTTAAAATTTGTAGTATTTCTTCTTCTGGTAAAATTGACTAGAAGCATTACAGAAGGTCTGAAGCATAAGGAAAAGAAATCAAACTTTTTGTTTTCTAATCTTACACACATGAAATTCCTTTTACAATGATTTTTAAGCTGTACTGTGTTAGGTCAGGTCTGTTACTTGCCTCTTCTGGGGAATGTCTGCATATGTTCCTGAGTGTAATAACATCTCTTTTTTTTCTATTTTTTTTTGGGTAGCTTTTCTTTTCAGTAGTATAGAAGAATTACATTTATGCTCTTGGGAACTGTTAATGGTTTTGATTCAGCAAAGCACTTTTTGTATGAATAGATAGCATTTATCGTTTGCTTAATAACTGTCAATTTATGTGCCAATGTTGAATAATCAAAAGTAAGATAGAGAAAACACATTTGGTTATTTAACAATGCAGTTTGACTGTTTGTAGTGTTTTAAGAAGGGCTATATAATTATACATGTGAGAGAGACGTTGGCAGCACAGGTATTTAGAAAGAATTTGTTTGCTTGTTGAAAAAAGAATATGTTTGACAAAAGCTTAATTGTTGTTTTCCCCTACGTGCATCAAGGAACAGGAGCACTGCAGTTGGTGCTTTGTGCGTTCACCCAAGCGTCTCTGCAGCCAGTGGAGAGTGCTCCCAGAATCCTCATTTATGAAGAGACCTTTCCGAGATCCACATTTACCTTCTGCTGTGCCTCATGTGTATTGTATCCAATTTCATTTAAAAAAAAAAAAATATGCCTTGTTTTGTACAGTGTAAATCCATTTCTGCTTTACTTTGTAGCAGTTTGTGTTTTGCGAAGCAGTTTGTGTAGTGAAGCGCTGTCTGGCCTGGCGTAAGTAAATGGAGTGCGAGAATTGGGGAAAAAGTACAACAATCACACCTTCTGCAGCAGGAGTGGGAGCGGGGCCATGAATACCTAATTGACTGTAGTGATGGCTATGCTCATCCACACATTATTTTTGAGTGTGTTTTAGCAAGATTTTAACTCTTTCACAGAGCTCAAGACACCAGTGTGTTTAGCAAGGACCATTAAAGAGACCAAAAGCAACAAAGGGAGAGGCTTTCCTCTCAGGGAGTCTTGTGTACTGCAAGAAATCGCTCCCCTTACTGTCCACTGCATCGTGGCAATGATTTATTTTGTCCTTGAGATTAATTTAGGAATTCATCCGTGGAAATGAGAATAGTGACACTGGCTGCTGTGTCTTCTGGCTCATCCTAGCCTTGATACGCTACAAAAAGCTTTACATGCGAATCTCTGCACTTCTCCCTGCCCCCTGCTGCAGTCCCTCTGATTTTTGGTGTTTGAAGGCATTGAACCCTGGGTTATATGGATATATAATGTTACTATTAAAGCACTTCTGCTTCATTTTAAGTTTAAGCATAGCCTGAAGCCAGCAAGTAGAAAGAGGTTTAAGAGGAAAGAAGGGGCTCTTTTGGAGCTGTTCTGCAATGATTTTTTGATTGTTCACAGAGTTCTGGAGGCAGATGTGGCCAAGGTCTTACAGACAAAGAGGCTGGTTGGACTCCTGAATCACAAAGACCTTTTATGATAAACAGATGGTGCCAGATTTTGGGCTAAATCCATTGTGGAATTACCAAGGGACATTGTCTTTTTGGGAAATGCCGTTTAAATGTGTGTCCCTGTTTGACAGGGACAAAGTACACCTCCTGATTTTGCTGGAATTAAAACTTAATTAGGCCAGGTTTCTCTGAGAAGCCCTAACAACTGCGTTCTCCCTTAAAACCTGCAGGTTAATGAATAATAGAAGAGAAAGATTGAGCATGGCTATCTAAACATTTTTTCTTGTCACTTTTTATTCTGTACTCTTCTGGGGTATCTATTTAAAATATCAAGGGAACATCAGTAGTTTCACAATGATTAACTCTGGCTCTAAAAAAAGTGCAAATGCTGTCTCAGAGCTATTTTGTTGCTTTCAAATAGGCAGACTTGCAACACTAACTCATATTTGATAGGGAATCTGCTGAACAGCATAGAACAGGAATGATGGTCAATATTCCACCAATAAATGCTAGGGGTGGAAGTTCAAGGCCTGATGTTCACTGAGTCACCCTGTCAGTCATGGCCATGATCTGTCCTGTATTTCATAAGTGTCCTGACCACAGGTGCACAGACTTCTCTTGCTCATTCACAGATAGGCAGATTGCTGTAGTGCAACCTGAGACTCCTTGAAGTCCGAGACACTTTTGTCAGGGATTTCTTGTCCAACTGGAAAGGAAATACATGATATTATCAATCTGTGCTTAGGTTGTGCCTCATCCTATATAAGCAGTCTGTAGATTTTGAAACTCTTACTCTGGTTTCCTGGTGCTGTCTGCTACCTACTATTAATTCCCAACACGTTATTTAATCTAATTGGCAGATGCGTTTGATAGAGAGTTGCAAGTTTCAAAACAAGTAAATTTCTAAAATATTTCTAAAAACTGACATCCAGAGAGAAGCTAAAGCCTCTGTTAAGCTGAGGAAGTCCAGGGAGACTCTACCATTATATATTTTGTTGGAATCATGTGGCTAATGTATTTCAGATTAGCGTATGTGACTTTTACCTGGACAACAACTCATGAAAGTCCAGGCTGGAGGTGTGGAAGAGCTGAGTGTGAGGTCAGTGAAGGGGAGACAGGAGATCTGGGCTTTCTGGAACTACAGGGAGGGTCGGAACAGTAGTGGAAATGCTACCTATCATTTTACACTCAGCTTCTCTTGCTGTGTTTTCCTATTTGTTGTCCTTCTCCTTTACAAAGCACATAAAATTCTCTGATAACAGAGCTGTTGAAAACAAATATTCTTGCAATATCTGTATCTGTGCTGACATGCACATAAGGCATTAATTGAGAAGGAATTATATATTGGTACTCAATTAAAAAAATGTATTTATTTTAAAAGATTCATGAAAGAAGTGTAGTTCAACAGAGAAAACTGTCTTTCAGGAAGTCATGACCATCACTCTTTACAACATTACTCTATCCCACTGCATTTTGTATAATAACATTTTAAAAAAAGTTTTAAAAAAATCTTTTGTTGTGATGTTTACGTAAGGGATTTCACTGGGCAAATAGGTTTGTTTAGGCAAAGCAATACTTAAACTCCAGGCCTTTGCATGTCAGTGTGAACTAATTAGAATCATATTATGCAATAGGTCAAGAGATCAGGAAGTTGGCCTTCTAATTAGAAGAGATCGTTATAAATAAAACCTTGTTGTTGAAAAGGAAGAGCAAAATTAAGAAGATCTGGATGTGAGAAAAATAAATCAGAGCCCTGGATCTCTGCTGAAGGCTGTGTTAAAAGTCACCCCTTTCTCTTTTGCCTCTTGCTGTGTTACACAGAAGAGACTTGAGGCTTCAGGCTGTCCCTCCTTGAGCTCATCCCTGTGCCGGCAGCGCCTGCCCATGTTGTGCATACCTCACTCCTCAGATAACAAATAATAGCCTGGCCTCCCCAAACAGAGCCTGACTGGAGAACTCAGATCTGGTTTGTATTTGCTGTTAGCTTAGAACTTTCATCCTCCTTAATACTTTAGCTGCACCTATTTTTCTGTGGTTTTTGCTATCGCCACAAATGGGCACCTTGCCAAACTGGATGAGTGTCGTCTTGGGACTGTTTTTGCCTGAGCCTTTTGGGCTAGTTATTGTTTAGCTTTCGTTCTTCCATCTTAATAATTGAAAAGCATTTATTTTCAATAACCTGTAGGTGTTGGGTGTTGTTTTACCCTGGAGCATAAACATAATTAGTAAAAATAATAACAATAAACAGATTTTAGATGGTGGAATAGCTCTTCAACTTTTTCTGTAGTTTTTCATCACTTCAGAAGGATGGAAGGCCGATCTGGTTCAACCATGCTTTTGTTTTGTAAAGGGAACCTGGGCAGGTGGTGGGACTGCATACCCTTAAGGTTCCAATCCAGCCTAATTTATTCTCTGACTCTAGGAAAGCATACCTGTTAAAAGTAAAAGGCATTAATAATATTCAAGCTTGTAGATCTAAGATATCCATTTATCAGAGTGAAAGACAACCTCTTTCCCTAAGACCATGACCAGCTTGTCTTTTCAGTGTGATGCTGGTAATACTGGGATACAGGGAATATTTATGGTGTGGGACTGTAAGCTAACCACTGGTTTTCTGGAGACTGTCTTGTAAAATGTTTCCTCAGCATAGTCACACATGTTGCTTTTAGTTTGACCTGAGATGCGTATTTCCCAAGGACTTTGCTGTGCAAAATGTTGTGAAGGCGGGGAAGGATTCCTTTTCTCCATCTTCCCATCAGAAGTAACTGGAACCCTAGGATTAGGTTATTTGTGGAAGTCTTGTTGATGCTCTGAAAGAGTTTGTCTGTCCTGAACTCAGTCTCGCTGGTTCCCGGCGCCTCATCCTTAACATCACTGCAAGCAGAGCGTATTAGTCACTGTGAGACAGGGCTTGTTGATGCCTGTACCCTGGGGTGGCTGCTGAATGTTTTTGTTCTGCCATTGCTCAGTTGTTTGTTAGTGCCTGTTTACAACTAAAACCTTAAGGGATGAATATCCTATCGTGCTGGTTTCTGTGTGTGCCTGATACAGAGCTTGAGCTTGATGTGAGTTGTTACTTGGATCTTTTGAACTTTGATTCATACGGGCTGTGGGGCTCAGTACCAAACTGCTGCTTCGAAAATGTAAAGAGTTGTTTTATTTGATTGAGAATGGGGCTTTTCCCCTTTATTTGCAGGTGCACTAGCTCAGGCATGGCGAAAAATCCTGAAAAATTCAAATAAATTTCAACTCAAACCAACACAAGGTGCATTCACCTTGCTTTTTACAGTTAGGGCCTAGCATGTGCTTCTGAAGGAAATGCCCATATCCTGTGGCTAAATACTTTGGTATTTAGCATTATCATGTACCTTTGAGCACATGAACTAGGTTTCTTTCTGGTGAAAGTAGACTGGAAAATGTGTCCCTAATGCATTGCACTGGAAAAGTGGCATTCAGCCCTAGGACCAGACAAGCCCTAGCTCAGAATAAAAACAAATAAAACTCCCAAACAAACAAAAACCCTCTCCACCATCAAAAAGCTCCTGAACCTTGGATAGTATTTATACAACAGGTTCTCACCACCAGCTGTTTAAGTCCACAGGTGTGCTCTTATTGGTCCTCTGTATTTGCTAATGAAGATGTACCCAAAGTGGTAAATTTTAATAGAAAAACGCTGATGAGTCTTAATATCCCCTTTGTCTAGAGGGCTGTTCACAATGCCTTGCCCAGTTCACCACAGTCTCTTCTAATCCTGCACACGACTTGCTGTTTGCAAGCCTTTGACTGCTGTGAAAGTAAGTAGGTGAAACTGTTTTTAAAAGTATGTTTTCCAAGAGTGGGTGGATTAATATTAAGAATTATATTGAACTTTATTCTGCATTTGACACCACTGACAAGCTATTAGGATTTTTTTTTCTCTTTTTCTAAAAATGGGTAAAGATTTTCTGCTGTAAATGTTTCCAGAAAGGAGGCCAGACTTGAAGAGGGATTTATTCCCAGGGTTCATCACAGAATACAGCCTTTGGAGCTTCAGTATCTTCAGCCAGGGTTACCTATCCTCTCACTTCATCATATCAGAGTGGTTGCTCCCTTCTAAAGATATCAGGCTGCAGTTTAGATATGAACTACCTATGGTTTAATGTCTCTGATGTGAACATTCCAATGTGACTTTTCAGAAACAGATTCACTCTTCGTGATTTTAATTTCTCTGCAAGCTTTTTAAACCATCTTTTTCAAACAATGCTACAAATATATCTCATTCCCTCTCCTCCCTTTAATGAAAGCTGGAAAATAAAATTTGGAGGCTTAAGTATAATAACAAATATCACAGGATATATATTGTTCAGTGATTCTACTCATGGTTGTGTGTATTTTCTTTTAAAACTGTACTTTTATATATTGGAAATATGCACACTTGAACGTGTTTAGTACAGCTTTTATGGGCTAATGTTGAGCTGCTTTTTCATTTTAAAGCCACGTCTCAGTGCTCTTGTATTATTTCGTTAATATTGCTCAAACTGCAGAGCACTTGAGATGCTTTGGCCAAAGTGTTGTTCACAATTACCTCTTTAAAGAATCAGTTAATATTGATCCATATCCGTGGAATGTTGCTATGGAGCTGGTGCTGTTTACTCGTTAATCACTGCAGACTGCAGCTCACAGCGTTGGCAACGGGACTTGTTTGTTACATGTGACGATCGCTTTATAAATGTCAATAAAATCAAGACAAAAACCTCTAGTACAACTGGAACTAGCAACTCAGTATTTTCCTCATTATTTTTGGCAGCAAAGTAGTCTTACAGAACAGTATGCAATAAAACACCAGCCAACTGAGTCCCACACTGTGGCTATAATTACATATTTTTGTTTGCTAATCAGTAGAATTTTTCTGTGTACACTATTATACTTTAATGGTTCTGTTGCAACACCAAATTTACTACAATGTTCTCTTGAAGAAAATGGCACATAATGATTTTGTATTTACTACAAGAAGATATTAAACTAAATAATACATAATGATGCTACACAGATTAACCAGCTCTTTAGTTCTTCTGTTCCTTATCTATGCTTTAATGGTGTTTTAGGACAAACATAAAGTTATTTGGGAGGGAATTACCAGAATTACCGAACTGGTAAATATAGCCATCTGTGTGGGATGTCTTGTTTCTTACTTGAAAACTATTAGATTGTAAATTTAAGCTGTGCTTAGTACTTTAATTTCCCTTCCCACAACTCATGGAGCATAAGGAGGGTTGCAGCCAGCTCAGATAAGTAATAAGTTCATTAATTACAGGTTTACCTTTTTTGTAGGTTGAAAAAGCTTGTGTGGGACTTGATTAGACAAGCTGTTGTGGTGTGGCCTGTGGAGGACTGGGCAGGGAGCAGCTCAGAGAAGCTCGCCATGCAGCTTTTGGAATCAATCTTCCATTTAACTCCAAAGGCTGCTTGCTGTTATCAGGCTTTGTGCCCTCCTCGGGTTTTTTATATTATTTCTATCCAAAGTGATTGCACTGCAAGTAACCCCCAAGTACAGTGGGCAATGTGGAAGGTGTGTTATCTCAAGCTTTTACACTATCTTGTTTTTATTTCTGTCATTAAATAAATAAACAAACACTCAAGGGTTTTTATTCCTTTTCTTTTTTTTCATGATTATTCTGTCATTAATTTCCACTTGATAATTTTGAATATATCTGGCAATCTTAAGTTAGTATAAGGCTTTTCCACTTACCTTGGAAGCAGAACTTTGCTGTCAGACACAATCTGTCCAGTCGTGGAAAAGGAAGGCATGGTCTGATAATGGCAGCTTGCCCCTGTACTGCAGATACAGTTAATTATGTGTGAAAGTTGTGGTTTTTATAGGTAGAGATAGAAATCTAATATTTTTTATGGATTTGTCAGTTTCTGCAATGCAATCCAAGATGCTAGTGCAAGTAAACAGTTTCTCTTCTGCATTTGATTTGCAGTGTGAGTCTGTGTCAGGATATGATACTGATTTTAGAGGGAAGTGGTATTTAGTGTATGTGATATTTTTGCATGTGGCTGAACAAGTTGATATTTCAGCATTGCTAAATGTTGATTGTGTCCTAGATCTGGCAAGATATAGTAAGTTATCTTTTGGCAAGATATAGTAAGTTATCTTTTCTTGATTGTGTTACACATAGGATTTGTCATAGCATCTCAACAAAAGGAAAGAATATTTGAGAATATTTGTTTTTATGGGTAATTACTTCTCGGGCTTCTGTTAAAACACTGTCTCAAAGAACCTTGTTCACACATCATTTTCTGCTTAATCTAATGTTTGCCTTTTTCCTTCCTTGTATTTATTCTATTAGAATACATTGTAATGTGTTCAATTGGATTTACCTATTGCAAGGTAATTTTTATATAATTAATACTGTTAATTAATCCAGTTTGAAACAGCACTCCAGATTGAGAGGATGTTTCTGTGATTGGTTGAAATACTTCTCAGTCTGCAGGTTTTCTCCCTTCAGTGGTTCACAATAAAACTAAATTAGCACAAGGGAAAATGGTCCAGGAAATAAGAAAACCAGCTGCCCCTCAGTAAATAACTTGAATTTTCCTAGAGCCTGTTAAGCCTTGCTGCGAGCCAGAGAGCATCTCCTTTGTTGGTGCTCACTCTTAACTCCTTTGTACATTCCAGCTGCTGCCCTGATTCAGAGCTCCTACGATCCCCATGGTTTTTTTAAGTCCCTTTTCTAATATGCCCAGCACTGAATGTACTTTGCTCCTGTAACTGACCTTTCCTCTGGTACTTTCTTCACCCTCTCTCTCTCTCTCAGTTAGTTCATCATGGAAACCTCCGAGAAGATTCCATGCTGCTGCGTGCTCAAACTGAACCTGTGTGGGTTAGAGGGGAAGGAAAGAGATGGCTCTTCAAAACAAACAATCAGATTGCTTACAAAAATTGTCTAGGATGTAATATTTGATGCTGTAAACCATGAAAGCTTTTTCTTGGCAGATCTGCACACCTTTCTTTTGAAAGATTTGTCAGAAGTGGAGCTATTCACCTTGCACCATGTAGCCCCTTTGACTGGCTCTGGCTCAGTGTCTTCTCCGAGGCTTTCCCAGAAGCTTTAATGTATTCTTTCATTCCAGCAGTGATCTATAATGTTCTGGTGCTTGGTGCACCCTATGGCTAAAGAGAAAAATCACCTTCTCCCATGTCTGGATTAGTTATATTTAATTAGAAGTCATATTTCCTTATGGAAGCCCTCAGGCTTCAAATCCACCAAGACCTATGCGAGAATTTCTTCCTTCCATGTTCTCTCTTGAGAAGAGCTTATATCACCTCCCTTGCAATTTTTGTGGGGAAAGAGTGGTTAGAATTATACTTTTTTTTAGATTTTAATTTTCACTGTACCTTTAAAATTCTCTAGAATGACATGCCAAAAGCCTTGTGGGCTGTGAGGATGCATCACTGTTATAAGGCTTCCTTTTACGCAGTCATTTTACAATTATTACTTGATAGCCTGCTCCGTCTAAATCCTTGACCTGTGCCTGTCAGCTGCGGGCTGATAGTTGGGAATAAATTTGTATAATCACTGCACGATGACTGCTTAATAACTGTACTCCAAATATGCAAATACCTATTCTGGCTTAATACAATTCATCTGCTTTGACTGGCCTGTGCACTTAAAATTTTCGAAACATTTGAAAGTAATGGAGCACACCATTGCAGCCTCTTATCTTTTTTTGGCGAGCTCTAAAATGCTGAAGTGTACAGAGAAGAAAAAAATGTATTACAAAAAATCCAAAGAAAAATAGACATCAAACAACAGAGAAGAAGCACTTGGCTGCATGTGTTGTAAATAAAGGGAAAAAAGCCCTCAAACAAAAAAAAACTTAAGGATTATAGAAAGTTTTTATATTTTCATTCTGTTTTCTAGGTTAGCAATACGCCTTTACTCAGAATAACCCGTGGTATTAATTTCCTTGTGTGTGTTACACAGAAGATACAAATTCAAGAGTGTATTTGAGTCTGAGACACTCACAAAATGCACAAATAAAACCCCCAACCATAACAAAAAAACCCCTCAGACCAATGCAAAAAAATGCCAAAACCACAAGATAAAAAGCAAGGCCATAGTCATACAGAAAAGACATCTTTCTCACGTTTGTGATTTTCCAGTTCTGCGGAAGCTCTGGTAATTTCTTTCTCTGATCTTGCCCTCTTGTTTTAAGGATTTTCTTTGGCCATCAAGTGACATAGGTTGCTGAGACAGATGGACAGCGAATCATACCAATTTGTCCATTTCTGTGTTCCTTATTGCAACATCAGAACATCAGTAAATGGCTTTTTAAAAATAAAATCTGATTTTCATTGCCCTATAAGATGTGCTTTTTATCTTATTATCTTGTTCTTTTTAGCTTTTCTCTGAGTTTAACGTCATGTGTCTGAACAGTGCAGGAGGAAAAAGAGAATCCACAGTTCAAGGCACCAGGCAGAGCTTGGTATGAGGGTATAGCCCAATGTCCTCAATAGCTTAGTAACCATCGTGGCAAAGAGGGTTTCAGGGAGATATTGAAGGCAATAATATGGATATTTACTAAAGAATGGCATTCCTGTAATAATAGCACAGTAACATGAATGAAAATCCAGGACAGAGTGGGCGTCTTAGCAATGAAATGTGGATAAACTTTTGTTGGCTTTCCAATCTGCACAGCACCCAGCTGGAAACAAAGTACTGTGGCTGCCCAGCAGGCTGAGGAAGGGATTTTGGAATGGCCAGACAGATTTATTTAGGGTGATACCACCTAAACCAACTTGCACCTTCTGAATAGTTGTTTTGGGAAGCTGGGGGAGCAAGTTGGGAGGAGTGTGAGCTGAGCTTGGTTTAATAGCACAGAGTAGCCTGAATTTCTCCAGACTTATCACTTCCCTCCTCGGTAAACAACAACAAGCAGTTTTTGTGCTCACTGCCAGGAGGTATTTAGGGCTTAGCTGTCTCCTTCCCATCTGGAAAAGAGTGTGGCATGTCAGGTGTCTCAGCACTAACACAATTAGAAGGAAGTGAATGGCTCCTTCACACATGCCTTAATGTCAGCAGTTTGGACTGGGAAAAACTGGAAAAGCACTATTGGAGCCTTTCCTGCTGTTTTTTCTTGCCAAAAGTGTGACATTCAGACAGGTTTATCAGCCCTGTGTTTCTCTGAGCCCCTTATGCTGCTTGAGTGGGCTGACAAAAGTGTGAATCCCATTGACATTATAGCTCTCGTCTACAAAATTGGAGCAGAGTGCTCGAAGACTCGGGAAGGTGACGTCACAAGTGTGAGATAAAACAAACACTTCCTTCTTTGTTTGGTTGTTTATGGAAGGGATTTGCCAATCATCATTGTTAGCATGACGGGACAACTTTTGTTGGACTTGACTTTTTGTTTATTTTTAATATGAGTTTCTGGTATCCTGAGATACTTAAATAAAAAATCTGCCAAAATTTGTGAGTTTGCTGCTGGTTTGTGCTTTGTCAAAGTAGGAATAATTGGCTGTGTGCAGTAAATGTAAGGCATTTAAAATTTAACAGATCCGTGGGTGAGCTTTATTTTGAATTGTTGCTGATTTCTTTATCCATGTGGGCTTTTTTCCAGTTTATGGCAAAGACATTGATTATGTTGGATGTTTCAACTGCTTTTGTTATGCTTGACTGTGAACTGCATCTAGATAAGGTCAACCTTCTCTTAAAACAACCAGTAGGTTTTAAAATTTAATTCCCAGTACTTTTCACCGTGGCAGGCAATTACTGGCGGTATGTAATGCTAAATTTACAGGATTTCAGCCAAACAATACTCTAAAACACAAGTTTCCCATGTCTGACTTTACAATAAGGTTTACACCTGCCACCGTTACGAGTGGTTTTGTTCCTTCCAGTTTATACTGGAATAATGGTTTATTTTGTTTTATTATTACTTTTCATTACACTTGCTCTGCAGCAGGGTTGGTTGGAGCTGGGAGGATCCCCAAATGTAATTCTAGCTGCCAGAAAAGGCCCCTTGGGCAGCCTCAGAATGTTGATTCTTAAGAAAAGAAGGCCCTGTACAGAGAATGTGGATTGACACATGAGGTAATCAGTAGTTTAAGTATCAAGACTGGCAGGTCTCATTTTGGTCCTAAATATGGTGTACTCACTAAAAGTTTCTGAAAGTAAGATTATTTAAGGAACGTGAACGTAGATGGTGATGAAATGTGAACCTAATTCAGGGAACCAGCCATCTCAAAATAAATTGTTCATCTGTGCTTTTTCTGTTTAAAATGGAGAATTTTAAGGATAAAGCATAAGATCACGCTTTCAAATGCTGAGATTTTGGCCAGGAAGTACTGTATAATTGCTATGTTTTTAAAATTAATTTTGTTGGAGGCCTATAAACCAGTGCATTGATTAAAAATCTTCAGTTCATTAAACTTCCCAATGACAGAGGCCATCTCAGTAATAAAAACTGCTGTTCCTAGCAGTGGATTGGCATCTGTTATATTCTTTTTAAGATCCCCACCTTTGTTCATTAGACCTGCACGTGTTGTCTCTCCACGGGCAGGATTTATTTCCCCTTGACATTGATCTCAGAGGTGCAGTTGCAACTTTGACAGCAGTTGATTCCAGGGAACTTTTCAGAGGCACTTGACCAGTGTAGCAGAATGAGGCTGGGTTTTGTTGTGAGCTAATTCTTTGGTCATTGCGTGGGGATTCAGTGGTGGTTTTTTGGAGAGTGGTGTTTTCTGTCCTTTTGTTTGTTTGTTTTCCTTCTGGTTGCCACACACATCCTTGCAATGGGCATTTTTGGAAGGTCCACGAGAATGGAGGACGTGTGTAGCAGAGAGTGCACAAAGCAATTTCCTCTTCTGTCCCCAGCAGTGCATCTAATGCAATGTTATTATCCTGGTTATTAATTATCCTGGCTTTTTGCACTCGTGGCATTTGCCGTGTGGAAGAGCAGTACCACTTCAGAGATATATATCAAGCACAGGTGACTTTCTTAAATAAGCAAACCTCATGAATTTCCTGCTGAAAACAAAAAATGAAAATCCAGAAAAGCACCAGAGAACAGGAATTACTATGGAAAAAAAGACTATATAGATTCTTGAAATGTAACACAATAAATCTGCATATGTTGTTTACATCATAGCTTCACTTTATTCGGCCTTGCACACAAGGTCACAAAAGAAATTTGGGCCTTATTATTCCTGGAGGAGTTTGTATTTTTTGCTGTGGTGTTAGATTACCTTACCCTTTTTATTACCATCTGCATTGCAAGGCGAGTTTTGCTGAGGTTATTTTTTTTTTTAAGCAGCATCCCATGATACCCTTAATTCTGTGTTTCCTATGCTTTTGCTTCATTTGCAATTTTAAAGAGATTTTTCTCTAAGAAATAGGTTTGCTCTATATTGTATCCCAGTAAATTAGCTAGTTTTTTACTATATAACTTTAACCCTTTAATTCTTGAGCACAAATGCAATTGTTTTCCAATAAATTAATTAAGAAAGGATTTCACCTGTTAACATTTCTTCAGGACACAAGGAGAAAGATGGTGTCAAAGATGAAATATTTTTGTTTAACATGTTGTTATTAATATGGTGTTCTTTTGCATAGGATTTTTATTTTGATACCTGACTTTGTTAGTGTATTTTAAGGAATAATTTTCAGCTTACTTCTTTGTGCAACCAGTGCCATGGACTGCAGTAGCTTTGAAAATAGTTTTTCTTCATTAATGGCTTCTGGTGAATTGTTGGGAGAACAAAGTGCTGTCCCTAGTGGCTCCTGAAACTTATAGAAGCGTGCAATGAAATAGCTATTATTTTTCATGAAACAAAAAATTAGAGTACTACTTTTAATAGATTTACACAAGGATGAACAACTTGAACTGTAGAGATGAATTGAACCTGAAGTTTCTTGAGCCATTTTTCAGCCCTCAAAATGTAGTTCACGTTTGTAGGTCTTCAACATAGAGAAGCCCCTTCCATGTGCTTGTCCACCCAAGAAGGGTGAAACAATAAATACAGAAACCCAGTTTTTGTGGGCCCTCCATACACAAAGGCAGGGTAACAGGTTCTCTTTTCAAAAGACAGGTCAACCTGCATTACTCTTTGTGATCATTTAAAAGCTGAAGTGTTGTGTGCTACTTCAGAGCATTTATGGGACCTCAGATTGTGGGCTCCCAGTTTGTTGGGATGGGAGGCAGAAGAGAAGAGGGTGTTCTTCCACCATCCCTTGGGTGTTTGCTGCCTCACTGGTGGCCCATGGCAGGACCCAGTGCTCTCAAAAATCCTTCAGAGTAGCTTGGTTTATTACACCTGAAACTCCTTTCAAGAAGCACAGTACCTATAAGGCTGGTTAGAAGCCCTTCTTTAGTACCTTCAAGGTTGTCAATTGATCAGTGTGCAGATTGGAAATGGGATTTCTTTCCATTACAATTGACAGTTCTCTCTGTGGCATTTTTCCACATCTTTCCCATAGCTCCTAAAGGTCAGGTCACTTGTGTGTGAAGGGTGCACTGCTGAGGCAGAGTAAGGGCTTGGAAGTGAAATCTCATTTTTTATTGGTTGTAAAATTAAAAAAAACAAAAAACCAATAAATAAGCACAATTCCTCATCTCTGTCATGTGATGTCAAATCAGATTTGACTGGGTTTTTCAGTCACAATGAACAGTGGGATATGGTCTAGTGTTTTCCAGATCTGTTTGGAATGATGCAGATGATCATCTATATAGCAAACTGAAAATTGAAAATACAGATGAAATATCTGAAACCAGTATATCAGGGGTTCTTCACTTTCCTATGAATTTGGCAGCATGCCATTATTATCATGAGAATTTCTTCCTCTTTATTAGAGGACAGCAAAATGTCTTTGACCAGCATTTTTCCCTGCTGAGGTTGTTGTCATTATCTGTAATTTCCACTAAGTTTCTCTGTTAAGAGTGCTTGCCTCTCTTGTTCACTGACACTGCTAGTTGGTGTACACTTCCAGAAAGCAGAATATCTCATGTAAATATTTTGTACATGCCTGTTCCCTGGTTTTTTCCCCCTTAATTAATGCAGCTAAGACATGTTTTAGCAGAGGCTGAAGAATCATATTTAGATTTGTTAATCTACTCTACCTTTGCAATTATTTTACTTTGTGTTATGCAGAGAGCTTGTATTTGGCAATATATTTCAGTGCTTGGAGTCTACTTTAAGAATTATCAGACTTAAGTTCTGAAGTGTATATATTATTTGAAACATAGAGTATTTCTAGCATGAGTTATTGAGTTATAAAATAAAAAATGCATGCATAGACCAGAGGTCATCTCTAGTCATGTATTTAATAAAATATGGTAGGAAAATGAGGTTCTTGTGAAAGTTTTGGGTGGTTTGGTGTTTGGCTTTGGGTTTTGATTTTGTTGGTGGTGTTCTTCCCCTTCCCATCCCCTCCTCCTTCATTCTTCTTTATCATCAGTCACTGAAGTATATCAAATGCTCATTTCTCCTTTTCCATCTAAACCTGTCTGGAGTATTCAATCATTCTCTCTTGTGCCACCTTTATAAGGGAAGTATGCACGTCCACTTGTTCCCTTCTGGCAGATGTCTTCCATTTTCCTTGTCATATGTCAGGATTGGTTGTGATAGAATTGATTTTTCTCTGTTAAGAATTCAATTTTTTTCAATTATTCTTTCATCCTTTTGGAACTTCTTTGCTAGTAAAGGCTGGACACAGACATGTGGAATCAGCTCCAGGAAAATACTGCTGGACCATCTTTATTATAGCTGCATGTGCATTGAGAGCACCCTTCCAGCATGGGAGGGGTTAAAGATGGGGAGCTGTGTGACACGTGGAGTGCTGATACTGGGTGTTTTAATCCACCACAGGTTTACAAGTGGCAAACTTGAGCTTCCACTTCCCTGGCAGAGGAGGTGGTTTCCTTCTGCAGGTACTGTTGTTTGGCTGTGCTCTGAGCTGCACTGGTGCTGAAGTGAGTGGAGTTTGAGGAAGAAGAGGTCAGTTTAAGCAGCTGAGAGAGCAGCTGAGCCTTGCACAGACACTGCTGAAAGGAGAGTGTCAAACTGGTGGGGACAGGGAGGATCTCAGTGCTGGAAATGATTCATCTGCCACCAAGAGAATCCTTGCATGGACTTGAGTCCTTGTCCAGGATTCCTGAGGACTTTGTGGTGAATCGTGGAGAAAGTGCTGGTCCTAAGCATCTGTGCTGTTTTTATGCTGGTGTCTCAGCAAGTAGTAAGGTTGGTCAAGATTGTGGTGGTGCTGCTTATAAAAATGCTCTTGAGGTTTCAATGCATACTGCTTCATTTATCCTGCTTGGTTTGGAAAAGCATTTAGTAATTAGGTTAAAACAATTAAATTGGATATTACGAGCACAGGATAGATTTCAAATATTCTTTCTTCCCCTCAATGTTAAAAATATTATTCTTGCATTAGCATGCTGGAGTCTGTTGAGCAAAGATTTTGGGTAAGTTAAAAACAAAAGTTCAGCTGAGGTAGAATAAGAAGCCTTGGTGTCTTGGGACAGAGAATGTGCAATGTGCTTACAGCTGGTGGCTTGGCATCCTTGGTATTTTCAATAAACAATTTAAGAAAATTTCTTCGAAAGTGCAGTGTCACATGGTTCTGTAGTTATCTTGTTCTAATATAAAGTACTACAAAAAACCATTTTGACAATCAGTGTCCAGGATGGGCATGGAGCATTGCAAAGAACTGCTGATCCAATTTTACCGTGTCACCTGGATACGAACTCCGGTACAGAGCTGCCCAAAAAGCATAAGCAGGTTTTTAACCCTTAGCAGAAGGCAGTTTGAAGATGTCATGTGCCTCCCCAGCTGGGGATGCCTGACTTCAGGAAATACCCAACACCTTATAAAACCAGTTATGGCCTTGGGGTGGGAAGGACTGTGGTTGTTCCCACTGCAGCTTCCAGGACCCCTCGGGGTGCAGGAGTTTCCCCTTTCTGTGCATCGCTGTGGGCTCTGCATGGCTGCTGGGAGCACTGAGGGGCATGGAACATGAGCCTGCAGAGAGCTACACAGCCCCTGCTGTGACTAGGAGCTGTGAATCTCTCAAAAACCCATCCCCCCTTGGCTTTCCAAACCTGTTCTGGTTTAATTGCTTCAGACGTGCTGCAGGGCACAGCTCGAAGTTTGGACTAGTTAAATCTGAAATAAAATCTGAAATAAATATTAAATGATGTTCATACAGACTCTTCTTATCTCCAGAAGTATTTGTTTAGCCTTTATATTTGCGCTTATTTTACCTTTTGAGTTAATATTGTAGTTTATGTGAAGGTTATTTCTTCTAGTTGAACTCCATAGCTGCTGCTGAATTAGGGCTTTACTCTAGTTAATGTGTTCATGCATACGCTATTTCCTTTATTGTTTTTTATCCTTTTTCTCAAACTTTTTGCTATAATTACTGTAAATGATTTCTTGGATTGCATGTTGAGAGTGCAGAATTGCTGTGCCAGCAGCCTTGTTTTATTCTTTTGCTGGCTCCTGAGGGTAATAAGATCTATGCACTCTACTAATTTTCTTGCATACTTAGCTGCAATTTCAACCTTTAGTAATTATTTTTTAATTAACTCCAAAATATTGCACGAATAATGCAAAATTTTAAAAAAAAGGAAAAATCTTAAAATCTCAGAAGAAGGTATTTTTTATATCTCAAATCAATAAGCACTGTTTCTTGGAATTTTTATATAAGGCATTAGTAGCATGGTGACATTAAATGACCTGCACAATTGTAGAAGTATCAGAGGTATGTTGTAAGAGAGAGTTTGGCATTTAAATCTTAGAACCTTCAATAAGATATTTTTCTAATACTGAAACTTTTATTCTACTTCACATTTTCTAGATGTTTGCTTTTCAATTAGCAGAACTCGGCTAAACATCATTGACTCATTGACTAATTCCGTCAGTAGAAATAATTTTATATATTTAGATATCAACTTACAGATCAGTTGGTCTTGGCTGTGGGTGAAAAAAACGGGCAGTAAATGTTTATGACCGTGAGGGAAGACAACATAAAAAGTGGCCTTTGCTAAATCCTGGGTTCTGGGTTTGTTTTGCAGTGGATGGCTGCATACACCGAGCTGCCGGGCCCTGCTTGGTGGCCGAGTGTCGCAACCTGAGCGGCTGTGAGACTGGACAGGCCAAAATCACCTGTGGCTACGACCTCCCTGCAAAGTGTAAGTCCAGCCTTTCCCAGCCTTTCTGTTTGCAGCACGTGCTGCTGGCGTGCACGGATCATTTCCCTGTGGTCTAATTCGACAGGGTATTCATTTTACAGAATTAGCAGTGGGACTTAATTAAGCGTGTTCGGTAATAATGTCTTCCCCTCAAAGCAATTCAGGCTTTTCTAAACGATTATTTCACCGGTGTTATCCGATGAAAACTTACATGCCTCTAAAATATAAAGCATCTTTCATGTTTATTCTTTGCATGCTAAAACCTATCCTTTCATATGCATAATAAAGGATTGGAAATGCTTTATGAAATATGAACAAAATATACATTATCATATTTAAGTTCCGCGGAGATGGTTTTTGGAAATGTTGCATATTTGATGTTCTTCATGCAGATTCCTTGCTTGTGAATACTTTGAGGGCCCAGGAGATCAAAGTGATGTATTGTGTTCTCAGCTGCTACGTGGTGTCTGATTGGCAATTACTGTGAAGGCATCTGTCACACTTTAGCTCTCAAAAGAGTGCAGCTCAGTGCTGGAATGTTTTTGCGCTTTGAAAGTGGAATTGTCAAAAGTTTTCCTCCTATTTCAAATAGGAAGATGGATATTTGACTGTGTTGTGTAGATGTTGAACTTGTCTTGGAAAACATGAACATGTTGACAGCACATTGGTCAGTCAGTCTATTATGTGAGACTATAAAGTAGGAAATCTTTGCAAATTAGGATCTTACAGAATAGTATATCAAGACATGAAGATACAAATACCAAGAAAGCATTGCAGATTCCATATAAATGGAATTCAAGCTCTCTTTCTTTTTCTTTCTTTTTTTTTTTTTGGGGATATGCAGGCTGCAGCAGGAGCTTGGCTCATTCAAAAATATTTAGATCTCTCTTAGCTGTCATGTAAAATCGAATGCTGGCTGCAGCAGCAGGTATCTCTCTTGGCTCCTGTAGCCCTTAATGCTTAGGCAGATATGAAAATTGTTTTCCCACTCATTTTTTTGCTTTTTCTATGATAATAAAAGCTTCCAGTTATTTCCTTGACAGTGGTAATTTTTGATGTGTGGGAAAACTTTGCTGTATTTCATACGTAGTTTTACCACATGGCAATGGTCATTTATGAAAGACTAATTTGACTAGAGGTCAGGGAAATTGTTGAGGAAGATTCAATGTGGTAGGTAGTTTGGGATTGTATAAGGCCCATATCTTCACCAGATTCCTATAAAAGGGATAGGTTTGTTGGATGACACATCACAATTTACTCAGCTGGGGATGTTTGATGTTTAACTCTTCCTCTTTCACCAAAAAGTATCTCTGGAGGGACAGAAAAACTGCTCATCAGTAGGTGCATAATTCCTCCCATGTAATTTAATGATAGAAATTAAATAGAAAATATCAAGGCCAACTGATGTGTGTTAGAAAGAGGAAGGGTCATGTCTGAGGTGTGACCTCCCTTTAAATCTTGCAGCAGTTCAAGGGGCTGCTTAAGTTAGGTTTGAAAAATGGGATCTTGTTTGAAGGCTATAGGAAAATCTTAGTTCTTCATCTAGGAATAATAACCAAAACAATGAGAAAACCCATTATCGTTTGAAGTTGGAAATAAAACCTGTAACCAGGCCTGGGGAAAAGCCAATATTCTTCTTGAGCAGTATTCTTAGAAATTGAAAATGCATCAAAGGCACGTCTGTTTTATTTGATTGTGCATCAGCATTAGAGGGGGAAAGGATACCTTTAACAGCAACAGGCACACGGACGGAAACATTCAATTTTCATGCAGAGGCTGGGTATTAAAAACTCTTGATTTCTTAACTTCTTTCCTTAAAATGTATTTGTGTTCTCACCAACTGTTGCCTGTTGCTTTCTTTTACTTTTGCCTTCACAAGCTTTAGTTTGTAGACTCATTAAATTATTGTACCTTTTAAATCATTCATCTGAAAGTGATCAAGCAGCCAAGACTGGTTTCATATTTTAGAGAGCTATAAAGCTATGGGATATATTTTGTCACTCTCTGTCACTTTGTCTTCATAGCATGGCAGTTTAACTGTGGGAACTGTTTGGCATTTGACTGTTGTGAGGAAAGCAGCTCTGTGGCAGGAGGTCCAAGCTCTCCCTTCCAGATGGGATGTTCTGTGCCAGGACTTTGCTCTAGGTTCTGCTTGACTGCTGACTTCCAACTTTCACAAGCAGTTTGCTTTTCATTGATCTGTTTGTGGATAGGAGAACAACTGCAATAATCAATTAACACTTTTTTGAGTAGTGAACTATTTATTCTACTGGCTCTGTTCTTCTTGGGACTGTAGTTGGACAAACAATTATGGTAAATGTAAAATGCATTTCTTAGTATTATGAATTGTTGTGTTTGGGTGTTTTTTTTCTTTTTGTTCTTTAACAGAATTCTAAAATGCTACAGTTTTGTTTCCTACCCCTGGGATTTTCCCATTTCAAGTTCTTGATTCTGAAATGCTTTGCTAGGAAACAGTTTGCTGAATTCAGCAAAGCTGCTCTGGGATGCAGCAGCCCGTGTGTGCTCTGTGATGCAAGACTTGGGCTTCAGCAAGGACTCCATATTAAAAAGGTTTAGTGTTCAAAGATCATTCAGCATATTGCTTATGACTTGGAGGAAGCTGGGATTAAGTTGGGCACTGAAGGGAAGGTATGCTTTGTTAGGAAGGTAGTAGCTGGTAAATAAAAACCACTGTGGCCATCTCCTTTATGATCTATTGTACTTTTTTATTGAGTACTTTGCTATATTTACTTAGGTTAAATAAGAACAGGTCTGACAAATAACTTCTTCATAGTAGAAAAATTGAAAAGTAATATCTGACTGAAAAATGCAGAGATTTAGGGTATAGGCTGTGATTCGTTCTTGGTGCATCTGAGTCAGAAGTCAGTTTGTGAAATACACAAGTAACAGCAAATGTTCAGGGAGAGAATACACACAATAGTTCATAATTTTCCTCAGCTCTTTATTGTAATAATGTGAACAGACCAAGATTAACATGTCTGTGGCCTGTAGATGTTTCTTTATGAACTTTTCAAGATATACCCTTTTTTTTTTGCCAAAAAGTATTCTGTTTGAAAATAGAAAGGAAGTCAAATTGAGTTTTCTAATTACGAGTTAATGTAACATTCAATACAGTTTTACAGAAATCACTGTAATCACCATCTGCCTCCTGTGCTGCAAAAGCCTACACAAAGCCCCCCAAATGCCAACCTAGTTATTTGCTGAATACTTAATCTGGTTGATGTCATCTATTGTTGTTTTTCAGCAAACACCTATGCAGGCACCCGAGTTTCCAGAGTGCTCTGGAGGGCTGAAAAAGGTAGTGCCTTTTGCTCTGAGATAGCTTCCTTTAATGCTGTCCCAGACCAATCATCAATTATTTAACTTCTGTACTTCATATTGTTGTTCCTTTTAAATAACAGTTCATTCTAAATATTGTACAGCTGATCTTCAAACATTGAGCAGTACTCTGATACTGACACGCTTTAAATAACAGATGAACAGTATCTGTTTAAAGCTCTACAAATGCTTGTTTTCTTTCTCATTTGATTAATAGTCTCAGTTGGCTCTACTGGCAGAAAATGGTCTGGATGTAAATTGTGTTCGTGGCTGGAAGGAGGGGTCCATAACAGCTCTGTGGATTGTTATCTGCCAACAGAGGTTCACTATAAAAAAAGACCCTGTCAGGACACATTAGAAAATAGAGTTCCATTCTGCCTGGTGTTTAACAGGCCTAAAACCAATTGAAAACCAACACAGGTATGTGGTACCCTGACCTAGGCAGGGAAGGACCCCCAAACTAACTTTTCTTGCTATTGTTACCAAGTCTAGTAACAATTTCTTTCTTTTTCTGAAAAATGTCTGCTAATAAAACTCCTAAACCTAGGAAAATAAAATCTTACTGCCTCTAATACGGGATAGAACCAACCATCAGTAAATCTGAAAGGTGGACTTTAGGTGGAGACACCTGGCAAGGCAGTTTCTAATACAATGGTTTATGTTCATAATAAATCTATAATATTTAGAATAAATTTTTTCTGTTTGCTTGACATTTTTAGTACTTTGAGCACTGTCCCTGAGTAAATAGCACATATAGCAAGTCTTCTGGTCCAAGATCAGCCTGCAGTAATAATGTGAATGTGCTCTCAGAGACAGTTCCTGCTGTGAAATAAGTAGTTAGGAGAAGTGCTAGTATTAAACGCAGTAGGAGGAATCAGCTTTTAAATTTGTTTAATCAGATTAAAAAGTGGAGATTAAAAAGAAGAGATTAAAAAGTGTGCTTCTGTTATGTAGACATAATTTCCAGTCTTTAAAAGATGGAGTATTTGCAGAGTATTATTTTAAAGTAAGGCTGTAATGGCACTGATTTTTAAATTTCTCCTAATTTTCTTGGAGATCAGTTTGCAGAGCTGTAATTAAAAGGTTGATTTATGCAGAAATGGAACTCCAAAACTCCACTGCACTGCAAAATTGACTAGTTGGAAAAACGAGGCATAATGTTCAAGGATATTTTATAGATTTCCAGGATTCCACAAAGAAATTTATTTACTTATTTTTATTACCTTGTTTATAAAGTAATACATAAGTTTTATTTAAAAAGATTCTAAATTTCTGATGCGTGAGGATTGAAGGGTTCCTTTCCTCTGTGTGGTTCTGATGGTTGTTCAGTTTGCTGCCTCTCCATTTATTCTGGTGAAAGATAAGTCTGGGAATTGAAAAACATGTCTGGAAATTGGAAAGGAAGGTGTAAAAGGGAACAATATGTGGACAAGACAGGATTGCTTAGAGAAGACTGACTTGGCCACTAACTCTCACTTGGTGGAGATCCCTGATCTTCTCTCACAACTGATGCATAATTGACTGAAGTTTGATGAAATTTCAGTTAAAAAGGTACAGCCTAAGGTGACACAATCATTAACAGCATATAAACTCATAAAGGTTAGGACAGTTTTCCAGCAGGGATGTATTTCTACTCTTTATCTGAGCTGAGCAGCCTCACATTGTCAGCCATGTGCCCAAACTGCATGGCACCTCCTGGGAAGGCAGTATATGGCTGGAAAAACTCAGGGATTTCCTGAAGCCGCACTGAGCTACAGCAGTTCTTTGCCATCCCTTTAAATCATTATCATTGCTGATACATTAAAAAACAATTTGAAAAGTAAGCAAAGCAAGTTAATATTAATCAAAGGTGCAAGACTTCTTTTTCTTGAGAGATATTTTTCTTTTTCAGATTCCTTTGGAAAGGTTTTCTCTATAGTTAACTGAACTGCTTACCACATATTTATGTATTTTTCTTCTCAGTGGTTTCTGGGTTACAAAGGTTTTTTTTATAAGACCATATTATGTATTTTATGACCATTTTGAAAGTAAGTGAAGTTGTGTCTTTATTGTGTTCTAATTTGATCTAATTGGCTGCAGTCATCTTAATGACCTGCTGTATTCACCATGAACACTCACATACATGCCTATACTGTGAGTGTGTTGGAAGGGAAGTATTAATGATTACCGCTTTGGTCCTAAAACTGCCTTAGATTTCAGAGAGGGTTTTGTTGTAAACCTTTATGGCTTGTCTCTTCCTTGTGTACACCCCCACAGCCCACACACTCAAAAAAGAAGTCAGGACTCCTAGGGATGGTTAGGAATCCCGGGGAATGCATTTATCAACTTCAGTTAAACAAGTTCAAACATCTCCTTCTCTTCCAAGTCAGTGCAGGATCTGGGAAGAAAAGGGACAAGAGCTGTAGCTACCAGAGGTTATGAATCAGCAGGAATCTTCCATCACAAGAGTATAGGGTCTTTGTCCTTGGATTTGAGCCTAGCTCATAGACTTTCTTTTAATGGATAGATTCTTTAAAATTTAATTTGTGAATGGAGCCAAGTGTGTGTTTGTCAGTGTTCTGTGCAGTGTCATGCTGTGGTTAACTCATGGCATGCTCTGCTGGAAGCTGTCGTTTCACATCTAATTGTTTGGTTACAAATGTATGTGTTGTGGCTAAAGGAAATGCTTTACTATCGATCCTCCCTGCTAAATCTAAATCCTCCTCTTCTGGGCATCTCTTCTTACAGTCTGGTCACTGAATACTGAACTCCAGGACAGAAGTGGGCACTGAGAAATTTTAGAGGAGCCCCGAGCCATTTGCTCAGTAATTGGGTCCGCCATTGTCGAAAATACAAGGTGTGCATTAATGTGCTGTAATAGCAGGCGGTAGAAACCTGATGCCATGAATTTCCCTCCCTGGCCTTATTTCTGTAATTCTGGCCAGCCCATTGTCTACAAAGGTCTGATTTTCAGAGTTCCTGAAAGCAGTCACAGCTGAGTTTCCAGGGTGGTGTGTGGGGGACAAGCAGCCCACACTGTTTACCACAGTTGTTTGGCATCAGCATCCAGCCCAGTCTGGAAACCCCCTTGATGGAGCAGGGAGTGAGTTACAAGGTGTAAACACCTTCCTAATGCTTAATTTATGTGCAAGGTAGTATTTAAAATGTCTCCTAATTAGGTGCCAAATAATTTGCTGGAATATGCCTTTCCACACTGGGGGCGTGGAGTCATTCTTCAGGTATGCTGGCACTGGAGCCAGGGCGTTGTGCCCCTTAAGGCTAATATATTTTATTTCCTCCATGCTTGGATATAGTTGGTCCTTTTCACTCAAATAATAGTGAAAAGAAGAAAAAGTCTTAATGCGTGGCAGAAAAATAAACAAAATTCCCATCACTACAGTCAGCTGACAAGGAGAAGGTGTTAGAATGGGTTAGAATGGAGATATTTATACTCCTTTAAGTGGAGTGGTTGCTGCTCCCACTCTAATATGTTCCCTCAGTAGCCAAAGCCAATGCTCAGTACTTGAAAATTAATCTTTGATGCATGAGATTTTGTCTGCCTGAATTTTGCTTGTCTCATTTTAAATGGTGATAGAAATTGCTTACTGTAGTAAAACACAACATTAACCTCGTAGTGTGTTGGCACTTTGTGATTTATGCTGGTTTAGTCTCTGAAAAATATGCAGCCTGTCTCCCAAGCCTGGATTTAGCTTATAAAGTGTGTTGGCACAGACTTGAGGCTCGAAACAGAACACTAACTGCTGATCCTCTATTTCCCTAGGGTAGCAAAAAGGTTTAAAATTGGAACCCCTCAGAGGTCATTACCTTCATATCATTTCTTGAGATTAATAATAATTATATGATTGTAGCTGGAATGTTTTAAAAACAGTACAGCCTAATTTTCTTTCTTGAAAGCAAAGAATAGAATTTCAATTTGTGCTGAAACTGCACATTATGCAGCCAAAAATATGATTAATTATTTGCAAATTGAAGTAATCAGATCATAAGTAAGAAATAAGGATTTTCTTTCTACTATTTTGAAATAAAGCAGAAGGAATAATATGAATCTGTAAGGTGCTGTGATTTTTTTGGAGTTCTCCTTCACTCATCCACAAACCTCGCAGCTGAGGTTTAAAGCTGCTAATTTGGTTTTGGGTTTTTTTTTCTGATTATGTTGTGAAGGAATAATACAGACAAAAAGCAGGACTGTTTTTTGAGTTCTTTATCTGTAATGTAATTGCTTTAGACCAGTCTTAAGTGGACAGGATGAGAAGGTTACGTAAAATGGTTTTAAAAAGATCTTTGTTTCACCCAGCTGAGGAGTTTTGAGGCTGTTCCACATAACAGTTTTGGTCTATGTACTTCAAGGTTTTTTTTGGTGAAAACTAAGGTTAAGCATTTGAAACATTTTTCTTTAGGAAGAAAACAGCAGGTGTGAGACTATGGGGTATAAATAATGTTTTAATTGCTGTAGGAATGAATCTAAATACTGATTAATCAGATAGTAAAAAACTAAAATTGGTATTATTTTACATGCTGAAGATGCTGTTTCACTACTGGTGAGAAGAGAACATAATTCAGGATGTTTTGCCTTCAAGTGTGGGTATCAAATTCACGTGGATTTTTGTTGTTGTTGCTGTTCAGCACTAGAAATTAGTTGCCTCTTTATTTTGGATTTCTGATTTCTCCTTTTCTTAATACTGCCTTCACACATTTTTTTTCTTAAAGTTTTGTTTGACTCGTCGCGCAAGTTGAGGACCATAGAAGGGATATTTTTTCATTTCTTATAATTCTCAGATTAATTTCTTTCTTTTTTGGTATTTGTGAGTTTTTGATGATGTTTATGAAGATTCTTGAGTTGTCATCAGTGATTTTTTTACCTTTTTCAAACATAAAAAAGCCAAATCAAGTGATGGAGGGGACACATTTACATTGCTGTGTATCTGTAGCTCTGTGCAATGCCAGTCAGCATTGCATGGCTTGCAAATGTTGAACCATTTATTCTCCTCTGAATAGATGGCAAAATCTTTTAGATTAATTGATAAGAAAAACCAGATTGTGGATGGGGTTCATTTTTGGCCATTTACAGACTACTTGGAGAAGATCTTCATGGTTGCAACTCAGGGTTCTCAGCTTGCTGGACTCGGAGTGAAGTTTCACTGCTGGGAATACAGAGGAGCTTTGAAATCCATCATCTGCAGGGCACAGCACTCACTCTGATCTGGGATTTAGACTTTTCTGGATGTCTTTAAATGTTAACAGAAAACCCAAACTGTGACTTAAAAGAATCAGCAGTAAGTACTCCAAGGGACTCATAATAGTTCTAGGGCCAGGTTTAGGAGGAATCTGTATTCATGAAAGATCTAATACTCTCCACATAAACTTTTTATGGCTGTTTCTCCCCATGAGTTGGTTTGTAGGTGAGTATAATTTGTATAATATAATTTATGCAGTAAGAAGCTAGAAGAAATTATTAATTAAACAACTGTCACCAACTTTGAATTACATATTACACACTCTTGCTTAGCTTTTTGTCATGATATGAATCTCTCTTCTGGCTCCTTGGGAACGTGAGTTATACTGAATTTCCTTTAACACAGTGTTTTGAATTCTTGTATTTCCTAGTGATATGTCAGAGAGATGGACACAGAAATGTCTTTCCATCTTAATGTTTCAACATGAAAATGTGTTGGAGCATCAATGCCCTCCTCTAAGTATGCTTCCTATTTAGTTTTTCAATAAAAATAGCTGGTAGCTTTCCAAGGCTTATAAATAAATAAATACATAAATGTGAAATGCTTTGCAACACTAAAAATAACCCCTTTGATATCTGATTATATCTATGTCTGTCTGGATCACTACAGTTTCAGTATAATTTTATACAATGACTTCATTAGAATTAAAACATGTGGGTTGGTTTTGAGAAAGTAAGAATACAATAAGAATATTGTTTAAATATCTCATGGACTGTAAACAGCAGGTCCTCAAGACAAGACTATAAACTGTTTGAAGAACCCATGAGCACAACAGTGTTTATTGAAGCATTTTTGTTTTAACAGCTGCGTTATTCAGTTTTAATCCTCCAGCAAAATTGGGGAAGCTCCACACATGTTTATATGTGACACAGAGAGGGGAAAAAAACCCTTCAGACTTTGAGAGGCATCATGGACACAAAATAATGTCATGTAATACACTCTGAAAGCCTGCAGTTTTGAAAATCACAATTCACTCAGGTACAAGATTGCATTTATGTCAGGTGTAATCCTGTCAGAGGTGTAATCTTGTTTAAAACAACTTTTTTTTTTTTCCCACAAAATGAAGCAGAAATGGTCTCAAGGAAGACTTCATTTAAAATTAAGTTTGTTGCTATACAGCCCTATTCATTAGAAGCTGACAGTGAAGTGAAAGCAAAATTGACTGGGAAGCCATGGATATTGTTGGATTTCTGTCACTTTAGAGAGTTGAACAAAACAAATATGCAAAAAAAATCACTGTAAATCACAATCTTACACTTGGCAAAGAAAGACAATTTCTGAGAGTGAGTTTTGCCTTTGAATGCTTGGCCCTAGCCAAAGGAAGGATGTCACTGGCTCCAGAACTGCCAGATCTCTGCTGTGTGCTTGTTTTCTACAGGACATTAAAACTCCCATCTTGTTATGATTTATTGCTAAAGAATATATTTGTTACCTGTCTTGCTTAGGGACTACCACTATGTTAGCTGGGGAATAATTAGGGTAGAAGTAAAGAAAACTTGTATTATACACGGGTTTCCCACCATGGGGAATTCAAAGGCATCAGGGAAGAGGCAGAACATTCCCATGGAGGTCTTTGAGTCTTTCAGATGCATGGATGTCCTTTTGCACCTGCACACCCACGAGTCCTCTTTCTGTATGGAACATTAATTTTTCAGTTGGAGTATCTGGGATTCTCTCTATGTTTCCCAGATACTTTTTGTCCAGTTAATGTAACTTGCAACACTTCAAGATCTCTAAAACCACAGTAAAATTTCCTTTTTTTTTTTTTTGTGTTCCTTGTCTCTTTGTTGTTGATTTGAGACAATGCTTTATTTAGCTTTCCTACCAGCTGGTTGTGTCAAAAAGAGCAGTTAGTTCATGGGTCAGAGAATCCCTTGTGGTCATACACAGAGGGTGAGGCTGAAAATGAGAAAGGACTTCCTTGGTCTTTTTTTTTAGTAACAATATTTTAGAGGCCCAATGACCATGAATCAGAAATGAGTAAACATGAATGAGTAAATCCCCTGTATGGCAGACACAGCATTTCTGAAAGGAAATTCTCTAAGGTGGAACAAACCCTCACCTCGTATACAAAAGAGCTGGGGGGCTCTGGCCTTTTTCACATGTTGTGATGCTGCTTGGTGTGTGGTGTTTGGCTGCAGCATGTGAAAAAATTGTAGCTTCAGAGCTCGTTCCACTGCTCCTCCCAAAGAGCTCAGAGTCACCCTCATGCCTGCAGGGATGCAGAATTTAAGTGTTTGTTTGAAATTAAACAATGCCCCTCCACGTGTGTAACCCACACTAGACACAGGGACTGGCATGACAACAGTGGGAAGGAGAAAGTTTCCAAGTCTGACTTAGGCTGACTGTATTTTAATAAGAAAGGAACATTCAGGTTTTGGAATATTGTGTGCTTTAAAGGTATTCTTTGAATTAATTCCAACTGTGGAAGTGACTTTTGTATCGAAGTGATACGCAGTGAGGACAAACAGAGGGTATTAGAGCAGTTTGAGTAATTCATTGAGCTGGCATAATTTGGTAATAATTTTCTGTCACTCCTATTCAGTGTTGGATTTGAATCAGAACTGTGTAAGCAATTGCTCTGTAACCCATTATCTAATCTGCTTCCTTGTAAGAATCCTATTTTATTAGGGAAATGGTGATTCATATTAGATGCAAGCATGGTAAGTCCCTGTCTTGTGTTTTTTTCAGCAGTCTGAGATTTTGATGTACCCCTGCAGGGTGAATGAGTGTTTTCCTAATCTGCCTCGTTTTTTAGGGGATGAATTCAGTGTCCCAACCTGGGAGAGCTTTAGGCAGGGCTGGTTGCACTGAGCCCTGCTCTGAAATAAATGCTTCCAAGATGGTCACCTCTTGGTATAGTGCCCCTTTTAGCCTCAAGTGCAAAACATGTTTGTTCCCCTCCCACACTTTTCTCACTTTTCCATATTTAACCAGTCAAACATATGTCCCAGCCTATGGCAGAGGAATTCAAGGTGTTTCTTTAAAAGAGGGCTTTGTTTTAACTGTTACCTTCAGACCCTCCTTAATACAAACCAGTGATAATGCTCATTTGAACTACTGTGTGTTTTATTGGATAAATGGTAATGGGGATGTGCTGTTGATGTTTGGATACAAATGTATTTACCTGCCAGTGTTTTAAATCATAAAACACCTCTATTGGCTTACAGTATCTGGATGTTCAACATCAGGAGCTGTGATTTGGCTCCAAGCCCAGCATCCATTATATGTTGCACCTTTAGCCTCCAAACTGGTGAAATGGCAGGCAGACAATTAACAGTGTACAGTTAATTACAGTTTCTTCTTTACATGCTGCTCCTGGCAAGTTATCATCCTTCTGACTCTGCATTTTTCTACTTGTTGAAGCTTTCCTTCCTCTTTCCAGCACTTTCTTGTGCAGTCACTTCAAGTGGTGATTTCTCAGTATTATTATTATGTATTTTCATTGATATTTTAGTCTTAATATATTATGTACCTTGTTTTAATATATGCATTAAAAAGATGATAGAAATTACATTTTTTTTCTCACATGAGGTGTGCTGTGTGCCATACTCTCTTCCATACATTCAGGGACTCCCCCTTCATTTTTACCAGTCACAGCTCTTGAGACATGGCTTGTGTATCAACTCCCCCTTCATTTTTACCAGTCACAGCTCTTGAGACATGGCTTGTGTATCAATGATCAAACCATACCCATTTTAAATTCATTTCTTCGTCTTCCTGCCTATCAGATATTGAGAAATGGCCGGCTGCAATTTCTCAAAGTTGCAAGAACTAGTCTAAGCTTGCCTTCTGATCAAATAAAGTCTTAAGACATAATGCTTTATAACAGGCCAGACTATGATTAAACACATGGAGTTTTAACTTGTGAATACTTGACCAAATAAATGCCATAATCAACTTGAATAGATGGCATGTGATGATTTGCTGGGTGTGAAAATCATTCTTTATTTCTTTATTTCTTTCATACCTTCTTTATTTCTTACTTTTATGACCCCACTTCTCATTTGCAATCAGCCTCACAATATACATAGTATCTCTAAAATTATTGGTTGTTTGGGTTTTTTTTTAAGAAATTGTGGCTTTCTGGAGGGTTGTGTTTTGGGATTTCATGGGGAATTATGTGTTCCGCTGGTGAGCTGAGAAAATATTTTTTTTTTCTTGCCTACTGTAACATCACTCATGACTAGTTCCTATTAAAAGTGTCTTGGGACTTTGGTAAAAATCATGCTTTTCTCCCTTTTTAAAGGATCACTGTTTTTGAAAGCTAGAGAGATTTCTTTGTCTCTTAGCTTTTGGTCTCAAACAGAATGCATTTCTTCAGCTTTAAAATGCGAAGTTTCTGTTTAACCACGGATTGTGAGATCCCTTCTTTTGTACATTTATGTTTGAAGGTATTCATTTGAGGGTAATTCCAAGTAAAAAGAAAGTCTCTTGCATCACTCTGGATGTCTGCAGGTGTTCCAGTCTCCTGCTATATCACTGTCTGGGAGATTTCACCTTCATGTTTAGGGAGTTCATTCGGGCTAATCAGGATTGGCAACTCTGTGCAAATGAGATTGTAAATGAAGCTTGAAAGTGGAATTTATTTTAAAGAAAATGTTTGGATTAAAGAGGCTGTGTTATATTTATCTTTCTAATTTCCTCTTCCAGCAGAATGCCCTCAACATTTTCAAATTTCCTTATATTAAAAATTTTGAAAATCAAAGAAATTAAGGCAGATCATTAATATAAACTGCTGGGTTTTTTTTCCTGAGTATCAGTCATACTTAATGCATTCAGAAAGTAATTGTAGTGGATGGAGAATTCAGTCCTAACAAACAAGCTGAGAGAGAGACAAGTAAATTGGTTTTCCTTCTTCATTTTGAAATGTTTTCTTGAGAACAGTGTTCTGCAGCAAAGAAGGTTAAATTATGGCTCCCATTTAGGTAGCAGCTCTATGTTTTAGGAGCAGCCAAAGATGTTATTAAATGCCATTTCTCCCTGAAGTCCTTCCTAAACTCAGTGGAGTTGGTTTGAAAACTGATAGCGCATTGCCCTTCATGAGCAGCTAGCTTATCTTTATGTTCCTGGAGACTGGTGGAATTTATTAAATCCTTTAAGGAATAAAAATGGCATATACTTTATAGGCACAGATTTTTATCTGTTTCCTTTTACTTTATTGGCGTTCCATGCACACGCAAGGTCAGTGGTGTCTGGTGCTGCCAGAGCTGTGCTGTTCTCACCAGCGCTCCCCGTTCTCCTCCCTCAAGTTCCTGCTTGACTAACGAAATGTCTGCCTTGCTCTTTCGCCCAGTTCCTGACAGTTCCCCGAGGAGCTGTTTTCACTTTCTGTAGAGCATTTACATTTTATCTTTGCAAGAGAGGAGTTTTGGCATCAGTCTTTTTTTTTTTCCCTAATGGGATTGATTTTGGAGTTACCTACACAACCATTCCCACATTCCTGCTTAAGTATGAGCCTTCAGAATACATGGAACAATAACCATTACACATCAGAAGATTAACTAGACCGGAGAACAATAAAACTTAGTGAAGCAGGAATCTTCAAGTGATGTGGAATGATTTTTGAAGCTTATGTCAGTTTTGTGGGAGCTTTAATTTTACATCCCTATACATTTCAGATTACTTGACAATAGCAAGCTAATAGTAGGGTGTACTTTTTCTATTTAGAGAAAGGAATGGAACAATTAAAAAAAAAATTAGTTTCTTGCTTGAGAAGAATGGTGCTTGTTGTTTGAGACTTTCTATGAGAAAAAGTTCAGTTTGCCCTCTGTTGAAGTTGTCATTTCATCAACCTGAACAAAGTGGTGGCAGAGAATTTTTGCTTGTAAAGCCTTTTGGGGAGCTTAATGTAGTTTGCAAGTTTTCCTGTGACATTTAACAACAATTGATTAGGTTGTGGCAGTGTCACAATCCATACTTATGCTTCAGAGATTGGTTTTCTTACCTTGGCTTGTGCCCTTTCTGTTAAAATGGTTGCTGTAGAGTTAAATGTGCTGTCTGTGTAAATCTGTTTCCATACTGTGGATAGCACTGTGTGTATGTTCATGTGGCATATGGTCGTGTTCTTCAAACAAGGGAAATCTGAAGAGAAGGAATTTCTCAAATACGTAAATGAGCACAGGACAGCAATTCTGAAGGACAGCAATTTCTTGACAGTCAAACAATTTTACAATTTTTTTTCTTATTATTTTTTTTCTGGACTTTCACAGGCATGTTAATGCATGTGTGTAATTCCAAAACAATGGAAAGAATAACATTCTGCGATGTCCTTTTGAACAAAAGAAATGCAAAGTTGGAATGCTGAAATTAAGGCTTGAGTAGCTAGGAAAAAAAGACAGTTGGTTAAGGGATGTATAATTTTGAAGGTATTAATTCTTTGCAGCCTTAGCTGTCATGTTTCAGACTGCTTCCTGCAGCAGAATATCAGAAGCTACCAATTCAAATTGTCAACACAGAGTAAACAGTCAAAATAAATTAAAATTGCCCTCTGTGATTCGTAGTCCCGAGGAATTTGAAAGGAAGTGGTGTTATTGAGATATGTTATTTTCTCAGCAGGGAAAGCAAATGTGCCTTCCTAAGACTTATCTGTCACTTCCTAAATACCTTTTTGAAAACTGTGCATATATATATATATTTTCATTTGTTTGTGATAGGCATAGAAGTGGGAAGTCCCCATTCATCCCTACTGCTCTCAACGTAATATCTAACAAGGTTGACAGGTCTTGTAATTTGTTTGCTGCTTCTATTCTTTCATTTCTTTTTCTTCAGTTCACAAAAGAGCTGTATTCCAACTCCTGTCACTTTTTGTGTGCTAAACTCCCTTCAAGTGAACCTACATTTAAATCTCAAATCTTCTGCTCTGAATTAAAAGGTGACTGCACTTACATGAATAGATTTTGAGGATGAAAATAATAAGCTTCAGTAGCTTAAAATTTCATTGCCTAAATCTGTTAATACATACTAATTCTAAGCACTCTAGTGCTGATTTAAGATATTAAATATATCCTATATTGATATAGGAGCTTTTTCGGAGAGATTGCAGAATGAGTGCATGGGTACTAGGCACGTGGGAAAGTCTGGCCATTAAATAATTCTTCAGACTAAAAAACAGCAAAAAGGTATTGGGGTGCCTGAAGACTCCTGTTTAAAGTGTGCCTGGGGCTGAGAATTCATTCCAGCAGTCTATGATTGCTGCAAGCATCCAAATGCCTTAAGAAAAGGTTGCAGCTACTTCATGGGGAGCGTTGCTTGATGGAAGATGCTGCTGTCACACCTCCAAGTATGCATTTGCATTGCCTGGGAGTGTCACCCTGGCTGTACAAACTTGAATTAAGGGCTTAAAGTATTATGTTGTTGGGGGAGAGAGCAGAGGAGAAGATGAGAAGTAGAGGATTTAGGCCAAAACATTGCCTCTTAGCTCCCTGCCATTTTCCTTGTTAAAATTCAGCGAGATGTAAAAGGAAGAGGAGTAATTGTGTGATGAGTTGCTGCATGAAAATTTCAAGGAGGAGTTTCTGTTTTGTGGCTCTGTCTCAAGAGCTGTCTTGCTATGTGACTGTTTCATAAAATGAGTGGGGTAGTGGTTGAAAATGTGTGTATATTGAAGGTGACTGCAGTAAACTGTCATTAAATGACCAAGATTGTTTACCCTGTGTGACTGCTCTGCCCGCGCCCCGAATGAACACCAAATCCTGTCAGGCTCTGGGCACCTCTAGAGCTACTGGTGGAGTAGCAGAGGCACTGCTGAAAATCCCAACTTGCTTTGCAGGTTTGCTGGCACCTTTCATCAGTAGACAGAGGGAGAATGCACTAGACTTGTTGAAACAGAGTGATCCATGAGTGCATGGAAAAAATTCTTCCAGCCATACCGTGACTGGAGATAGGGCGTGTCCCGTGCAGCTTGGGATGGGAAAGATTGTTTCCTGGAGGCAATCATCGTCCTCCCGTGGCTGCCTCTCCCCAGAGTGAGCTCAGAGGTGTGTGTAGGAGGAGTCCCATCCATCATGGCCCAGCTCTGCTGTCAGAGCCCACTCCTGTGTGTGGCTGTAGGGAGTCCTGTTCCTTGAATCTGTTCGCACTCTGCCCGCAGCACGCAGCCTTTGTGCTCGACATCACGGTGCCCTGCTTGGTCTTGGGAGCACAGGAGCAAGGCAGTCTTCCATCTTCCTTGTGCCTCATTTCTGTGGCAATCAGAGTGAATCCAGCATTTTAAAGTTTGGAAAGGATTTAGACCTAGCTGTGCATTCATTTTGTATATTCTTATTTGTGATTCTTCAAGGCACAAGTTTATAAAGATAAATCAGGAGTTACATATTGCCCTATCTGGTCATTAGTAATGAAATATCGAACAATCTTTTAATTGTTACTAGATCAGACTTCCAGACATTTGTCTTAATGTTTGGTTCCATGTTTAATAGATGATGGGGGGAAAATTGGGCTGTTTCATGATCCTGTGCAGGGCCAGGAGTTGGACTCTTGTCATCCTTCTAGGTGCCTTCTTCTAATTCAGCATATCTGTCATTCTGTGATCATTTATTCAGTATTTGGGGAAAGTTAGTGCAGGTTTAAGGTGTCTGTTCCAGTGTGCTTCACCTCTGAGCTGCATGATTTGCTTCTAACCAAGGGCTTTGTGCAGCATGGAAGATCATGGTATTGGAGATAACAAGGCAGACTACATTATAATATTTCCCTCCCTTTTCCTTTTATGCTTTCACAAAGCAGAGGAATGTTTTCCCTTGTGTTTCTTGAAGGAATCAGTGAGTAACTTTAGGAAAATAAAATTATTTTCTTGGAAGACATGGGGCTTAAACCTAATATTGAAGCAGCGGGTGAAAAATCATCGTGAAGCTGGTTTTAATGTGGGAAGTGGAGAGTGCGTAATTGAAACAGTATGCTGATGAAAAGGCATTATGTGGAACTGTCAGAAGTCATTAAAATACACTAATTAACATGCTTTGCACCTTAGCTTATGCTGTTGTGTGCTAATATTTCTTCCTCTTTTGCCTGTTATATTCCTTAACCTTTTTTGCAAGTATTTGGAGGCAGGCAGTGGTATTTTCCGTACTTCACTCTTTTAAATGCTTTGTTAGAAAAACCTGTCACCTGTAAAATACGGATTTTCCTCTTGATAGCAATTTAACGTGTGTGCTTGGGCTTTTGTTTTCCCAATGCTTAAAACAGATTATAGCATAGATTCTATTTCATCCTAAGCAGATAATGTCACATTGTAAAGGGAAAACTTTATTCTGTGCATGTGACTGATACTTTCCCTTGCTTGGGGCTTATCTCCCTTACGTCGTGAGCTTTTTCTGGAGAAAACCTCCTGAACATAACAAATTGAAACAGCCCAATAGATCTTCATACCTCACAGGACTTCTAGAAATGCTTCAGTGTGAAATCACACTGCTTAAAATGCCATCACAGCGTTTATGCACTACCTGAGGAAATAACAACTTAGGCAATAGGCAGGGCAGGAATTGGTTCCATGAATGAATTTCATCCAGTGCACTAAATTTAGCTAATAATGCTTTAGACTGATTACCATGATCTTTACATACTTAGGAATTTTGCCAGTGCCACTGCCACTCTTCTGTTCTCCCTAGCACATCTACATAATGTGAAGTTTAATGCCTACTACTGATTTTCAGTGCCTTTCTAGGCTTCAGAATACAAAAGGCAGGGCATAAGCTGATGCCCAGCCTTTCCTAACGTGCCCACACTTTGCGAGGTTCAATTGATGAGCCCTCCATCCCCAGATGTGCCAGCTGATTCCAAGCACTGACAGGGCTTCCTGCTGCTCAGATATGTTTATCCATCTGCGTAAACCTTACCTCAGTTAATATTTTTGGAATGGAGGAATCAAAAATTAAAGATGAAAATGGGGAAAGTGCCATGTGTTGAAGTAAATCTGAAATGAGAACAAAGACAGTGAAATCAGACTCCTGTTTCTCTCCCTGGTGATGGATTTGAGATGGGAGCAGTTCTGAAGTATTTAGAGCAATTTTGCTTTTTTCCAAGGCCAAACATGGAAAACTTTAGTACAGCAGGGGGAAAAGCTCTCAACAGAATATTCTGTTTATGGAAACCGTTGTGCAATCCATGACTGTCAGGGCTTTTCTTGCTCCAGTGTGCATGCCCACATACACATCCCTGCTGAAAAATACCATTTACAGTTAATGCCTTAGGCACATCTCCAGTGTAGTGAACATGTATAATTTCTAACATAATATTATGTGGTAACTGTTGGCAAACCGTTCACGCCATGATGGAAGTTGGCTTAGATTAATTACTTCTTGATGTTAGGAAATGGCAGCTCTGAGAGGTACAAGCTGTCCCTTGTGCTTCAGAGGCAAGTTACTGTCACGTCTGGGCTAGTTCCTCCTGTAAATCCCTGGCTGGAAGATGTGGGAAAACATGAGTCTGTCAGAGGGTGCTGCTGGGGCAGGGTGTGGATGGGAGGCAGGGAACAAGGTCTGGGCTGTGAAGGGGTAGCCTGGGGGAAGGGGGTCACTTCCACTTAGGGCTACTGCTGGAAGGATGGTTTTTCCTCGGGCTATGGTTGCTGTGATCTGTTCCTGAACTTTGACACTGATGGTGAAATCGTGTTTCCTCCTCTTCACGCTCTTTGCGTAATCCTGTGAGAAATCTCTAGATATGCATCAGTCCTACTGCTGCTTCAGGACTTCATCATTTCTCAGGATCCTGGGGATAAGGTGGGACCTTCTGGCTGGGATCCTTTCTTCACTGAGTTTAGCAAAATACATTTTAAACAGGTGAAATTTTGCAAAAGCACAAAGGGGCAAGTTTTGGCCGTTTGTGAAACCCAGGCCTTTTGCTCCATGCAGAAATATATAAATAACACTTTTGGAAAAGCCTTTTGGTTTGAGGTAGTGTCCTCATAATAGCTCTGCCCTAGATTTTTTCTCAGTTTACAGACCTACTTGAGTGGTAAGAGTAGCGCAAAAAAATTACTTAGATCCTCATCTTCTCTTTTCCTTTGACCAGAACAATTTCTGTAGTGAAACAGTCCTGCAATTTTAATTTGGAAGGTCTATGGTGTCTTGAATAACATGTATAATCTGAATTACACCTGTAAATTATAACTGGTGTTGGAATCATCTTTATCTTTTGAATCAAATCTGTTTGATTTGCTCAAGTTCCTTTTAAATACTGCATTGCTTTTTGTGTCTACCATTTTAGATCGATTGGTTTGCTTTTCTGCTGTCAAGGCTTGCGTCTCCGCTGTTATTATTGGCAGTTCTGGAACACTTTCAATGTCCACTCAGTAAATTGAGCATTCATTGGCAGTTGTTTTCCACAGCAGCTAATACAGTGTGTCATCTTAGTTATTTCCTACTTTAAGGTGTATTTGATTCAGAAAGTAATGGGATTTACCTGGGCAAACCTGATTCTTTTTCCTTTGCTTAATAAATGTACTGTACCTACACAATTTAGGATATGTTCAAGTAAGTAACCAATAAAAAAGGACATTAATATTGAATCTCTGAGATGAAACTTGTAGGTATGTAGCATGCTGCCTGATGTAATAAGATAACTTTTCAAACGTGCTGTAAGTACAAAAATTTTTTTTTCTTGGCCAGGCTGTGCTCTCCACTTGTAAAAAATGATTTATTTTTTCCTTTTTTTTTTTTTTTATTAGTAGAAAAGAAACTACTTAATGCTAACACGGGAAGATTTGCACTTATGACAAGGGGGGAATGGCTTTAAACTGACAGAAGGCAGGGTGAGCTCGGATATTAGGAGGAAATACTTCTCTTTGAAGGGTGATTGAACAGGCTGCCTAGAGAGGCTGTGGATGCCCCATCCCTGGAAGTGTTCAAGGCCAGGTTGGATGGAGCTCTGAGCAACCTGGTCTAGTGAAAGGTGTCCCTGCCCATGGCAGGGGTGTGGAACAAGATGATTTGTAAGGTCCGTTCCAACCTTGACCACTCTGTGATTCTGAGAAATCTATCAGGCAGTCAACAAGACTTTTCTAAATCTCTATTACTTTCAGTAGCACTGTCAAGTATTTATAGTAAAAGCAATTATGTTTGGTGGGGGTGGTGGTGATGGGGACAGACAGGATGGAAAGCAGTTATAAAATGCCATTTCTCGCAAATGGTAGATGTCAAACAAAATGTAAAATCAAAAAGGGCCGTGTAAGCTCAGTTCTCAGAACCTTTGTTTGGAAGACATGAGTTTTACTGACAGCTCATGACAGAAAGCTTGTGTATTCCAGGGTGGGCTGAAATGTGGCTGAAATGGATGGCAGTCAATCCCAGCCATTCACGTCTCTGGTTTTCACATTTTGATGCAGCTAGAATGAAATGAAAAAAGTACCAAAGAAGCACAAACGAAATAATTGGAAGCTAATCATGCTTAATTATTAGGCATGTGTTTAATTTTAGGCATATAAATAGGCCTGCTGAAGGGAAAAGGACATATTCTTTTCATTGCCTAATAAGACTTTTGTCATATGTACGCTCTTCAAGTAGTTGGATGTTTCTGATATTTTAACATGAGGATCTTTACAGTCATCCAGTTACACAGGCTTTTTGTTAAATAGGCTTTAACTGTATATTGGAGTTAGTTAAATGGGCTTTAACTTGTTCCCTGAGAATAAATAACCTGACAATAGGATTATCAAAATGGACAATGTAGCCATATTTCCTTGCCTTAGTTAGGGATAATAACAGCCACTTGTTTTGCCCTTTTTATTTACATTTCTCATTTTCATCCTTTTTTTTTCCCCACTGCAAAAGGGAGCACATGTCTCTCACTGTTTGCATTAATGAGCCTTCCATGCCATTGCTAAATGTAGCAGGTAGGGGCAACTTATCCTTGGTGTCTGTTAAAGATTGCACACTGCATTATCAATTCCTCCTGTAGAGAGGACCTGTTGATATACTTTTATATATTATCCAGACTGGATGCTCAGTTTTTATCTAAAGACAGTCATTTTTATGGCATTAGAAGTCTGTCCCAAATATAAAAGTTTTTGTTCCTGTGTCATAAATTGGCACAGGTGGAACTTGTACATGAATGCATCTTCCTCCTTAGAATGTCTGCATCAGAGTTGGCTACACAATTACTTTAATAAAAATATGTATCTTCATACCATCATAGGAAAAATTACTTAAACAATAGAGTTGTATTTTTCACCATAAAGGCTAAGAGTTTTAAACATCTTTTTATGTATCTGGTACTAAAAGGATGGTATTTTATAGGGATTTTTTCTGTTTGCAGCATGTATTATTAGAGCAGAAGTGTGTTGCATTTGAGCTTAGACTTAGATCTGCTTTTTACCTCCAGAGATATATAGCATAAGTTTTCACTTCTGGAAGTTCATCTGTGCTGACATTCTCATTTTTAACTCATTAGGAGCCTCTAGAGCAGAGAGGCTGAGGTATGCTTTGTGGTCCTGAATTTATATATCTCTTGGGTAACAGTAGAGCCTTGAAAGCTCCAGAGAGCTGAGTTTCAAAGAATATGGCAAGCCAAAAGGTTGACTAAAATCATGTGTCCCTGCACCTAACCCCATCACCCCAGTCATTTTCAATTGTTCATTGGCATATGCTTTTCAGTCTTGTTCAATAACAGGTTTGCAGACCTTTGACATCTCTGTTTAAAAATGAACTGACAGCTTTCCAGCAACAGCTGGTAAAAGGCACTTCTAACTGTTCATTATGAAATGGATTTTTAAAAAGCACATAGTTTCATATTTCCTGCTTTGTCTCCGAGTTCAAAATGATCTGTACTAAATTTTTTGTTTCTGCTTGGCATAGATTTAGCTTATATGTAATATGTGCTTTTTACTTTACTGAACATTTCCTTACGTGGGATGTGTGAAACCAACAGTCTTGGCATGGTGTGTCAGCATTGTGAGTAAATTTTATAATTGGTTGAATTGCTTTTAAAATGTTACCTACAATAATTTCCTCAGATGCTGCATCTCCAATTTTTCTATACAGTTCAAAGAGACCACACAGGTGATTGCAATTTGAATTGTTTTTGCAATTTAAACACAGCAAATTGGAATACATCTTGGGGTATCCCATTGAAATGCAGTAGCAACTATTGGTAATATTTCTCCCTAAATTACTTTAAAAACAGGTCAATTTCCCATTCATATTCCTGGCTAATCTAAGCAGCCAGGTAGAGAGGGAAAGTCAGGGCTTTTCTGGAGTCTGCTGGCAAAGATTGTAAGAGGGGAATAGTTTCTTTACGTAAAAGCCTGTCCTCATGCTTACACATTGCTACATGCAAATTTTAAAGCTAATTTCCATTTCAGTATTCAGATATTTCCTTAGACTAATGGCTGGAATTTTCTTAATAATATGAAGTGCACGGCTGTGTGTTTTTGAAAAATCTGAAGCCTTAAATTTTCAGTGATGGCAGTAATCATCATCTAAGCAAAAAGCATTCATCTCCCTGCTCTGATCTTCAACCACTGCTATCATGCTATTGAAAGCTCCCCAAATATGTCAATTTGCTTTCAGACTTTGATCCTTGACTCTTCTCTTGGGTTCCCCCAGGGCAACATTCCACTTCCCTGACCATTTTGTATGTAAATTGTTTTCAAATGAGTGAATTAATCAACATTGCAGAACCTTAATTGAAAATACAGCTGATGATGCATGTCAGTTCACTCAAGGTAGAAATATATTTTAGTTTTCACGTTCCCCAGAGCAATTAGCATTTCTCACTTTAACTCTTAAACCCTTCAAAATTACATAGGGATTTTAACCTGAAAAATGCTGAAATTACCACTATCAAATGCCAGCTTTTAACTTCCCTTCTGTTAAATGCCATGAAAACATCCTAAGGAATTTTCATTAAAAGATTTTGAAGGCAGATAAGGAAGAAGCTCCTACCAGGAGATAGAAGATGGAAGTAGCTGTGCAAAGGGAGAGCCTGGTGGCTATCACAGACAAACATTTGAGGTCAAGTATTTAATTTATTTTTCCTCTACAGTTTTACCTCCACTTTGTTGCTAATTCAGTTGTTACTGTTGGCCTCAAGTAATGCCTTCCCCAACTTCTTCAGGATATTAAATGAATAAAGTGGTTCATGTGATTCAAACAGCTGTACTAGGAAGAAGGTGGGGGTTTTTTAAACTATTCTTATTTTTAAATTGAAGAGCTTATTAAAAAAGAAGCACTTCAGCAAGTTAAATTACTTAATGCTGCACATCCTTGGAACCCTAATCACTTCCAGATGGAGCAATTTATACTTCTAAGAGAGAGCTAATTTTTAAAGTGAATCGGGGGTTTGGGTATCTGCATCTTAGAGCACCCTTGTACATTGCAGAGCCAAAGCCCTTAAAAAATTAAGCAATCTAGTTTTGAAAATAAGTACTTTATTTTTAAACTTTATTTAAGTAGTTCCTATTAAAACCAGATTTTATTTCCTGCTGCTGTTCATATGGTACTCATGTGCATTCTTTTGAAACTGCAGTAAACAGAGGCAGGAGAGTAGGAAATGTAACTTGGTGAAATACCTCTGGAGAGGCAACCTCTGTGTAGGTGAAAGTGAGATAGATTTATATGTGCCATTCAAGGTGCTTCATAATAATTGCTGTCTTTGCTAAAAATCTTGTGTTTGTCCTCACACATCTTGTTTTTAAATCCCATTTTCACATTATCTTTTACAGTTAATTGCTTTCAATAACTAATCCATTTCTTTTTGTCTTGTGGGCTTGAGGAAATGAACACACCGCTTGCTGTTGCAGTGTTCAGGCATCCTCTCTATAAAATCAATGCAAAATCACAGTCATGACTCACTTCTTGGCCTCTTGGGGCCCTTTCTTACATCAGTGACAATTTCTTAGTGATCTAAACACGATGTAGCAGAATCTTTTCCCCAGCACTGTTACACAGGCTCATACTCCCTGGAAAAAGGACTGAGTATTGGTGTTTATTGCTCAGAACCATAGCTATCCTTAGAGAGTGGGGAGTCTCTGCAGTTGAAAAGAAAATTTAGTAAATATCATGAAAATACGTCTATAGACAATTCTATTTGAAATTTGAGCAATTTCTAATTGGGAATATCATATTTCTTTCAGTGAATGTGGTTTCAAAAGATGGATTCATGGTTAGCCCCATGCTCATTTCTGTTTCATTGCTTAGCAGATGGAAGGAAAGAATAGTACAACTTATACTTTAAATTAAGTCTTGAAAATGCTAACTCACATGTTCATTTTGCTGTACAGATATATGTAAAATTTTTAATGTGGAGTTCTGTATAATTTGCTTTTTCTTTTAGAGTCAGTGGGGGATAGGCTGGGAAAAATGGAAAATTATAGACATAAATTTTCTCTCTGTGCTCAGAAGGAAAAGGAGAAGCAGCAAGGGAGTTGTACTGGGATAAACCAGGCTGTAAGGCCCAGGTGAATCACACCACATTCACTGGCATGTTGATACAAGGTAACACCAAGAATATGCCATCCTTTTTGACCTTGTGACTTTTTCTGTTTGTGTGGCGGTTTCTTGGCCAGCCAGAGGCAGGTTCCAGATCACACCCCACTGTCCCTGGAGATGATGTGAAGGGCTGGCACTGGAACCTGCCCCAGCCATCCCATCAGCTCAGTGTTTGAGTCCCTCTGTCACTGCTTCTGTAGCCAAGGAAAAAGCTACAGAGCCCACAGCTGCTGCACTCAATTCCTTCAACAGGCACCACTGTCACTTTCCCCTGGAGACAGAAGGTTTTATGTAGTAATCAGTTCTGTTAAAAAAGAAAAAAGATGCATTTTATCATGTTTTGTGCTTGTCAGAGGTGTTTTTATTTACTTTGAAGTTGGTTGAATCCTGAAACAAGCCTGGATTCTCTTTGTGTTTCTTCCCTCCTCGCTGCCTCAGTAATTTATGTAGACATTTTATTGTTAAATATCAAGGTATTTTAATTATCTGCATATTTACATTCCACATTTTCCCATCATAGATTGTAACAGAAAAAACTAATTCTCAAAATAGATCAAAATACAGTGTATAAATTTTAGGAAGTTCACGTGTACTATGATTGTAGGCTAAGAATTTTTCCTACCATGACAATGAGTTTTTAAGTTGTAAATGCAACCTATTTTAATGATAATGTATTAGCAATTAATTTCTGAAACGTGCAGTTTCTGTCATTCCTGTGTGTCTCTGATGAACTCCATGTACAGTTACCAGATCATACACATGGAACATTTCTTCCCATTTTGGATTTGTTAAATATTACTTGAGCAAAGCAGGAAAGATTTTTTAATAGCTTTTATGCTACAATAATTGGGTGATAATAACTTTAGTATTGGGAAGAGTAAAGGGAAATAGCAATGTTATGAAATATCACCATTACAGGAATTACCAGCTCATGAAAACATGTAAATCCGTGGTGTTAATGTTTGGCACTCTCTGTTGTTGGAAATATTCCTCATTTTTGGATTGTTGTTGGAAGTTTTCTTCTATCAAAGGTTTGTATCAAAACCAGAAGTGTGTGCCTCAAAATATATTTAGTAAATATGTTTATAAAACCTGACACTGTAAAATGATCTAAAAGAAAACCTTTTTTTTCTGGAGCGGGTCATACTCTCAGGACCCAAGATTTTATAGTGGTGATGGTTGGTTCCGCATGGAATTTACAGACTTGAAAATTTGCTACTGCTCATTTTATGAAAGCTAGATTACAAATGAAAGACTGTGCATTCATGTGATATGTGCAGCCTAGGCCTGCCTTGCCAGCTGGTCAGCTGCCAGGTATAAATTATGCTGTAGGTATTTTCATGTAGAATATGGATAACATACTGCAATTTCTGTGTTTAATTTATTAAAGTACAGTGAAAAGCAATATATAGTCAGCATTTGTGTCCTTTAACTGCACACTAGGCATATGCTTTTGTTCTAAATGTAATCAAAATTATGGTATCTCAGATACCACTTAGTGAAATCCATTGGCAAAGGCTACAGTTTTTATTGTGATGACTATATTTTTGCATGTCTTTAAACTAAATGGCTTTGCTGATTTTGGAGGCAGTGTTCTTTTCCTTGCAGCATGGTGCACAGCTGCTTTGTGGAACAGGGAATGTGGTAAGGTTGGTGGTACTCCCACTTTTCAGGTCCGTTCTAATAAAAGGAAATATGTCAAAATCATTACTCTGATGCTCTTCCATATATTTCTAACACCTGCTCCACGGGTGGCCATGGGTAAGTTCTCAAGTAGTCCCATGGCTCAGTTTAAATTTAATTTTGCCTTTGTCTATATTGGCAGCAGTTTTCTTGTGCTGAGAGGAACATCCCACAGGCACAGACTCTCTTGGAAGATTATTATAGCATAGGATATGTGGCTTAGTATAGTTTAAAAAATTCCCATGCAAATCTTCCATTTGGACTCAGTACCGGTATAGTGAGTAGAAAAATCATTGCACGATACCTTCTTCCTTCCTGAGTAGTTTAAAAGTTGATGCAAAGTTATCTTTGAAGATTCAACCACCAATTAAAGCAGTAGCAACATAATCAGTCATTACAGCATACTCTCTTTTAATCACCTGAAGAGCTAAATCTTCTTTTTCATCTCTGATCACGTCTCCACATATTTTATTTCCATCCAAGATGTCAGACATTCAAATGGTTTTCAAAAATCAGGCATCTGCTCCTGGGGGCCAGGATGTCTTTATTTTAGTCCATAAGGAAGTTTGAGTTTTAGGGAAATACTTATGCAATAAATATTTATACTGATATTTTTTGTTAACTGTTATTGTCTGATCTTTGCTGCATAAAGAAGGTCGTGTATCACTTTTTAAATTCCTTTAAAATTTGCTTAAGATTCCATCAGTGAGGATATAAGCTCTGTCCAAAAAAAAAGGTTTATCTTGTGATCACAACACATAATAAATGAATCCAACTATCCTTTGTAATCAGGGCAAAATTTGAGTTCTGAGCCCAAATTTGTGGGCTTCTCTAGCCTCTGAATAGTGAATTAGAGCCCCAAATATTTTTATAGCTATAACCTTGAGCAGTTGTTTTGGGATAGATACCAATAAATATAATGGGTCCATGGGGAAGAGACAGAGCATTTTCAGATTTATGAAGGGGAAAAAAAATCAATAGTCTCCCTGAGGCTGTATAAGTCATGAGTAGTACCAGTAGTTTTATGCAAAGTTGACAATATCATGAAATATAAACCCTTGGTTTGGAATCTTACCAGGAATTAAAGTGGCATTAAAAAGAAAAGTAAATGTTTTGGCATATGGATTAAGAAGGTGGTTTGTATTTCTTATCGTTTTGCGCTGCAAATTCCTTTCAACTGAGCAATAAAAGATGGTTCAGAAGAGATTTAAGAAGAGGTTGGTTCTCAGTCCACATGTCTCATCTGAGTTATGTCTTTCACCACCCCCTATTAAATGTGTCTGTCTCTGAGGAATGCTCATTCTGTAAATGGCAGGTCTCTGGGACTGCTCTTTAGCTCTCTGGATGCCATGGAATTAGGAATAGATGCTGATTCTGGAAAGGCTGTATGTGCTAGTCACTTAAAACATAGCAATAGCAATTAAATTGCAAATGGTCACATCTACATACACAACAGTTCTGAGAAGTCACCTGGTTGCTCCCGAGTCTCCCTGATTGTTCTCCTGTGCACATGCTGGTTTGGTTTTCAGCTTGTGGGTGAGTTTTGTCTCAAAACAAAGGGAAAAGAAAAAGAAAAAACACTTAAGTTTGGAGATATATATCTATATATAAAAACATCAACTGTTACATGAGTAACACAAATTGCACTGTGGCATGCATTGGTGTGTGCATATTGGAAATTGTACTTCTGTCTTTGAAGGATTACTTCCATAAGAGTGACCAGTATTTGTGAGTGAAACAAAGGGAAAATAATTCTGTACTGGAATCATTGTGGTGCAGTGCTGTCCTTTCAAGTACAAATCCAATTTGCAAACCTCCTTGTTCTGTTGCTGCCCCATCAGCATTTTTTACATTGTCCTTTTTCTTTTTCTCATACACATTGCAATATATCCAAAGAGTAATATTGTCTATAGGTGTTTCACTTGGAGCTGCTGTAAAAAGTCTGTTGGCAAGGAATTTGGGCTGGCTTCTTATGGTACTCTGTCATGTTGTGATTGTAGTGTGTTGTTTGAAGATGAGGAAGATTTCATTGAGGAAGTTTCATATTTTTTTTACCTCAGTATACTACAAATTTAGATACCACAGAAAAGATCACACAATAAGAACGTAGGGGATGTTACATTCAGATGTATTGAGAAGTATTATATTTCTGGTGTACCCCAAAAAAGAAAGTGGTGTTGCTGCTGGAAAACTGAGAAGCTTAACAGCATGTGAAAGATTCTTTTCCACTCTTTATCTACAGTATAAAAGACTTAAAGGAGATAGTTGTTTTACATGTGGACTGGAAGAGAATCCTGCTTACTCCTGGAAGAGAATCCTGCTTACTCTTTGTTAATTATGGTAATAGGATACAAACGAGAGCAGCTATGCAATCTCCACTCGCATCTGTGGAGCAGCTTGCTGGTCGGGGCTGGAGGCTGGGCTGCCCCCGCGGGAGCCGCTGCCTCTGCCCGATTCCTGTGGCCAGGCCTCCTCCTTTGCCTCCCGCCTGCCCAGCAGCCTTTGAGGTGGCCAGGGAGGGCTGGCTGTTGGACACGCTCTCCTCCATGGTCACAGACAGCTGTGTTGTGAGCACAGGGGAGCTGGGTCTCTTCCCATGTGAACGGTGTGTTAAAAAAATTACAGGAACCCGTGCTTGGCTGCAATCCTTGGCAAGATTCGGGGGCTGGTTGCTTCCACCCCCAGGCATGCTCACCCATCCTTCCTGCCTTGGCTTGGCACAGGGGAGGGGACTGGAATTCTGCACTTCCCATCTCAGCATTTGGCCGTGTCTTCTGTGGTCAAGAAGATTGAATTGTATCAGGCTCTGTTTTAAACATAGTACCTGCCTGTCGTTTTTAAAATGGGAAAAAAAAACAAACCCAACAAAACCCAAAACAAAAGAGAGAAAAAGTTTCAGCTGTTTGGGACATGCACACAGTTTGGATATGCACAAGTGGAAATAAATTTAAACAGGCAGTCCCAAAGTAAACAGATATGACTGTGAATATACACAGGGAACAGATCAGTTGAGCTTTACACAGTCATTTTTCAAGTTAAACATGCTTTAATGTAAGGCCATAAATTTCATCATATGAATATTTTTATGAGCTGCATTTCATCCATTTATTACTCTGGAGCTCCAGATAGAGACAACAGGTAAATACAGTGCCAGTTCGCCTGCATGTTGAGTCACTGGAGCCTTCTCTCTCCTACACATTGTTTGAGCAAGAGTGACAAATTACTGGTATCCTTTCAGACATATTTCAGTGAGATTTTTATTTGACAGTGCAGCTGCCGTGATTTCATGCATTAGTCCACACTGCTAATTTCTGACTTCAGGTTCATGGTGGAGGTTCTAGTTTTGAGGATTCAAATGTGTGAGTAATGGCAGCTTCTTCACAATATTTTCACCTATTTTGGGTCAGATTTTATATTTACTTGGATCTTGACTCTCTGCTTGTAAATTAAAATAATTTCTAGATCTGTAAGATTGTAGTGCTCATGAAACAATGAAATCCACTGAAAGTAACATGCATTAGAATAATTTGCTATAGATTTCAGACAGATTATCGTACATATGCCATATTACATGCCCCTGTGTTATTAAAAAAAGTCTGGAGTGACTAAGAACCTTTTGAGAAACAGGGTTGTGAAAAAGAGCTCTGCCATAGTCTGCCTTGGGCAAACAAAATCTCGATTCCACAAGAATATTCAGGTGAGGCCGTGGAGTCTGCTGGGGAGACTGTGGCCTGCTAAGGACCAGATTTGTGCAGTCTGTCTTTGGGTGCTTAACTGAGGGATCTGCAGATGTGAGTGAGGGAGGCACACCCGCCTCTCCCTCCTCCCTCCTGAGGAAGGACAGCTAAGTTGATAATTAAGCATAATTTTGTGAGGTGTCTGATGGATAAACACCACCCTTGAGCACGGGCAAAAGACAGTTTGCTGTTGGAAAAGTGCTTTTTGAGGATGGCAGTACATGTTGGACATTATGTATGTCCTGGATCTTTAGAAGGCAGTTCAGTATTTTTCCTATGTGTACCTGAGAAGTAACAGTCTCTTTTGAAAGCTTTATTGCATGAAGTAGATCACAGCACAGTCCAAGAGCCAGTGTAGCTCCCTAAATTTGCTTTTCCTGTTTCAGTCTTATTAGTATTTCCATCACTAACTTAAAATTAATCAGGGCAGACAAGTCCTTGCAGCCATGAAGCAAAGTGCTGGAAGCAGTTATTGCTTTTGTGAGTGCTGTACCGTAGCAACCCTGTCTGTGGCATGTACCAAAGCACTGCAATTTGAATTTTGGGAGATGAAGGAACTAGCTCTAGCGTTAGAAACCTTAATTTGCAAATGGTATAGAGCTTTGAATGTGGAGTGAACTTGTTTGCCAGGCGAGGCACCGTGCCTGAGAGCTGTATAGCAGCTTTCTAATTCTTTTCCAAGAGTAATGACATCTCCCATCCGTGTGTTGATGACAAAATTGCCATGTTTCTAGAAAAGGGATTGTACTGTATCGTGTAATCTTCTTCTCTGTCTTCACTCAGAAAGAGATTATATTTGCTTCAAAACATAGCAACAAGAAACTGATTCTGTGAATTTGAGGATAACATCCCCTCTCTACTCCAAATACCCAAACCCTTTTCTGATTGTTATTCAGTTGTTTATGCAGGGAAATCCAGTGTTGCCTTTGGTCATTGCAGCTTCTTATATCTTTTACTAGTGCTACACTTAAAGATTTTGTCATGCCAATTGAAATAAAAATTATATGCTGAATCTGAAATGCTTTATGGCCCTTACAGTGGATAAAATATGTTAATTTGTGTAAATGCTCCTCTGAGTGCAGATGCTTGCACTGAAAGCATGCTTATCTTAAAAGCTGCATGTCTTTCATTCTTTTATATGCACAGTTTATTTTTTTAATACATCTAATATTTCAGAAGAGTTTTTAAAGGAGATATTGGAAGCTAAGTGAAAAAAAACCACCTCCTTGCTTTTTCATAAATATTCATGGTTTCAGAGAAAATCTTATAACTGAATTGTTATTTTCTTTTGAGGTTTTGTGTGTTCTTCCCCTTTCCCCCCCTTTTTTTTCCCCTTCCTTTATGCTTCATTTCATTGCTATAGATTAGCAATGCTAAAGAATGCTAGGTTGGCTGTGCCATTATATGCTTGACATCAAATCTGGTATGTGAAGTGTTAGTCTGCTCACTTTTCTTACATATGCTTTATGTATCTTAATAATGTGTGATAACACACAAGTGAATTAAGCAGAGTTAAGATGATGAACTATGTACTTCCAAGGTTTAGAGTATAAGCTGAAGCATTTATTTATGTGTCATAGTTATTTAGCCTATAATTGGAAATATATGCACATTGCCTTTGAGGTCAGCAACCACAGTATTGCACTATAGGTTAACTGTGAAGGAAAACTTAGTAACAAACTTATTTTGGAAGTACTTCTGTTTGAATGCTCCTTGTTTAGAAAGATTTCTGTCAGAACCTACCTGTTAAATTCATATTCTGAATCCAATGGTCATTTACTTTAAGTGTGACTACGGCTTGGTTCCCAGGCACACATATGAGAATAGACTAATTCTGATTCAAGGGAAGTGGCTTTTGTTTTATCAGATTCAATATTTTTTCTCATCAATGAGATGTCATCTTGGTTTTCCTGTTTTTAGTGGAACCTCTTTTACTTGAAAGAATTGGCAGAAGTGATGCCAGGTAAAGCAGAAATAAATGTCTGCTACCAACAGCAGGGCAGTACCATTGCAAATACTGACCTGCTAGAAAAACGTGTGCAGCAAAATACAAGCATACATTTTCCTTGCAACAAAATGCAGGCATATATAATATTATAATCATTAAATATTCAATTTTTAGGTTTTCAAGTCTGCACCTGCTGTAAATCGGTGCACTATATAATACATAAAAGATGGATGGTGTAGTGTGGCAAGAGTAATGAATTTCACTTTTCCTGCTATGAAACCCACAGAGCCTGGTACCAGCTGATCATAAATAAATGCCCAGTCAACAGCAATGTCAGTCCCTGTAAGGAGAACTTTGGGGTAGATAAATCAAATGTTGTTTAGGACGTTTTTCTCAGTAGGAAAGAAATATACAAGTGCTTTCTGGATGTTATTCACTGCTGATTATTCACTGCACAGTTTTATTCCATCTCATTCACTGAATTTCAATGTATTAGACATTTAAAATTCAGTCAAATGCTGCAGAGAGAGGGTAAAAATGGGAAAGGATGAGGATATTCAAATCTCTCTGGAGAAGTGAGTATATAAAGCTGAAAGCTGGCAGTGCACTATAATAACAGGGACCTGTAGTCCTTTTTCCCTGGTCAATAACTTAGTCAGAAAGACAGCTTTGCATATAATACAACTGTATCCTTTAATAATATATTTCTCTTTCAGAGATTTGTCCTTCTTTCCCCATCTTTTTTGCCTGATTTTCGCCATGTGCAATTGGCATTCATGTAACATGTTCCTGTTTGAGTAACACAACCACGTAATGTCATTCATACAACCCACACCTGCCCATGGCTTTCTTCGGGGCAGAGCAGGAATGGCTGTTAAAATCCAAAATGTGCTTGTTCCTGCTTACCATGGATTGCATTGGACTGGAAAAGTATTGTGGAAATGCTCTATTTTAGTTTTTTTGTTGAACCTAAAGTTTCTACTGTTGCTTCTAGGAAAGCTTAATAAATAGAAACAGAGGTTACAATTTCAGATAATTTCTTATCCTTTTGGTTCTTTATTTTCCATGGCCATGGGAATGGAAAATCCAGTTGTTTGTCCCTGGTCACATCTTGGACTCCAATAGAAAGGGAGGTCTTGAAGAACTGAATGTAGGGAAAGATGGATACAAATGAAGTATGTGTTTAGCTTAAAAAAAAACAAAACTTGTTTCTATGTTATATATACTGGTCTGAAATGAAAAATGATGCAAGTAATTCCTAGAAGCAAGTAATATCTAAAAAGTATTAAGCACAAGCTTTACATCCTTAGCTTTGTGCAGCCTGTATCCCAGTGCAATAGAATTTAATGATTCAGTCAGGAATGAAACTAAGATTCACATTTATTCCTCTGCTACAGATGAGCCGCAGTGGAGTGTAGGGCTATTGCGGTCAAGTCTGGAGTTGGCCATACACGTGTGTATTTTCTCACTGCTTCCCTTCATTAGGATTCTGTTTTAGTTTTTAGGGGTGTTAGATTTCTGCCCATTCCAATTTCTTTTGCTAGCATGTTTGAAGATAGCGGGGAGTCTGAGAGATGAAGAGCTTCTGCGATGAGTTACATATGTAAAACGTCACAGCAATTATGGCCCTGTCATCAACTCCTCTCTTTCAACAAACAGACCAAATTATAAAACCAGTGCATGTAAAGAAATTGCCTCCTTCTACTTATTTCAAGTGCTTTTGAGTGGAAAAGGTCCACCAACATTCATGTGAAACACTTAAATGAAATTGCTCTGGCTGTTTGAGCTCAGCTGTGGTGCTACCAAAGAGAGTTGTTGAAGTAACTTGGGAAATCCTGCAGATGGTTCTCCTGGCTGCTGAAACTGCAGATTCTGACTCGCTGAAATGCTTGGCTGTGCCATGGCAGATTGGAGGCTCCTCTTCCTTGTTATTTTAGTTACATTGGGTATGTATCTATGAAATAAAGATATCGCAGATTATGTGACCTAGCTCTCTGCAAAAGCCAGCTCTATGACCTCTTCTAATGTTGAATAATAACAACAACAACAACATCATCAATAAAAACATCAACTTCCAGTGCAACTCTTGCATACTACAGTGATGCTCAAGTTGATGACACAATTAATGTCTTTCACCTATAATGATAATAAGGGTTAATATAATATTACACGGATGAGTAAAATCATTAGTTGTACTTTGTTTAAATAAAGGTTAATAGCTAAATATGAATAAGCATAGGCTGGACACAACCAAAGTGATAGGAGAGGTGAAATGCCTTGGCTAACAATATTCTGGATGTATATAAAAGGAATTGTGGAAGATAATGTGGGAGCACAAGAATAGGAGGATCCCTTCATCTTGATTAAAAAAATTTAGGACCTGAATGGGAAACTTCGAGGGGTTGAAGAGATAGCTACTAAAAATTCTGCAATGAGTAAATAAATAAAAAACTATGGAAGAGGCTACTGGGAAGGAAAAAAGGAGTGCAAACCAAGAAGTATGAATTCCATTTGATAGTGGAGCAGTGGCAATGTCACCGATAGTTGGAACCATAAGGGATGCAACAGGAAACAGGAACAACTGAAGATTTTCCTGTTCGTGTTTTTAAGGTACTGCTTGCTTATCTGGGGTAAATTCCTGGAAATATGTAATGTCGCAAGTGAGTGAACGAAAAGGGGATATAAAACGGCCTGACAAAAAAATTAGTTCCAGTTTATTCTGCTTTACTACAATAATAAACAAAAAGGAAATCATGATGTAAAATGAAAGAACAAGGCAGACGTAAGTTAACACATTTAAAGGACTTGATCCAGTTGGTTTAATGTGTTTAAGAGCTCAGTGTATATCCTGTTGTGTCTCAGATGAAACGCTCACAGATACACACTAAAAGAAAATAGATGAAAGACTCAAATTTTCAAGGCAGGTATTACTTTTTTTTAGCTGTGAAATCTGGCTGCCAATGCATAAAGATTTCCTGTTAAGTGAAAACCGAACAAAGGAAAACAGAGATAAAATCTCTTCCATCAAACTCTACTGCATCAAAGCATATAAGGCGAACCTTCCTTTCACGTTTGTTTAGTGAACGTCAGTGTCTGAATCTTTGAGGAGACTTTGGTCCACGAAGTGTCATCGCCTTTTGTTTTTGCCAACACCACACTGCAGTTTTCAGGAGGGAAGAGGAGTGCAAGTAAGAATTCCCACACAAGTAAATGCCTCACGGTGTTGTAACCAGCCACAGGACGCAACATGGGACTGTTACACTTCAGCAATGAACTGCCCAGACTTCAGAGAGCTTTAATGTCCCCCCAAAGTCTTGGCACTGCCATCACACATCTAGCCCCTTCGTGCCGTGGCTTGAGGTTTTGTGCCACAGGACTTGTGGACAATGGAGCAGCTGCCATTTGCTGGCTCTCTGCTGCCAGCCTTTGAATCAGACAGCAGTGGCACAGTGAGTGGTGCTCTGTGGAGGAGACAGATCTGGCTTCTACGCCTGACTCACCAACAGTAACAGAGGAAATGCTGTAAGCATCAAGGAATTCCATAACTTATATCATCACCCTCTGGGCCTGTCTGCTTTAAACATCTCAGGCTACTGAAAATCACTCTTGATTTTACATCATAAGGAATTGTAACCTTTTCATTGTCAGAAAATAGAACACGATTAATATGGGAATATTTAGATATATTACATCCATGCTCTTCTTTTACATACTGTAATCAGAGAAGAAACCAGTGTATTTACTGCAAAAGTATCTTGAGTTACCATGGTGCTGCATTTTTTCAGTCAGTAGTGACTTTTTTACCCAGAATCTCCACCCAGATGATCTCAGTATCTAGCTTAGATATGAGGTGACACAACAGAGAGTAAGAAAACCTTAGGCCTGGGAAAGGGAGAGGACATTTACATAAAGTAAATGAAGGTCTTTGATTGCACTCAGTTACACAAGATAATGGGTTAGTGTGGTCATTTCTTTGGGGAAGGTTTTTATTTTTTGTTTATGAATAGATTTTAAGGAGCAGAAGACTAATGCTATGGCTCAAACTGTTCAAACTGAAAAGGCGGATTTGGCCTAATACAGTTTGATAGAAGCATCTAGGAAAATGATTCAAAAGGCTTTTTCTGAGTTCCTTTGATCATGTAGCTTTCAAAGCATAATCAGACTGCTCTTTGGTTCTAAAGTAGGGCATTATCAAAGAACGTGCTGCATAACATCTTGCTTCTCTGTAGTCAACCAACTGCATCACTTAGTCTCAACTTAGAAGGATGCGACACAAGCCTGTATAGTTTGTCTCAGTTTCTCCTGTTTGTTTTTTACACCTTTAATGTGTTGTATTAATAGAAAAAGAGGAGCCTCTGCACACTTGCCTCTGGGAATGTTGTTCCAACACAAAGAGAAAGGCAGTGCCACCTGCGCAGAGCAGTCACGTACGCCCGTGTTTGCAGCACACCAAGGTCTAGGGTTTAGCTGCCTTTTATATATCACTGTGTTTACAGCTCAGCTCTCTCCACAGGCTTTTTTCCTGTATGCTTCTGCACAGCCAAGCATTCTGTACGCTTACCCATGTCTTTGTGACACAGCTTTCTTTGTCTTGCTGTCCCCTGGGCTGCTTCCAGCCTCTTGAGACGAGAGGTGTTTGCGCTCCTCATCGCAGATAGCAGCGAACCCTCGATTAGGCATCCAGGCTGATGTTACTGCTTGGGTGTTGTGCAGTTGGAAATCACAGCCCTCAGCAGTAAGGACCTGTGTGTCTTGGGTGTTTGATTCATGCATTAAATAGAAAGCTTTCCTGTGCTTGCTTCAGTTTTGTGAACTTACCACATGAAAGGGATTCTTTACACTCCTGAGGTCCCGTGGGCATTGATCCATAGTCCTTATCTGTGCACATAGTTGCTCTGAGAGAATACAAGCTTTGCAAAGCTTGTCCTTTGGTACAATCCAGACTAGCAGGTATGTTTGTGTTCTTGGTGGATGTGTTTGTCTGATTGCCTGGGTGAGATAGTAGGTTTGTAGATAGTCTGTACCCAACATTCAAGTGTGTTTGCCAGAGGTAGCTGGCTGATCCTGCCTGTCTCCAAAGTAAATGAATTGCTTTTCATTTATTTTCAGCAACAAGGAACTTGGGGTTTCTGAAATGGTACGTTGGGCTCAACATTGGAATTGATCCAGTTCAAGTTTTGTAGTTTGTTAGAGCTAGTATGCAAATGGGTGGCTCAGATATGGGTGATTTAGGAAGTGTAGCAGCTATTTTGATTAGGAAATCGGGGACCACTGTGATGGGAATATTTTGGCAGATTTCCACAAACACAAAGAAGTATTATTTATGCTAAACTACTATGCTGTTACTTCAACAACAAAATCAAGCATTTATCCAACAGATTAGTCAAGCCTTAGTACCACGCAACTGATGCTGTATTGTGGGCTCTGCTGTCTGCAATGTCTGTGATGGCCCCTCATCCCTGAGGTGGAGCTGGCTCAGCAGAGGAAAGCCAGGGGGTGACACCTTTCTTCCTCAACTTCCACTTGCATTTATACACACTTACTCCTCACGTTCTGCACCAGTCTTGTCCAAAGGATTACGTCCTCTTTTCATAGGTCAGAGCTAGTCTGTCCCAGTGTGTCCAGAGGGCTGTTGCCAGAAAGAGCTCATCCATTCTGGCCTCTTCAGATGCGTGTTACCTATTTTCAGACTGGGTCATAAGTTGTGCTGTTTCTTCAGGGTGTTGCAGTCTTTGTATGACTTATGACTGGGTATGATTATCTTTGCCTTATTACTTTTTCTTTCAGCTCTGCCAAGCACAGACTCTTCCTAGTATTTTGGTTCCTACCCTATGACATGCCCTCTTGAGGTATTTTTGGGGTAGAGGGCAAATGAGATGCGTTCCACAAATAGTCCTTATGCTGCAGTGGAATGGGGATGGCCCTGAAATTACACACACCTCACATCACCTGCATCAGATAGCATTACAGAGAAATTTAGCTGCCATGTCAGATCCTTTCTAATTGAAGGGATATCACTTGGGACTCTTTTCCTTGAAGACTACCCACACATTTTCTTTGAGATTCAATCATGAGATCCTTTAGTGAGGAGACACCCATTGAGTTGCTGAGCAGATGCCTTTCTAATCTATTTGTCCATCTGAAGTCATCAAAGGCGAGGACTTCTATATAAAAAAGACCCAAACCTACAACAACTTGCCTAATTTTGCATTACATGTCTTCCTAGATTAAAACATGACAATTTAGTCAACACAACAAATCCATGCCAACCCTAGACTTACTTACTCAAAACTACCAGGCATGTTCAATAAAAGGCATGATGTGGGATTTTTTTTTTTTTTTTTTTGCCATATGTACATACCTACTTATGCAAAAGAATTTTGCATAAAAAGAATTTCAAGAAGGCTTTCTGATGGGTGACACCTTGACTTGACTCAGTTGAACAGACCCCCTCTGAAGTATTTATCTCTGAGTGTGGCTTGTGGGCAAGGAATGGAGCTCGACAGAGCCCTGTCCAAGTCTTTGAAAGAAAGGGAAACCATGCACCACCTGTCTTCCACTCAACAAAGGGCAGCTCAAGTTTCAGCAAAGCTGTGGGGAAATCCTGTCATTTCTGCTTTATTGCTTCAATGAAATGAAAAAAAGGAATCTTTTGAAAAGCAATCTTTTATCTTATTTGGCAGATATGGCCAAGTTCTGCCACCAAATTTCCCAGATGTAGTTTATGTAATCACATGGTGCAACTCCTTGTTAAAAGAGGCAGATATTATGTATGTGTCAACATATGGCTTGCATATATTAGAGTGAAGAAGATCTTCCCACGTGTGGACTTCTCCCTTCTCTGGGGCTCTGGCACAAGGAGAGCAGGAGTATCAGGATTCAGAACACATTATTGCAATCTTATTGTAAAACACAGACAATTTTTTTCCTTCATTTCTCTGGTTTAGGATAATGATATTTTTCGAGCAGTGAAGTAGTGTACACAATTATGCTATCCTGGCTTGCTAGGCACTAAGTCTTATGAAATGTTGCAGGCTTTAGAAATGAAGCTTTAGAAAAAGACCTCCTGTCATCCTCTGTTTAGAGAACTCTGTCTGCTAAAACATAAAGCTTCTTGGTTATTATTAAATGTTTCAAGTGAAATGATTGTGTGAATCAGAAACTGACATTTTCCCAACAGAGAACGAATTTCTGAGAATTGAGAGTTTTCTGAAAGAGAGTTCATCTTCCATGAATTGGATGCACTGCTATAAATTTGGTTGCTCCCTAATCAGCTTTGAGTATGAACATAATTTCCATAAGACTTACCCTCTATAATGGTTTTTCACAGGTTCACAGCTTCACAGAGGCTGTGATACGCTAAGACTTGAAGGCAGCGTGTCTTATACCATAAATACTTGCTTTGCTTTGTAAAGAAATCTCCCGTGCTCAGCGTTTGCATGTCATTACCTCGCTCACAGCTGTTTATGAGCAGTGCTGCTGTCTCAGCTCTGGGAACAAGCAGGTTTGGGCATGCATGTGAATGACATGGTTTGTTCCTGTCTGTTTTGCAAGCCGGAATTGTGGCGGTATCTCCATTTTCAGCTTGAGCGTTATTCTCGGTAGTAAGTCTTATTTTCCCAGGCAGATTGTTGAAATGTGCTAATGAGCCTCCAAAGAATATAAAATCAGGGCTCCCATGGTTGCATGTTTTCTAGTTCAAAAGCTACTTCTCGTGGTAGAGCCAGGTACAACACGCTGACACCATCTGAGATCATCTGCTGGGAGGTTTGCCTGCCCACCCCCACAATGCACATCCAGTTTGCTATTGTAACACCGGTGTTGGCTGAGACCTGGGTATTAAAATATTTGGCCTGAGGTGCTTTTTTGATGCACACTCATTTTCTTTCCATACTAAACCAGTGCTAAAAGCTTCTTCCAAAGCAAACTAGAAGGCAAATGTATAGATGTAGCATGTTGCTCAGTAATAGTCTTATTTTCAAATTAAGTAACATTACTTTACAAATTTAGTCTGTGCCATAGCAGCTTCAGTCCAGACCTGTAAGCTATACATACATTCATTCAGATTTGTCATCCACCACCTTCCTTGCACTGAGTGAATTCTCTGAGAGAGTGATCCTTGGAGCCTCACAGGCAGCCTCTACAATTTTTGTTCCAGGAAAAAGACCTGTTCCTCAGACAGAGCTCTTCTTTCCCATGCCCCTGACATTGCAAAGGGCTACCTACCAATTGTCTGTTACCCCTGTGATGTGAGCAGCCCTGAGCAGCTCTTACCTTCCTGCCTCAATAACACGTGTGACTTGCTTGGTTGCACGTCAGCTGGTGTGGTGGGCCAGCCTCCTGCCTTCTCTGGGTCTCTGATACCTGGGGAATGGGGAGGGGAGGAGGTGTGACTATTCCCTTTGCAATGCCTTCAGCCCTATGTGGGATTTGCAGGGCAGTATGAGCATTCAAATTAAGTTTGCAAAGGTAGGCGGTGACTTTTTTATGTCTGTAATCTTAATCACAAATTAACATACATGCTTCCACTAGTATGCTCTTGGCTGTACACAAGCATGTAAATACTTGGCTTTGTAAAGCTGAAGACTTCGTCTTTGAAACATTTTGCCAGATTCCTAAATGGAAAACAGCTAGGTGAGTTTAATGGCAATAAACTGTGTCAACTGAGCTTAATTCTTTAGCATTTTACTCCATTTTTTGAAAAGAAAATTTCCAGTGGAAAATGCTTGAATTTTTGATTACAATTTTTTCCAGAAATGTTTAGCCTGCCTCAGTTCAAAATGTTCCATAAAGTTGAAGACCCAGTGGGTGTCCTTCCATGGTTTCACAGAAAACCTTGATGACTTCACTTTTTGTTGTTTTTGTAGTGCTCTGTGGTTTATTTTTGCAATGCACCTGTCATTTGGGGCCCTTTCTCAGCTTTGGTAGGAAAAAAAATCAGAGCTTCATTAAATTGGCAACGTGGTTTTTATTCTGTCACCTGTTTGGAAGTGTGAAACCACTTTTGGTAGAAAAAGCAATGCTTAAATATTTCTTATGAAGAAGCATTAAACTTCACCTAGGAATATTATGAGTAGGTGGTATTAACCAAATCAGTTCCACGTGCTGCTACACTGTGGTCTTTTAAAAGCAAGTTACATTATTTTTTTCACTGATCAAGATGAATTTACCTGCATTTTAGTAACTCTTTGCTAACTTGTAAGGTTGTGTTAAGTGTCATTTATAAATATTGTTTATACAACTTTCTCCTTAATCAGACAGGAAGCACCGAGTGCGTGGTAGTTGTGCTTGTCCCAAGAAATTCTGTCCCTGTGAATCCAGTTCACTGGAGCATCCCATATGGCAAGAGGCAATTGCTCACTTGGACAAAACTCAGGAGATACCAGCTCCAGATTTTACTATCAGGAGTTTTATCTCAATCTCTCCATTCTGTGGTGTCTTTTCTCCCCATAAATCCCACACCTTGGCTGTTCTTTGCAGCATTCTTTTAACTGAGTTAGCAACGAGAGGGGTCAGAGCACAGCCTCATGTGAATCACTCCTGCTCCTTGAAATGGATTAGAGCTGCACTTACTTGTTCACCTGTTTTTCATCTGTTGTCCATGGAGGAACATTCCTGCTAAATGCGTTCATTAGGGATTTTTATTTGATTTCCTTGAGTCCCTGGGATATCATTAATTATTGAACTCTAAAAGTATCTTAAAGAAGAAAGAAAAGTGAATTGACTTTAAACATCGACACAAAATACATTTTTTGTTTTGTTAACAATTCTAAGTGAATAGGAATGATTTTTTTGGGAGGGTCTCATTTTACCTCTCCCAATTTTCTTCAGAAGTGAAGAGAGAGAAAGAGAAGTGTCCTTGAAGGAGCTGAGTGCTTTCTGTAGTGTAAATTAGATGCATTAGTATCTTGTGAATAAAACAGAGTGAGTGTCTAGTGAAAACACTGCTTTAACCCGACGTGAACGCACCATGTGTTTCAGTTAAGGGTGTGAAAAACTATCAGAGGTCCAACGTAAAGTTTGGATCCATGGCGGGGTAAAGTGCACCAACAATATGTTAATGAAAGTAGAATTCTTTTCAGGGATGGCAGTGTTTCTGTATTTCAGATTAATGCAATTTATTAATATGACATTTACAGTTAAGGGTATCTTCCAACCATCTGCAACATTCAGAGATGTTAGTTTTTAATGATTTCGTCTCTCTGTGCAATGGCATTAGAAAATATCGCCCCAAAACTTCTGGCACTGGAGGGTGTGTATTCTACAGTCAAAGTGCAGTAGCTTTGAAAAAGAAGTGTGATGTTATTAGGTCTAATTGTGCGTAATTTTAAAAGCTGTTTGACATCTAAGGAGGGATAAATGTTTTCACACTTGCAGCGTTCAAATGTGGCACATTGTCCTCACACCAATTACCCTGCTCTCTCCTGTGATGTGGCCTTCTCTTTAGTTTTCAAGCTTCTCCTTTTTATTAATTTATATCCCCAATATAAAGGAGATACTCTGCTTAAAGATTTGTAAAGATTTGGGTTTTTCTGCATTTGTACATTTTTGCTTTATGTTAATTAAGGTAAAGATGGCTTTGGAATTAATGTGCCCTAACATACTCCTTGAACCTAAAATTCATATTAGATTCACATCTGTACAGAATAATACTTGGAGATGAAAAATTTCAAAGCATATATCCCATTGAGGTTAACTTACTATTTATTGTACAAATTATGCTTATGCACTGGATCATTTAGTGTTGGGTTTTATTGCAGAAAAGCTTGGAATTTCCCTCTGTGTTACAAGGAACCAGCATTTATTTGCTTTTGAATGCAAGTAGGATATTTCTTCCTCAGATTTTCATATCTGATCCAAGAATTTGTATTTTAATATCTACACAATAACATTTCTGTTTAGATTTGTATCTCTTCCGAACAGAATAAAGAATAAGGATATGGTTTTAACATGTTTTACATATGCTATGAATTCTTTAAGAAAGGAGGAAAGAATGTCAGTTTAAAAAAACTCAAAGCAACAAAGAGGTAATGCAAAATTTTGTAGTGAAATGTAGCAGTCGTAAGTTGTTGAATCTGGGTTTTGAGCCTCTGAGGTTTACTTTTCTTAGTCCCTCAAATAAATATTTTAATTCTCAGTCACAACTAGTAACTCAATAGAAATACTCATTCACTCTCACATTTTGGCATAACAAACTCCACAGGTCATTCAGGATAATGATTTTGTGAATGGTGTTTTCTCAGTTGTACTCTTCACCAATTGCTTTCTCTTTTGAGTGGGCAGCTGAGATGGAGCTAAGGAAGCAGAAGTGACTGAACGCTGCTGGTGGCTATGGTTGCAGCAAGAAGGGATTTTTAGGAAACAGATGGCTGTCTGCCAGCAGTGGAGAAAAAAGCCCTTCACTTGAGGGCTTAAAGAACACCTCCTGGCTGGGATTGCAGTGCAGTGTGAATGAGGGGCAGAGCTGTCCTGCGCCATGGGTGGGAAAAGTCAGACTTTCAAACCAGGGAATGAGAACCAAAAGTCTAGAAAATGTGTGCTGGGTATGTAGAGAAGCCTAGATGAAGTTCTTGGTTTGTTTGTATTAGGAGACAGTCTGAATAAAATAAATATACAGAGAGCTAAATGCAGGAATGAAAAAGTATTCATATGATATATTTAGTTAAAAATTCACCTTCAGTGACAGGGTTCAGATGGAAACCTAGAGATATAAGGCATTGATCAAAAGGCAGGGGAAGAAGAGTTAGAAATGGTCACATTTGCAGTGGAAAAGAGGAAGAGGAAATCATGTAAGAGAGAGGATGGAGCACTGAATGCAGAAATACTGTAAGGAAAGGCATGGCTGTAGTACTAATATTGATGAAAACAGCAGGTTAGGTAGTGGAGCCTGTGGAAGAATATCGAGTTTTGCTAGTGAACAGAAAATTCTACTTCTTGTGCTTCAGAGGAGCCCAGCAATTTTCCTTAAAAGCCTCTTCTTCAAAAGTGAAAATAATGAAAGGTTAAAAGGCTACAGCACATTCAGAGAGTAGCAGAAAGCAGCTCATTTTGGAGTGTGTCCAAAAGAAGGCATCAGTTTGGGTATGTAGTGGCAGGGCAGTGGCTGAGAGGGATCGGCTCAGGTCTGCAGGAGGAGGGCAGAGCAGGGAGGAACAGATACAGAGTGGTTTTGATGGAAAATGCCCACATTCCTTAGGGCTACCTGCAGTCTTAGGTTTGTCAGTCATGACACCAAGTGTCTTCAACAAACACTAGATGGAAACCTTAACTGTTTTTGAAGAATAAAAGCGTAGGAGCACGAATCTGTCAAATTGTAGTGTCTGATATACTGCAGTAAATACTGAATACCACTGTGACTGAGGAGACATAGTGAAAAATAGAGTACCACTGAAAAATCTGGGCCCTGTAGATGAATGCTGTGATGGCATAACTTGCATGACCAAACATGCAATCTCAGAAATGCAAGATAAAAGCTGCACGGTTATGAATTGGAGAAAATCTCGAAATACTCCATCTTCATTTTGAAGACCTAAAGCAGAAAGGATATTCCCTTCTTTTTTTCTTTGAAGGAGAGAAATCTTTTGCTCCTTATGACAGAAATGTCAGCATTGTAATAATAAACCACTGACAAACAAATGGGACTTGCCATGGATTTCAGGGGACCACAAGAAATATTGTCTGCATGGTTATTTGCTGAAGCAGATATTAAGTGATCCATTTCTCCTGCTGTTTTTCAGGTGACATTTTAATGCTAGCCTGTGACAGCTGCATACTTTAAAAAATAATAATAAAAGCAGTCCTGGTAATGTATGAAAAAATATGGAAGTGATTTATTTAGACCACACAAGTATAAAAAACATCCCGGTTAACTAGAACACTAATTTAAGTGGCAGCAGTGGGAGTTCAGAGAATATAAGAAGGATGTTCTTATCTGATAGCTTGTGCACTAAAACACAATGCCTAATAATGCCTCTTTCAAACACAAAAACTTAATGAGAAAAGCTTGTACATTTAAAAGAAGTCTTTTTAGGGATGTGCATGTTTTCACACTCCATTTTCTTGTTAGACATATGGATTTCAGTAATTTTCACATCACCAAACTGCTGCATCAGATATAAGTATCAAATATTTTCCTATTAAAGAAGTTTAGTTTCCAAAAGGCAAAGAGAAAAGAAATAGGAAAGACCTTACACAGCTGTTTGAGATGTATTTATGCAGTGCTGAGAAGCCACATAGAAAGTCTAGAAAGAAATTATTTAGAGTCACATAAAAATAAGTAAGATTTGCTATTATAAGAAAATCGTTCTTACAAAATGCTCATTCCACAGTCCATTTGATACCATTTCAGCACTCTGCTATCTTAGCTTCATTATTTCATGGTTAAGAGGGCTCTCAGGCTAAGCCCAGTAAAGGATGGGTGCATCTACGCTCATCTATAGCACCAGTAAATTTGAATTTATCAAATTCCCAGGCCATCTTGGAAAGGGACAGTTATCTTCTTTTTCCTGTCCCTAGCAGTTAGAGAAGCATGTTATGTCTTGCATGAGACAGTCTTACTGTACTAGATTGTATGTTTTATTTAACCAACTGGTTTCTGGCCTGGAGCAAGGCAGAATAAAGGTGATATTTAAAAGAGTTTGTAACTGTGTGTGCTGACAGTTGGTAGAGCCTGCCAGTGGGACAGGGCCAGTTCCCATCTCTGACTGATCCGTGGCTTCTCAGCAGGGAATAATCAGCAGAAAGCAGCATCTGGGCTTTTCCTTTCAGTGAAGGCCACTGAGGTTTATTCAGGAGTCAAGGGTGTGGAGCAGGATGGCTCCAGCAGAAATCGTGGGCTCAGGGAAAGATGATGCAGCTTTGTGGGGGGCCTGGCTGGGAAGGATACAGGGACAAGCAAATGGAAACTCAGTTGTCCTCTCTTCTGACACTCAGTTTTGAGTTTGGGCTTTCTTTTGTTGGATTTTGTTTTGGGTTGTGGGGTTGTGGGTTTTTTCGTGTTTTTTTTTTTTTTTTTTTTTTGTATTATTATTTAAAAAAAAAAATTTTTGTTTGTTTAGGTTTTTAGGTTTTTGTTAGGGTTTTTTTGTTTGGGTTTTTTGTTGTTGTTGGTTTGTTTTGTGGGTTTTTTTGGTTTTTTTCGGTCGTGGTTTTTTTTTTTTTGTGGCTATCATTAGAGAGTTTTCCAATCTCATAGTCAATTCCTATTACCCTTCCTCTGACCTTTGTTCCTTTGTTCAGGAATAGCACATGTACTGTGCTTATGGCAGCAAGAATGGGATCTTTTTTTTCAACAGGGTCTCTGTTAGCCCTCTACCCATTTCCCAGAGATTATTAAATTCTCATCTTTATAGATTCACTTGTTTCTAATGCTCTATAAATTAGGAGTTTTTACTTTCTTCTAAAAACTAATTTCAGACATTGAAACCAGTAGATACCCTATTTCCCAACGGTATAGCAAGAGAGATTAAAAAGAAAACAAACCAGTACATTGCTGAGGGACCAACGTGCTCTTACCTAACTAATCAGTATTCAACCATTAATCCTGTTCTTTCCCAGAAAGCAAAATCTCTCCCTTCAAGGTTGCAGTTATGAACTATTCACACACCCAGATGGCTTATGGGCATTATCATGACTTTTGAATTGAATTAGTCTTCATATGGAGTTCCATTTTTCTTCCATCCTGAGTTATATTTGCATAACTTATGGCAAGGGTGCACTGAGAACAAGCTTCACTCAAAGCCCTCCTCCCTTTTCCCGTGGCAGTGCAATGGCCAGCAGTGCCTGAGAATAATAACAGTGTTTCAGATGCCTGACAGGCAGTCACTGGTTTATACATGATATAGACTTTTCCTCCAAAACCAGGTTTTCATCATCGGCACTTGGCATCACTGATGGGTTGTCAGTGGGAAAACAAAGAGTTCAACGTGGTCGTGATGAATGAATTTGAAAATGCATGATGTTGCCTTTGAAGGTTTAGCAGCAGCACTGCCTGGGCAGATACACTCTGGATACCAGCATTTTACATGGTATAGTAATAAATGCAGATGCTCCATCTTTATCTCTGTTACACACACTGACATCTGCCATAAGCATGATATTTGCTTGCTGAAAAAGAGCTTTTTTCCAGCACCCTTTATGGTGCACAGCTATGTTCTGAAATGAGTCTTTCTCCACATTAGCCACATTTATTAACGACTCCAGCAGAATTTTTTCACGCCTACCAATTTGGAACTTTAACATGATCACCTGCAGCCTATTGTAATTCAGGTCACTGCGGGGAAATGGAAGCTCAACATTTGCAAATAGGCTCTATTTCACTGCATGTGATGGATGTGGGCATAGATTCCCTGTCCTCTGAATGGGGTGCACATAAAAGCAAGTATTCTGTCTCGCTCTGAACGTGATGAATGTGAGACTTGAATGCCTGAGCATTGAAAACACACGGTGCCTGAATGGACAGGTAGACTGTATCCACACTTGTGATCTCTGCTGCATACCTAGCCACACTAGTCATTTTCTTTGGTGCCTGCTGAGTGCCAGATTGCAAATCTCACGGAGGGAAAATTCAGTGGGAATCTAAAACCCAGGGTTTGAGGGCCACTAATTGAGACAACACAGGCAATATCAAGGAGCATCTGTTCCTTGCACTCACGTATTCTAAAACAAGAAAAGCAAGGGAAGTTTCATCCTTGCATTGCTTTGGTAGCCTTTGGTGTAAGGAATAAGAATGGGATGTCTGTTGGGGTTCAGAGTTCCTTTTCTAAACGGGCCCAGTTATCAGTAGCCACCTCGCAGGGGTGCAGGACACCTGCCCTGCTTTTCCCTGCTGGAGGTGAGTGGCCCATCATTGCCTGGTTGTGCTCCAAGAGCTGCTCCAAGTTTCTCACAGCTCAGGCTGCAGCCCAGCACTCCTCCCTGGAAAACACCAGTGTAACCTTTCTCAGAGGGAGAGGACACTCGGCGACACGGAGCTGTGTGATCTGGTGGACAGAACAAAGGGCTGCTTTTGTCAGTGGCATGGGCTTCTTTTTGTAGCATTCTCGGAGTTGCACAGGCCAGGCTTTTTGTGCTGTACAGCCCAAGTCTGCTGGAGAAGCTGGGCACTTGCAATTTTCACTGGAAACAATGAAAACATATTAACTTGGAGAAAAGTGTGCTGGTTTTAACTTAGGAAAATAAATAAGAGATTATGGGGCTGTTTGGGAATAGAAGACTGATCTAGAATCAATATCCAAAGCCTTTGAGAAGGGGCTTTAATTACTGTCAAAATCCAGGATGGAGCAGGAAGACAAGTACTAAAAGGAAGTGTAAGCAGGGAATGGTTGGCTTCAAAGAAGCCAAACCTATTCGGTTTGCCAAGAATTATTTTATACACCCTAGTCCCAAGCCATCCTGAGGGCTTTTACACTGTCCCTGTGCATGCTCTTTCCAGCCAGGCATCAAGACCCTTTAAAGGTAAAAACAGCCAGAACAGAAGACTAACATTAGTGTGGAGCTGGAAGAACAAAAGAGTAAAAGATAATTGATTCAGAAGAGAAAAGGGACTTGCAGAAGCTTAGCTGCTCTGAAACAGAATCTCAATTTTATTACACAGAGTAGATTGCAATTCTCAGTGACAGACCTCTGCTTCTCTTCTGACTTGAGTTTCTCCAGTCATTCTGACAAAATAGTAAAAAATTACTTTTTAGGCCCTCAGGAGGTGATGAGGAGCTGTTGGGATTTACAGTGTTGATTAATAGAGTATGAACTGTCAAATCTGAAAGGCAGCTATCCCAAAATGCCAGGAACATCCCTCTGACACACAGAATGAGTGCACGTGAGCTGCTTGAAGTTTATTATAATATTAACAGCCATGTGAGGTGTGCACTGCACTCCTGTGCTTTAATGTGACAGCAGTTTTCGGGTTGTTCTTGACAGAGTGTCTGATGGTGCATCCCCACAGCACCGAGCGAATACATTTCATGGATGTCAGCTGCCTGAACAAAGCTGCTACCTGCCACTTCTTCCTCCTGCCCTTGAGGCAAAGGCCTGCTCCCAGCATCTTTTTTGGTGTCCCACCACGTTCCACACTGCTTTTTGAAAGAACTGTTCGGATTTTCAGAGTATGCCTTCATTTCAGGAACAGCATAGGCAATTCTGAATTTGAATTGTCCCTCAGTAAAGGGGTTGGAAACATCAGCGAGTGTTTTGCAGAAGAGCAGCAAAAGCCTAAATAGGGTCCATGCCAGGCAAGTGCACAGGGATAAGAAAACCAAGAAATGTTTCTGTCTTTGCTCTTCAGATTTATGTAAGCTGATGCTGGTTGTCTAATTTGTACTGTGCATGCGCAAAAGATTAGTTCTGCTGAGCTGTCCTTAATTATTTATCCCATTTTTTTTTCCAGTGGACAATGAAAACATAGATTTTCCTATTGATTTCTTCTCTGTCAGTCTGATGGTGCAGTAAGTGTCATACTTGTGACATTCAGTCTAAACTTCAGAGACATAACAGGTCCTGTTAAGCTGAAAAAGAGACTTTGGGGCCCTGAAGGACTCCAGACTAAATATTCATCCCTTTCCTTGGTGAGCTGAAACAGGAGTGTAGGTACATTTGACTTCAGGACTAATCTAAGTGTCTCTCTAAAGACATTAAATTCTAAAGAAATTAAAAACCAAACCCAAAACTAGAAAACCCCCTCACTGTTCCCACTGTCAGCTTTTTGTACATACCGGCCTGAATAACATATTCAGGAAAGAGAATTTCTTAAAAATGTAGCATAAATTCTTGCCCTGAAAAATGAAGGGTTTATTTCTCTTATAGAAAGAAGAAAGTAATATAAATATTGGGGTATTTTTTGCTTTTCAAAAAGAATAAGACTTGATTTTGCAGACAGCACACATTTTTTTTATGCTTTAGTCTGTGTTTATAAAAAGCACATGCTATTGGTAGTAAGTAAAGTAGAAAGATCTGTGGAGCTTTATTTGGTAAAAGCTCTTCAGTAGAAGTGTTTAAAGATTATACAATTACATTTGCGTAACTCTCTTGGTATTTTCTGAGGTGCTTTAAATTTTCAGTGTGAAAGAGACATTTGAATTATTTGGTTTTAATTGTGTTTACCTAGACGCCTATGGAAACAAGTTTGTTTAACACTTTTCAGAGCAAGACATGATCCAGGAACAGTTCCTCTCTTCAATAAGAATCTGAATGGCTGCAGATTTAGAGATGGATATAGATCTCTGTAGAGATTTGCAGCTGTAAATGACTGTCATTCTTAGGAAATATGGAACTCATAACTTGCTTTTCTTGATAAAGTTAGAAGCTGACAGTTCAGACTGTGAGATGTGTATGAATAAATAGAGTGCAATGGGAGGAGAGGCTGCAGGGGGTTTAGTGGGTGAAGAAGCATTAGCACTTTAGCTGGGCAATTAAATACATTGGTAATCACAGTTTTGTGTTAAATATTGTATTAACCCTCAGCCTATTCTATATTTTTAATAACTTACAGGTGTGGGGGGCTTTCGTTTATTTTTCATTTTTTTACTTGAAAGTATTTGAATACATTTTTTATGTACCCTTATTCAGACCAAAACAAACAAAAAGCCAAAAATAATCTCTGTTGCAAAAATCTTTTACTTATTGACACTTATAGATCAGAAAAGAGAGTAGATTGCTGTAAAATTTCCAGGAATGTTTGAGTCATAGCAGCCACAGTGCACTTTCTCTTTGCTTCTGAAGCTTTCAGGCTGTTTTCTGACAGCCATCTCAGCTTGTGCTTCGTGCACACACTCATTTTGATAAGAGGGAAAATTACAAAAGTGGAAAAGATGAATTTTGCCTTGAGTGACCTTGGGCTCCTAATTGCTGGCTAGTGAAGAAACACCCCTTTGAAGTGCAAAAGACTGGGACTGCACAAGTGGGAAAACAATCTCTTGGATATTTTTCATTGCAGAAGTGGATCTGTAAATGATAATCAAAGAGCAGGCTATTCAAGAGTTTCTTCTCCTCTTGTTCCTTTCAATGCTTCCTATTCTTGTGCCGCATTCCTCGTGCCCGCTTTGGCATTTGGAGATGAATGCCATCTCATATGGTGACAATAAGGCCAATTCAGTGCCCTTCTGTAGGACATTAGGCTGTATGTCCAGCTACACGTAAGGGATTAATTAAATAGCTGTGAATAGCATATTTGAGACAGAAAGGTCACTGTCAGCGCTTGGTGTGCTTATACTAACCCGTTATGTTAGGAGAATAAAATGATGCATTAAGCATAATTAAACGTGAATTTGAGATGCTTCAAAGCAGAACCAGTTATTGTCACTTAATTGGCTTGGTTGTGTTTTGTGTAAATGGTTCTTCAGACTTTGTTGGTAGTGGGATATATTCTCTTAGCAGCCTTATTGAGTCTTCTTGTCAGTTTGCCATCCTTTGGTAGCATAATTGTATTAATAACTAAGTTATTATATTTCTCTTGGTTATCAACTGGTATCTGCTCTAAAAAAGAAATATATATTGCAAAAACACCCTGTCTTAAAATTCTTTTTGGAGGAAGTTCTTATCTCTGTTGCTGCTATTTTGCGATGAAAGATGAGCATAAGAGGGCCAAAGACAAGAGGGAGATGGATAAAAACTCTAGATGCTGGTGATGTCAGGCCTGCATGTGTGTTCATGTCTTGGCCACATGGATGAGGCTGTGATGCCCTCTGTTATTGTCTTGGATGGAGCTCGGGGCAAGGAGAGCTGAGTTGGAGCACCGCCAAAGCCTTGCACTCTTCGTTCCCTGCTCTGTCCTGAGTTCACTGCAAGTGCCAGCAAATCTCTCCTGCCTGCTCTGCCCCACTGCTGTGACCTTCCCTGGCTCCTAGGTTACATCACAGAGGGTCTCCCCCAGGAAAGGAAAGCCCATCATGTTCAGGCCCCATTGCCTCAGGCTTCTGGCCTTCGTGCCCTCGGCTGTGCCCGTGTGGCGCTGCGGTTGCCACGGTAGGTTCTCCTGGGCATCTTCAGTGGCTGAGGGGCTGCAAACTGCAGCCTCCTGGACACCAGCTCTGTTACAAACTGCATTGTGGTTATTACTGATATAAATTGAACACCACTGTGCTGGGCACCCTAGGAATGGATAATAAATGGCAGTCGTTGTCAGAAAGAGTTACCAGTTCAGATTGTTTTGTGGTAAGTGATGAGGCAATAGGCTGCTAATGCACAAATTGCTCAGGCACAGGGGAAATACTTAAGTACTACTGTCATGATGTTTTCTATGCTTAATTTGCTGGCATTATTATGTCATACTGGTGAGTTCATCACCCTCTCATATTGGTCTGTGTTCATAATGACCAGTATAATTTAATTTGTGTACTGTTCTTTGAAATGATTTCATATTCATAGTGTATTCTAGAAAAGAAAATACAGAGAGCAGAAATGCTGAGTATTGTTTGGGCAGGTTGTTTGCCTCAGTTTTCATTAATGGCAGATGAAGACATTTATTACATGGATTCAGCTGGCTTTTTCTCGCAACGAGAGGTTATCACTTCAGTACTGTAGGGTAAGACTTTAATTGCATTCATCATACATGGCAGGGGATTGGCTAGGATGGCCTCTGAGGATTAAAACTTTATCTGAGTATGAAGGAATCATTTGGGGATCTGCCAGAGCACTCTTGTTGTGAGGGCAGGTTTTGCTGTCAAGCTGAAGAAGCCCTCAGATAAACAGGGTTTCTGTGCAGTTACCTTGGGTGCACGAAGGCGTCAGCTGACGACACCTGCGTCTCTGAACCCTTGGCTCACCCGGCCTGCACCAGACCCTTGTGCTTACACATTAAACATCTGTATTTCAATCCCTGGGGCCACCTAACATTCTTCCTTATCGTATTACAAATACATGGCCAGAGCTGGTTTTGGACTTTATTTTTGTGGTTTTCTTCTTCAGCTGATGAAGGCATGTCTCATCCAGTGCACAGTAACTGGTAACTGTTACTGGTAAAACAGGAGCTCCATGCATAGATGATGCCACATCCATCATCTTCTGGAACTTCATGAGATACCCAGAAGTATAACTGCAATTAACATAAACTGATAATACATTCAGAAAGTACCACCAAAAATGCATTAAAAAAAAAAGCCTTTTTACTGGAGGAAAACAGCATTTGGTATTAAACAGCTGTAAACTTAATAAATGTGAACTTAATAAATGTGAACTGCTTTTATTGAATCCTGTTGACAGATAAGTAACTTAAATCTTTCTGTGTATAAACTTTCTTTATAGGAAGGTTCTGCAACAGTGAGAAGTCAGGCTCTTGCATCGCCAGCAGAGCCTTACTGGAAAAATATTATTTCATTTATGAATTTGTACTGTGTCTCTGATGCACCATGTAAAATTAACTTTTATCTCTAGACAAGATCTAAAACGTTTCCAGCAGTTCACTTGAAAGAATGGGGAAAAAGAGCTGTATGTTAACTAAGAAGATGACATCTTGCCTGAGGCAGTCTGCTTTTCTCCTGGCTCTAGGAGGAATTCCCTGTCTCCTAAAGGTCTGATTCTTTGTAAGTGTTGTGTTTTCTTTCTTTCTTCCTTTCTCTTTAAAAAATATGTAGCTGTGGTCTTCTCAGATATTTTATGAGTCCCAGTTGCCAAAATGAAACAAAAAAAGAATAAAAACAACCCATATTCCTGGCTAAGGTGAATCATCTGTTAGCCTGCCTCATCTCCGGCTTAAGTGCAGCGTTTGATCCGCCTGGCTCTGGGGAGCATTCTGATCCTGAAACAACTGGAATCCATAAGAGCAAATTGATCTGGTTTTAAACTGTGGGAGGAGGTCTCACAAGTGCTTTTCATTGGGAAATGATAATGGAATAAGTAGTGTTCCAGTAGCACTGCAGAGGTTCAGCTGCAGAAGTTGAGCTTCCCACACCTGTGTGCCCCAAACAGAGGGATCGGGCTCCCAGCTCCGTGTACCACAGGTCTCAGCTTTACAAGTGTGCTCATGGACAATGAAATACCATCTGCTGTATAAACTCTGGGAACTGTGAATGGCAAAAACATCCTCATCTAATAGCAAAGAAGTTTTCCACTGAAAAAGTGACCAAGTGTCAGGTGCAGTGTGACTTCATGAGCAGACTGCCTCTGTTCAAAAGGCAGTCCCAAGGACCTGGATTTCAGGGCATGCTGCTAATCAGAGCCCTGATGCTGCTTTGAAAATCACCATGGGAATGTCTACAAATAATAACCATTTCTGTGTAAATTAAAATATAAATGAACTCGTACATAAATGCTGTCATCAGCTTTAATGTTCAAATGCTACTGAGCTTTAATGTGTTTTTCTGTCCACTTAGGCAGGAATTCTGCCCTGATTCATTCTCAGGTGTAATAATGGGCCTTGACATCTGTTTTAAAAGTCCTCATGCAGAAACTGATTGCAAGCTCCTAAAAGTCTTAGGGTATCTGATATCCGTCTTATTTTACTGATTTTTAATGTCAGTGATTGGGGATAAAATTAATTTCCCATTGTGCCACAGAAAAGCATCTTAACTAGGAATCCTGTGTTGTTTTTCTCAAGTTTGTCTTCCATGAGGACTTCTCCTTTCCATTAGGTGAGCTTAAGGTTGTGAGAGTGTGGGAAGAGGTCCCTGTGTCACATCCTGATGCCTCCAAAGGCTAAATAAGTGGAATAAATTTATGAAGCAGGTCAGCAGAGATGGGCACAACCAAGATCACAAATTCTACACATCTCTTGTGTATGGAAAAAGTAAAACTGGTTGGTGATGATGTGATAAGAGCTGGAAAAGTGTAGGAAGATGAAGATGTGTAAGGGAAAAATGGGAATCAGAACAGGGGTATCTGTAGTTTTTCTTCCTTGTTCTTCTGTAGTCCTTAAATCTGGCACTTGAAAGGTTTCTTTCCTTTCTCAGGTGGTGTTTGGCTGTGTATTTGTCTAATGGGTTTATGCAGCTTTGTTTAAAATAGGGTCTTGTTATCTGTATAATCATTATAGAAGCCAAGATTTTACAGACCTCCAGAGATTTTTTTCCAATTGGGAACAGATACATTTTTAAAATTTTATTTTTAAATCCAAATCACAGCAATGCCAGCTTCTGGGGTTACGACAACCAGTGCTTTATAATTCCTGTGCAAAATATGCCAAAATAATACACTGGAAGCAATAGTAGGTATAAATACTTGTCCATCACAGAGATGTTGCTTTTCATTTTGAAAAGTATGCTGCAGATATGAAACCATGTGTTCTTTTTGGGTGAAAAGGGATTAGCTTCATTTTTGAACCACTGCTTTGAAGGAGGCCGTTTTCCTTGAAAGCTTTGTTACCTGAGTATTTGTGCTTTGTACAAAACTAAGATGTTTCAGCATGTCCCTTTCTTCTGGAATCGTTTGGTGCACGAGATGAAGAAACCAATGGGGCAAATTGTGAACCCTTGTCTTGGCAGCTCAGTGCGTCCTGGACGATTTCCAAGAACCTGCAGAGCCCATCCTTCCTTGGGTTACCTGTAGCTCAGGGTCTCAGAGGGAGCTCTGTTTGCTGTATCTCCGTGAACCCAAGGCCATTAACTGGAAGGGTCAAAGTGTTAATGGAAGGAATAGGCTCTGCTTGCCATTATCTTGAAAACGTTCTGCAGGAACCAGGGAAACATAACACTTGCTCCTTTTTTCTGTAGGTGGTTTCTAAATAGGTGACCTCAGTGTTGTGTGACTAAATAAAGAGATTAGATGCAAATACAGAGGCCAACAAAACTGAACTGGTTCAAACTGCTGGTGGAGAGCCAGGCTCCATTATATGGCCACTTTGGTAGCATCAGGTCAAATTCCTCTCAGATGAGTAAAGGTCACAGAGATTGTATTGCTTAATTGCCCAACTTTCTCTTTGTACTCTCTGTTCTTATCCTCTCATGTGCTCTAGGAGAAGAGCACTCACTCTCTCTGGGACTTGGCTGTTTGGAAGGTACAACAGGGAGAAAAGATAAAAGGAAAATTTCAGATTAGGGTCATGTCACTGATATACAGACCGACTAAATAGTTTCCCAGAGTGTTTAAAAATGCCCCAAAAATGGTGGAAAGCATTAAAAACAAAATGTGTAACTTTCTTCAAGATACACACATGGTTCCTTAAACAGAACATGAGTATGTTCTTTGGAGGATTTCTTTTCAGGATTGTTGTGAAGCTGCTTCCTGTGTCATAAATTCTTTTATTAATTATTAATGCTTCTTATAACCTCAGTTTTGACATTTGGATTGTCTTCTGGAAATGCAGAAACAAATATAAAACATAAAGGTAGTCCATGGTACATGGTATAAAAAAGTCACTCCCTGACAAAGAAGTAAGGTGACATTATATCAGAAAATTGGAGAGGATCTTGCACAAGAAAGTTTAGGTTTGCTTTTTGACATCCAGCTTGCATTTGGTAACTGTCTAGCTATCCATTATCCATGTAGCAGTTATCAGGGAGGATAACAGAGGTTCCAAAATCCAAAAAAGAATAAGACGAGAGTCCAGACTAAATATGTAAAGACATTATATGCTGATGTTTTTGTGTTTTTGCGTTTTTTTAATCCCTTCTTATGTTTTAGGCTTGGGTACTTCTTATATAATTCAGGTTGGGTTTGGGACAAGTCAATGTGAACTGAATTATTAGCCATATGAGATAGATTCAGTGTGGTTGTGAAAAGTTGAATTGATGCATGAAGATTAAGTTTCTTGGTCCACAGTGGCACTTTTAAATACATTTTTAAAGTACCGGGCTAAAAATCAAGAGAGTCTTGATAGTCTCAGTTCAGCTTCGAGACTACATTGTCTGCATTTTTCTCCATATTATTTTAAAACTGGCTTAGAACTGGAGTGAATTAACTGATTGTGACTTCAGATTAGAATGCATATGCAAAAGCAGATGATAAAGCATTAATTAAAATGACACATATGTATACGTAGAGAGTTTATCTAAAGCATGGTTCCAAGAGAACTCTAAAAGAGTAGCGTGTCCTTTTCTTTTTTTGAGCCAAACTGGGTCAGAGTCATCACTGATGACGCTGTTCCCAAACCTTTATTCTGAGCTGAATGAGGGACAAGGGTGCCTTTGACAATCCTGGTTAAAAACACTTTCTGTGCGTGCCCGTAAGGGTCCTTAGGGCACGAGGAGGCTGATGGGGAGGTAAAAACCCCAGCCCAGGTTGTAGCCAAGGCACTGTGTGCCTTGGCCAGCTGTGCAGATGTGTTGGCAATCCCAGCACGGCGTGACTCTGAAGGTGGGGTGAGGTTCTTGACAGCACCAGTTACTGCTGTTGCTCGACTATACTGATTCACAGGAGAGCCAGGTTTTGATCAAACCAAGGGAAGAGGAACTGCTCTCATGTTTAATGTTATCTGAGATGGCTCTATCCATTTCACCTTTGGCTGCAGTTATTTTGGGTCATACAGTAATTCACTTTTCCATTTCTTTTTTCCTCTTCATTCCAGTAAAATGCATCAGTGATCAGAGCCACCCTGCTGTGGAAAACATCTGGCAAAATCCTGCTATTGTCTTTGTCAGCTGTCAGGGGTTTTTTCAGTTTCCTTCCAAATTACACTATTTCTTTTTACTTTCCACGTATTAAACACTCCAATTCTTAAAATTACAAGTGTCTTGACCATTTTATTCCTGCACTGTGAATATGCTGCTTAAGGGACATGCCACACATGTTAAACTAAGAACAGAAGACACTTTGGGGAAAAGCATTAGACTGTTCTCAATTACAATTAAGAGGGAAGACTAAAATTGCAAAACTCAAACTTGCCTTCAGTTTGACCCTCATCATATGGTTTCTTATTTCACTGCAGGAAACCAAAATTTGTCACAAGTCCAGTTAAACAATTTTGCATATTTAAAAGCCCCTGCAAATTCTTACAACAACTTCTTATTTTCTCTGCTGCTGTTTCTGTTTTGTTGCCTTGTAATTGAATGTTAGTCCTTTTCTTTAAGTATTTTGATTCATAATGCTTCTTTTTACAGAAAACTGCATATAGCTTGTGAATAAAATCACATAGCTTCTACCAACTTTAATTGTGGAAGGGAAAACAGACTTGAGGTGCTTTGCCATATTGACATCCATGAATTATCTCTTGGTATGTATGTCCAATAGAAGTTGCATAAACTTAACTAAAAAAATAGTGTTCTGTCCTTTCAGGTGAATAAATACTGTTCATTGAGATAAATAATTAACTCACTGTTATTCATTGCAAGGGAAGAAGAAGTAATTTAATATTTTTACATTGCTGATTTCATAAATAATATTCATGCCAATTCATTCCTGACTCTTTACAAGATTTTAAACATTTTCTCCATTCCCCTGTAAAAGATCATTTCTCACTTATTTTAGCTTCTGTGATCCTAAGCCAGCAGACTTTGTTTTCTTTTAGGGTTGGAGGTTAATTGGACAAAGCATTTCTTCATTCACATTTCAAAGTCTTCTATCTAATTTTTCACATTGTGGAAAGGCTTTGAACTTCTCTTGGAATGTCAGATCTCTAAAAGACTTCAGGGAACCCATATTTTTTTTGCTCTACTTCAGGGGTTGGGGCAATCAATGATTTTTAGGCCTTTCTCTGACGGCTGCACAGCTAATTCCACCTTCTTCAATTATAGTGGCCACAAGTCTCCACTAACTTGCCTTCTCTTCCACAGAAAGGGGCTGCCCTTTCTGACTGATGCGTGAATGAAAGAACAACACGCACAAAGTCTGTCCAAAGTATCTGTGTCTAGCCAGCAAAGAGAGCCTCTCTTGGACCAGTGAGAGGGAAGAGTGGGGAGTGTAAAAGCCAGTGCTGAGGCAGCTGCTGGGAATTTCAGTCAGTGAGGTAGAGCAAAGTGTTGTGCTTTCACAGCCCCATCGCAAATATTTTGTAGATGCTGCGTTTTGTGGTTGTGAAAGCATGTGACAGGACAACTGCTAATAGTGATGTACTTCTCTAATCTGTGTTTTCTGACATGGATCTTTCATCTTGTCTCTGAAATGGATTTTTTTTCATATTATCTGCTGGTTTTTTTTGCTGTACATCTTTGAGACCCAATAACCTGTAGAGAATTTAGTTTCAGACAGAAGAGTGACTCCCACAGCAAGTAAGTGGAGCCTTCTCCCGTGTAAGCTGTAATTGAGGTTATGGCATGGCACGTTGCCTCTGGCAGAGTTCTGTTGCTGAGAAACTCAAACCATGGTTTTGAGGCTGCTGCAGTGTAAGCAAAATGAATTAATTATCAGAGACGTAGGGAGAATTAGAGGAAAAGAAAATGGCTTCTGGAGTGAAATACGACATACTGACTTGGGGAAAGAGAGAGGAGGAGAACAAACAACTTAGTAATGAATAATCCACTTTCATGTAGCTGATGACACCTTAGCAGATCTGCAGGAGTTATTCTGCTGGTTGGGTTGGCTCTGCACAGGCTGTCAAATGTTTCTTCGAAAATTAATTTTTGTTACCTAGCTCTTTCCATGGATTTAACTGTGATGCTCTGTTAAGGGGCTTGTCAGGTATCCAGTCACGAATATTATGGCCTGTAAGTTGGTTTTAAATATATCTTTTAATTAACTGCAAGAACTCTCACCTCAGGAAAAGAAAATCAAGTGGAAAATAAGGAAACAAAACGTGAGTTTTCATAAATTTGAGTAAAATACTGGCCTGATTAAAAACCCTTTTCAAGTTTAATATTAAAGAACATGGAATATTCTATTGTAGTAAATCTTCACAGGTGTGCCTCTTCATCATTTGCTGAATCAAAACTTTCTTCCACAGAGGTACATAGTACTTCAATTTTGTGTTTTTTTCTTACTATCTGCTTTGAAATAATGTTTGTTTAAAATATTGGATGGTGTCTGGGTGAATTTAGGTCCGTATAGCAAAATGACCAACCTGTCCTTGGATTTTCATGCATCTACTGATGTAACTTTATACTCTATGAGAGATGTTGTAGAGATGGCAAGGACAAGAGGCTATTTGACATGTGTAATACATTGCAAACTTGTCCTTCCCTCATTTTTGCCTGTCTTTCACTTCATGACTTTGTTGTTTACCTATTCTTTATTTTTACACTTTTATTTTTAGAATTTCTCATTGAGCTCCATTATTTTGAACAGACATCAGTGAAGCCATTATGTTTTACTTTTTGAGGGTCAAGGAATGCCGTGAGTCTCCCTGCACTGATAAAAAAGGATTTTTTTTATCTTCTTTGAGTTTCCTCACACATTTCATCTGTCTTGTGTCTTCAAAATGTTCCTGTTGGGTAATATGGGAATGCCCTGCGAGTGCCACAGGTGGACCTGATCAGTTCAGTCTCTCCTGATAAAGGAGGGCAAATCTGCTATTGTACAATGTTATTCTGCAGCGGTCCACAGGAAGTGATAACCACAGATGAGCCCACTGCCTCTGTGCTTAGTGCTTTAAAATGTGAGAAAGGTTTTGCAAACACAGTTAGGTCACAGATGTTTTTAAGAGTTCACAGGAGTACCCTTATCTCCTTGTTTTACTTATTAAAGCAATTTTTAAATAAGAGAAGGATGCATCTCTCCAACTCTCATCTATATACAGCTATAGTTTCCACCCTGTGGGAAAATCTAAGTTTGTCAGAAAGCAGTAAAAGGTGAATGTTATTTGACATATCGAAGATTCTACAAGATAAAACTGTGGTGGTAAGAAATCCAAGTAACTCTGTTAGTAAAATAGTTCAGATCCATGCTGGAGCAGCTAAGAGGAGAGGAAAACTTTTAAAAGACTTATCCTGAAGCTGAAAGGTGGATGTTAAATTCCCCCCCATTCCCAACTTCTCTTTGAGTTCGGAATATGAGTTTTGCTGAGAGTCAGTTGGACTTGTGCATTTGGAAAAGGTGCCTTTAACAATTTTTGAGATGGTTTAATGTGGAGAAGTTATAAATTCACATATTAATCTGTTCAAGTTGTGTTCAAATTGAAATTCAGACTGAATGAAGAAGGGAACACTGATCTCTCAAGTTCTTTCACCAATTTTTTTTTAATATGCTTGATATTTTTATAACAGACTCCAGCTTGCCTTTCTGTGCGTGGTGCTGACACCCTGAATTGAAAATTATTTCACAGCTCAAGGATGAGATCGATTGAAGTGCTTTTTATTACTGACTGTTCCCAGGCAAAATGTTTTAAGCAAACTGCGTAATGGAGGGAAATTACATTATATGGAGTGCTGGCCTTAAAGAGATCTTTATATTATGCCTTCTGATAAAACAGTAGTGCATTCAAATGAGTAATTGCAGTGTGTATACAAGGAAAAAAAAATTGTGTTTTGGCTGCTTAAATGAATGAAACTGAAAAACTACAAAATTGAGTTGGCTTTTATGTTGTTTGATAGAGGACATCCAGTCTGTTGGAAGGCCACTTAAAAACTCCAACTTTTAAATTTGGAGGAGCCTGAAAAGCTGACAGGCACAAGCAAGCAGCTTTTCAGAAGTCTGTAGCACTTTGTGTCAAAGTACCTGTGTCATGGGTTTGGAAGTGAAGTTTAAAGGTTGGAATCCCCCACAGCCATCTACAAATTATACCAGTTTTGAAAAAAGAAATGTTGCTGGCTGTAGTGGATCAGACTGAAGAGGTGTTTAGCCCAGTGTCAGTCCCCAGATCTCAGATTATTAGCCCATTTTCCAGATACTTGTAACAGAAACGTCCTCAGCCAAGAGTAGTGTTATTTTCCTTAAAATAAACTTACTAGATTTTAGTTTCCTGAATGTTTATTGTTGCTTTTGAACTCTCATAATGCTTCACATTATTCTGTCACTTTATTCATTCTGCTATTGCGTGTTTATTAAAGAACCTTGTTTCTGTTTGTGGTTTCCTTCAGCCTCCTTGCAGCCTGTTACATGTGACTGTAGCTCCTGCACATGAGGTGGTGAACAACTGCTGCTTCATCACCTTCTCCAGGCCTCTCAAGTTACTACAATCCTTCATCAAAACTTTTTAAAGTAATAATTGTTAGAGTTGACATTTTAAAATATTAATGATAGTTAATTGAGGAGAATGGGGCTTTTTTTATGGTTAATGGGTTCTGTGTGTTGGTTAGGGCTACGTGCTGAGTTCTTGGAGCCCTGTGCGGGGTTTGAGGGAAAGTAGCTCTCTGTTAAGAGAGGAGGGTGGTGTCCATGCATTCCTATAAACACAGAGAATTACATGATTGCTGGAGGGGTGTGTGGAGCAGCGTTTTCTTTGTTTTGATTTGTCTATTTTTACCACTCCAAGGTAACACCTTTGATCTGTTCCTGTGGTTTGTGTTGCGCCCAGGAAGCAGGCAGCGCTCTGTTCTCCAGGGTGAGCTTTACCTGTGCTGCTCCTAGGAGAGAGGAACTTCATTTGCATAGCAAGCACCCTTCTTTTCCTAATGCATTGCTGCTGCTTATATGGTCAGATAGCTCATGTTTCAAAGGACAGCACACTGTGGTTCATTTCCATCTGTTTTGCGTGGTGCATGTTTTGCTTTGCATCTGCCCTAATGTAATTTGCTTTACGTTTGCCTTAATGTGTTGGCTGTAAGAGAGGCAGGCGTCCCTCTTAATGCAATTATGGCTTATCTTTTGGGATAGTAAACCTGCTGTGGGACTGGCTGGTTCTGAGGGCTGGGGGAGATGCACCAAAACCTCCCTTGCAGGATAAGCTGTCTTTTCTAGCCGACACTGAATAGCTCACACAAGAACCTGCCTTAATAAAGTGCAATTAGCCAGCAGTGATAGCAGAGAGGTCAGTGCCACGTGTGGGGCTCTTCCTGACCGACACCCTGCTTCCCTCTCCTGCCTGCTGTGTTTGGACAGTGTTGATACAAACTTCACAGTCAGCTCAGAATTCCTCTCTGAAGCGTGAACTTCAGTCACCTGTTGGTGGCTCGATCTGGCTGGGTTTGTAAGAATAGATAACAGACAACCAGATACAAAAAAAGAGTGGGTTTCATGAAAGCTTGTAACAGCTGATGATGGTTTATTTAAGAAGAATAGCAGGCAACATGGGAAAGGGTAAAAACACACTGAGAAAAGGGAATGCTTGCCTACAATTAATTAAAACAGACCTTTGCAGTTCTCATAGCTGTCTTCCTCATCCTGTGATACTTCTCTGTTCATAACAGATTGCCTCTGACAAGGAGATGGTGTGTTGTTTCATTGATAAACTCTTTCTTCAAAATTTTAAGTATGTATTTTAAAGGATTTTTTCTGTGGGTTTTTTTGGTTGTTTTTTTGTTTGGTTTTTTTTTTATTTTATTTTATTGTGGTCATGATGGATAAGGTGCCGTGGCTCCGGTTCACCAAGGCACTTAAGCATGGGCTGGAGAGCCCTGGTGAACAAATGGCTGATAAGGGAAGTTCTTTAGCTGTCTGATTAAAAAAATCCTTTTCTCCTTTTTCTGGTATCCCATCTTCCTGCCAGTTGCCATGGTTTTTTGCACTAATGTTCAATATAACATGGTAGGATTAGAAGAATAAACTGTTCAGGCTGGTTTTGCAAGACACAGCTTGGAAGAAATTAGTGCCACTGAGCTGTGGAACCGCGTGCTTTCCTTCTCAGTTTGCTTGTGTTTAACAGTTTGAAAATTGGCCACTGGGCCCTGAGGATACATGTGTATATTTACTCTGCTCATTTTGGGACAGGCACGTTGTTAGAGCACAGCTGGTCTTTACCACCTAGGTGGAACACCCTGTATTCAACAAGGCTTCTGAGCTCTATCCTTCTTGGGGTTTCAGATGTCATGCCTTGGTGACCAGATTGAGAGGATCTTCATTTGCCTTTCACAGTGAATTTATGGCCCCCGGCCAAATTAGGTTCTCTCGATGCAATATGTGCATGGGCGTGGAAGCACAGATAGAAGTTCTGGCTTCCCTGTAAAGGGATAATGGAAAGTCTGTAGGGAATGGGACAATAATTTCCCCATTATGAATGGGCCTAAGAAATGAGTTTTCAGTTCCACTAATGTAAGTCTTCTCTGTGCCCACTCAATTTACTGTCTGCTGTGCCTCTGGGTCTGCTCTAAGAAATGCTTCTGCACATGTCTAGACTGATTAAGATTCATATAAATAGATGCTTTCTATATGAAATGCATTTTGGCACTGTATTGACATTGGAATATATTACTCTCTTAGCCTTTAACAGTTGAGCAAATTTAAATAAAGTGATGGCTCATTTTTACAAGGTGATAAAATGAACATAATTGGGTTAATAACTTAATCTGGCAGCCTGGAATTAGATTGCACGTACCTGTATGCACAAAATTTGATTAGAGAAAATCAGATTTTCCATTCCACTTGCTGCTTTTGTGACCTTTGGTTATTCCATATCACTGCCTAGAAGGAGCCAGTTGAGACCAGCCACTCCAAATCTCCAAGCGTCACTCATTCCAACCCCAACTGCTTTTTGTCTGTACTATTTTCTTACTACAGGACAACATTTGTTTTCCTTTAATAATGCCAAATAAACTTCCTGTAGAAATGTCAGACACAAGAAGAAGGGTTTAGGGCTGCTTTGGCAGATTACTCTCACAATTATTTCCTGGCTGAAACAAAACAAATTGGCTGAGATGAATTTTGAATTTAGCAGTGGATAGTTTGGCTTCCTAGAATTTGCTGTGTGAACTTATTTTGCTCATCAGTCTTTGATTTGCCTTTTTTTATGTATATAGTTATTTTTGGTGGGTTTTTTTTGTTTTGTTTTGGTTTTTTAGTGCATTTAGTGTCAGTTTTCCATTGCAAAGAGCCCTACAGTGGAGTTGACTGCAGACACTTTGCTTAGTCACTGAGCCATCAGTGACTTCTGTCATCAGCACTTCGGGAACAGAACAAAAACTGCCAGAACCTACTCCTGGACACACTAAAATTACCAGCCCTGCTTCCTTGCCTGACTAGAAGCTGCAGTAACATCCCTCTCTGCTTCAAATAAATATATCCATTGATAGAAAATATTAAATGGGATAATAAAGCACAGCTTGTTGGGTCTTGTGCACAGGCTCACAGGCAATGGTCACTAAGTGTTTTATGTCACTAATCATTGCTGACCTGTGTATTACTGGTTGTGTTGATGTGCCTCCACCACATTCTGCTTTGTAGCCACTCCTGTTCTCTCTTAAAATATTGAAATACTGCCCTGGGACCACCAGGTTACATTTGTGACATGTGCTCATGATATGGCATAGTAAATGGATCCTAATTGATTTATTACCCTTTCAGGTTGGAACACTTATATACAACTAATTTAAATGTTGACAGCAGATGAAAAGCTTAAATAGCAATTGCTGTTCCAGGAGAAAAGTTGTTTTAAATTAATCACTTAAAATTCAAATTTAATGTAGTCAAGTTTAGCGATTGAATAGACTATTTAAATAGAGCATCAAATTAATAGATCTGGAAGTCTCTAATGTTCGAATGAACAAATTAAGACATCAATGCTCATTATTTAGCCTTTTAAGGATGAACTAATGTCAAAGCTGAAGGAAGGCTGGCAAAAGTTACTTTTTTTCTAGGACATGTTCATTAGTCCTTTGTTTTACTGTCAGGAGGTGCAGTAGCTCTTCCCCTGTGTGATGGATTATATTTTCAATGCTGTGTGCTGGGGTGTGTCAGGGTGGTGTGTATCATCCAGCTGCTATGTGAAGTTGATCCCCATGCCTTGACATGCACACAGTGAAGGTTATATAAAAACTTCAGATTATATTCTAATATAGGTGAACTGTTTCTTTCTGTTCCAGATGTTTTTCTGCCTGTGGGCATGTTATTAGCAATTTAATTCAGTAAAATCTGTGACAGTAAAATACTGTGGTATTATTCACTTTTGGTTATATTTTTTTAAATTGCTTTCTCTTGCTTCCTGTTGCTGTGCAAACTTTATGTGTGTATATCCTCTATGATAAAACAGGTTTGTGTTGATTACAGCATCCTTGAAAGTTCAGTCCAATTTGTAGTAAATATTTTTGTTGTGCTTGTTAACAGATAGTATATATTCCTGGCATTATATTATAGTATTATGTCTGTCATTGTAACACCTACAAGGGAATGCAAATGAAATTAATCTCAGAATTTCAGACATCTTCTTCATAACATCTCTAAATTCTTTTTCCCGTACAGATTTGTATTCTAGTACAGTGTCTTTCTATGTAAACACATTGCATCTCAGATGCCCTCCTTTTAAGAAATGATTGTTATCATGGGCTCTTGACCAATGTATGATTGCAGCTAAAAAAGTGAACCAAATGTTACCTTGTCTAAGGCATGGACTGTGAGTGAGCAGAACAGAATGTAAGAATGTATTAGTCGAGTGTTTGCACTTCAGATGCAAGGTTTTTTCTAGGAGAAAACCTGTCACAGAACAAAAAATAATCCATATTTAAGAGGTGAAAATAATTTAGGGGCACAGAAAGAATTGGTCTTTTTTTACAGAAAGACTCAAAAGATTGTTTTCCCTTTAGAGGAAGGCATGGAAAACATCAAATAGTTGTTATATACAATGACACAGTGAGGAGAACTTGGTTTGTTTGTGGTGCCTGAAGAAAATCAGAGAAGTTTAATGAAACTGAAGAAGCCATGGAAATCAACAGCTGACCTAAAAAGTGTGTAATGTTTGATTACTTACAGCTCTAAAATATTAAGCCAAGTCTTTAAAAGAAGCAAAAGCAAAAGGTGGAAGGTGAGGTGCTGGGAATAGACCTTTGTAGACTTGGTGACTTAGACGTGAAGGGAAAAGCCTCTCAAGTTACTTGGTGTTCAGTCAGATGAATGAAGCTGAGTTTCCTCTGGGGATGTGTCCTTTGTCACCTGCATATCCCCAGTGAATGAACAGCAGCTCCTTTTCTTTCTCCTGCCCGGCACTGCACAGGAGACCCTTACCTCTGCTGGGTCAAAAGGCTTTGGCTTGGGTGAGGCATGATTTGGCTGATGGGCCCGTGAGTGTGATGTGATGGATTGTCCAGTGCTGCCACACGGGATGTATAGCTGCAGGCAGTGCCTGTCTCTCCCTCAGCAGATGCAGGAATGCAGGCATTCCTTTAGGTCTGTCAGCTGGTGTTCATGATGCTCTGGGAGTTTAATTGTCTCAAAGACTTTCATGCCATTTCATTTCGGTTTTGATGAAGTCGGCCAAAAGGTTCAAAAGTCACGTTTTGGTGATGGAAGAAGGGAAACTGTCATGGCCAGAGCAGTCACATAAGCCTTTTTGCTATGTGAAATTAGATCTAAATGAGAAAAACTGGGTTTTGGAAGTAATTTAAATAACCCTGCTTCAGGGCAAAAGATGAAGTTGGATTACGTTCATAAAGTGGAGAAGACATTTATCTTTAAGCAGAATTTTATCCTTTAACTGTGTCCATCTGGATTTCTTATATCTTGCTTGGAAACATTTGGTATTGGCCACAGTTGGTGAAATGATACTGAAGAAGTTGAATCATGATCTTGTCTGGCAATTCCTAGACTGCCAAGTCTACCACACTGTCCTTATTATATTGATTAATACAGCATAAAAATATTCTTCTTTTACTAAGTAACTTGATTGTATGTGCTGATAATTTAAGACATTTTTATTCCTTCCAGAATTTTAAACCCAACTTCTGTTGCTTTTGAGAGCTGGAGTGGCTTGTGAAGGGATGAGAAAGTGCTACCTTGCTACCTTCCTTCTTAAACGTGCCTGAAGAGCAAACTGGAACAGCAATCCCTGACTTTTGAGTGTAGCATATGTTCTGTGTTGATCCAGCTCTCTCCTCTATAAAAAAAAGGGGAGAGCTAAAAGAGTTGCTGACAGACCAGCATAGTTTTTGTGGTGTGTGATATGTGCCAAATTCCCAGTGATCCAACGAAGCCATCTGGTTTCACATTTATCAAAGGTCAGTACTTATGCATGCTAGCAGCACAGCTGAATTGATTCACTGACATGGAGGTAATTATGAGCTCAGGTCAGAGTGATGAAGGTATAGCAGTGAAAAATTCTGTCTTTTGATGTCAATCCCTTACTGTCTGGATTATTCTAAACTGAAGTGTTGGTAAATTCTGTCTTTTCTTCACGATATGTGGACTTTGGTGTCCACCAAACTTTTGAGAGAAAAGCATTGACTTATTACAGCTATCCATATAATATGGGGTTTTTAAATAGCAAAATTTCTAGAAATTGAAATAAAAAACTGAGGAACTTTAAACAAGACATTAGAAAGGGAAGAATTAAAAGGATCTGGTAGATGTCTTTCTGACACAAAAACCAATAAAGCAGCTCTTGATTTGGGACTTCAACATTTTCACAATTCCTAGCATACAGATTGTGTCATTACATTCGTCTGTTGAAATTAATTGATACAACTAATTTTCAGGATCTTTATGAAACAACATTTTTTTTGTTAAATTCTCATTAGCTCCTCATATAAAAGCAGCAGAAACAGGGCAGAGTTTTGCTTCTCTGGTTCACACATTTGTCTCTGGTTAGCCCAGAATTCAAAGCACTAGAATATTTTCATGCATAATCTAAACTATGAGGTTATGTGGTTTAGAGGCATCACAGCCATATGACATTTTCTGCTTATAAACAGATCTTTTAGCTTCAGAGTGAAACGTGCCTTGAGACTGAAGGGATATACTCATATCCAGAAAGGATCTACCATCTTTGTGTGAGAGGTTGGACTAAGAGGATCAGAAGTTCCTTGATAGCATTATATTTTTATTCACGGATATTAGTCCATGATTTTACTCTGTTGGTATCATTTCCACTTTACAGATGAAGAAAGGAAGGCAAGTTCATCCTCCTGGACCTAACACAGAGGTGAAATGCAGCCTATCACTGACCACTGTATGATTTCATTTATTGCAGTGCCAAGCAAACTAGAGGAGTTTCTTTCATCCTCTCCTCAGAAAATCTCCTGTGCCAGTGTCCCCATAAAACCTCAGTTAAGTGCTTTGGAGAAGTTATTTCCCCCCCTAAAACAAGGTTTTTCTAGGAGGAAAGAATATTCTTCTTTAAAGAATAAGGTCCTAAATCCATTAATTTGCTCTTCAGCTTGCATATGTATGACATGTCCCACTTCTGCTCCTTCAGGAGGAAGGGAGACAGAGATCTGGGACATAACAATCTTTACTTTAATTCTTAAAACCAGGAAGGAAAGATCTTTTTTTTTTCTTTATTGTTCCTCATCATCATCCTCTGAAGAGAAAGCTTCTATCGTCTTGAAATTCTTGAAGAACTATTCCTCCATCTCAACTTGAACTCTTCGAAGGAGAACAACTTTTGCTAAGTCATCAGCATCCAAATTCTTTCCTTTCAACAAGAAAGCATTCTTGTTGAAAGTATTGATTACTTTTCTTCCTTTCTGTTTCCTCTGATATGCTCTAGTAAGAAAAGTTAAATCTGTTGCTAAGGCTCATGTTTCCTCAGCAGATTCTGCTGCTTTCTGTGGAAATATATCTTATGCAGCCTGCTTGAGCCCAGGAATGTGTGGAAAGACAAACACTTAGCAGGTAACCCATTTTTATCCTTTGCATTGTAAAAGAGTACTCATCCCTCTGATCAAAGTTTTCATTTTGGCACAGAGTTTGCCAGCTGACGACACTCACTTGCCACACTTTAATTACTCTTTTAGAAAACACTTTACAGGTTGGAAGGTGTCTGTATAAAACTCCACCAGTCAGGACTGGTGGAAGTTTTGCTGTTGACTTTAGCAAGGTCAGGATTGCATCTTTCAGCCCTGTTAAGTGGGAAGACAGAAACGCTTCCTGTCAGTAACCATTAGTTGTGGAACTGCACTGGAATTATTACTAGAACTTTAACGGCCCAATGAATCAAAGTGGTTCAAGGTATTGAGGGCAGCCTAAGATACTGCCAGGTACAAACCAAGGTATCATGATTCCTTTCACTGTTTTTCAGCATTTATTTCTTCTGCCCTTACAGGTCATTGTCTCCCACTTTTTTTGGGGGGGAGGCAAAGAGTGGGAAGAAGGAAGCCAATCCTGAAGTGCAAAGTTGCAATTCTATCATGATTAGTTTTTTACAGATTTAAAGGGTAACTATTAAGCCATGGTTGAATACATTGCTGTAAAATATAGTTATTGAGTGGTTTTGCTTCTTTGCTTCTTTTACCTTTTCTCCATAAAATTTCTGCTTGATTGGCCACGATTCAGTGAAACCTCTCATTAGGGGCCCATGGTTCGTTAGAGCTCAAAGAGGCATCACTGAAAATTGAATTGACTGTGCTGTGATTCTGTAGCTGCTGTGGTTAGTAATCGTCTGATGTGATGCTGTGTCCTTTGCATGCATAAATATTTCTCAACTCCATAGTATGTTTTAAGGAGTTAATTTGTTTTATCTCTAAGCTCTGAAATGCAAGATCAGTAGAGAAACTCTTTGTAAAATGTAAAAGAATATAAACAGGGAATGCATTTCATTCTGAAATGTTTTCAAGAAATTACTGTGATGATCTGTACAAAACACTGATTTTCACACTTGGGTTTTCTTCATCATCTTTTGATTTGAGAGATGAGGCTCTGACAATTCCTTAGACTTGCTGCTGCCATTAGCCAGATTAATAGTCAGAGGAACAAATGCCATCATGAAAAAACAGTCTTTAAAACTTTTCTCCCCATCCCCCAATAAATGGAGTAATAAAGCATAATTATGTTTTTTTAATCAAAGTTAGAGTCATGTTTGCCAGAGCAGGAATGTGATTTGCATGCGTAATTCACTGACACTAAAACTGAGTCTGTCCTGATTTGAATCGTGAAATAAAATATATGGAAGGCGATGGGCTCCAGTTTGAGAAAGTAGAAACTAAGTTGGTGAAAACAGCAACAAGAGAAATGTTTCTGCACGTGCAGGAGCCAAGAATCCTACTTCCCTCCTTGCCAGGACAACTATATCTATTAACATGTTTTTTTTTGGTGAAACAGGGAGGGGAGCCCATGATGTGTGACATGATGGTACAGCTAGAAGAGGACCTTTGATCTGGAGTGATGGTGGTGTGACTCTGTTTGACCCAGGAACTGGTACCTTTTTGCCCTTCAGCTGAAAATCTGACATTTTACAAAATATTGGTCTTTTAAATGGCAATGTCAAGCTTTTTAAACGGGCAGAAAATCATTCTTTCACGGAACTAGGCCTTCCCTGCCTTGCTCTAGGTGCAGAGTACCTGGAGGAGGAGAAACACAGCATGGCTCTTCCTAGGAGCAGGGAGGAATCTCTTTGGTCTTCCTGTGTGAAAATAAATACAAATTCATTTATTTTGTTGTTTTTATGCATAAATCATCTGCTAATTGCCAAGAAATGTAAGGGTAATAATACGTGGCTGTAGGTGCACAAGAGAGGTTTTGAATTAGATGAATGTGTTTGAGGAGAACTTGCAAACCTCTGCTCTGGGTATTATTTAAAATAATAAATATTATTATTAAAATTTGTTATGAGCAAGCCCCAGAAAGAATATTGCAGCATTTCTGTTGGCATCACATAAACTTGGGTTTATCTCAAATAATAGAGAGTAAGGAGCAGTGATAATCTCCATTTTAATCTGTGTACTCTGTGAAATGAAACATCATGCAAAATTACTGGGCTTTTGTCTCTGAGGAGCTAGAGCATGCTGATACAATGACATATTTAATCAGAAGGAATATATTTAATAAGAAGGATTTATGTGTCAAAAACTGCAACTAAATGACACGGGAGCTGCTTAGAGATACGAAGACACAAAATTTACACTTTCTATTCCATTTCTATGAAATGAACATTTAAAGGTCAGGAAGAAAGGCTAGTATTTGCATTTAAATGGAGATATTTTAAGTTGAAATGGTGATTGCTGACCTCTGTCCTGACTCAAGTGGATTTTTGTTTTGTTTTTAGGACTGAAAATAAGACACCAGGAAAAAAAAAAGAAAAACCCCAAAAAAGCCCCCAAGAAGACAAAACAAAAAACCCCCACAAAACAACAAAAAAGCAAACAAAACCAGAAAAAAACCCAAACAAAAAACCCCCCCCAAAAGCCCCTAAAAACCCCCTCCAAAGTTAAATTCCTGTAAATCAGTAGAACACATCAACTAGTCTCAGCTTCTGCATTATTAACACCTATTTGCACATATTCGGTCTTCATCAAGCTGTTCCATACTTTGTATAGTTTTAAATAACATTTGGCCTCTAACCACAGCCACTGCAGGGTCTTCTGAAGGGGAATTCTTTACAAATTCAAGGAATCTGAGTAAGAAAATACCACGGGAAGGTGCCAATCCACACGTTCAAGCTCCTTGTTTTCTCAGAGCAGGCACTTTTCTCAGAGTGTGCATGAGACACTCGAGAAGTTTGTGCTGTTCATAGGTCTGAGGTTCAGCCCAATACACTCTTGAGAGTCACAACATTTTCTTTGTGCACTGCTGGTGCAGAAAGTGATGTTCCAGCTTTGGAGCTACGCCAGAGCATCTCAGGGATTCAGATTTGATGGGAAGCTTATTTTTCTTTCTGCCTCCTGGGTGCTGGTGGGTGGGATGTTGGTAGCCTGTAGCTGCATGTCTCCACACTCAGCTCTGGGCTCCACTCTGCAGCAAGTGGTGCTTGTGCTGCGCTGTGTCCTCAGGAGCTGAGGCCTGTTTCTCATTGTTAACTTGCATCAAAAAAAATATTGATGAATTCTTCCCATTCTCCTGTTCTTCTGTGGGAGATGTAGGCTAGACAAAAGATGAAGACACATCTGTGACTTTGGTCCCAGCTTGGGCCAGCCTGTGTAAATACAATCCCAATCCTGAGACTCAGGATTCACCGTTCTGGTGCTGACACCCATTCTTTGGTAGCACTTCAGGTAAGACTTGACTTGCTCTGTGTACCGAGTTCTTGAGGGAATTTTCACTTTTTGTCACACCACTTACAAGTGTGTGCAGAAAAAAATGCCATGTTACCTTCTGAGAACTGCCTCTGAAATGTCACCTGCATCATCTTCTGAGCTGTCAAGAGTGGCAGCAAAACTTCCACTTCTTTGTTAAAGAACCTCCCCGCAGCAGGGGTTTGCTGCGTTGGAAGTAGTGCAGTTGATGGGAAGAGACGTGGAAAATGCACAGCCTGAAAGAGACTTAAAAGATGCTAATATTTAAAAGGAAACCTGCTATTCTCAAAACTTTGATTAGTAATGCTGTATGCTCATGTAGGTAATTTCTGTAATTAGGTAGCATTTACATTGCCTGTGTATTTACTCTCTTTAAACATAGGCTATATATTTCAAATTTCCTAGAGAAGGGAGGTTGAGTAGTTTCCGGTATTTTGCTGCTGATATCTTCCTGAAAAGTTCTAGCATTAAAACCACGTGATTGTGACTTGTTTTTATAATTCTGAAATATGAAATAATCATATGAACTAGTTGGAGCTACCTGTCCAGACTGGCATCTACTCATAGTCAGAGAACTGGAGGAAAAAAAAAACCACAGCAGGAAAAGTTTTTATTACCCCTTGATAATGATAATATCTTGAGACTTATTGGTAATAAAATTTTCAGCTAGAAATATGAGTTTTTAATTGATCCTGCCCTTTTAATAAATCATGTCCAGGCTTAAAGATTCCCGTTCCCGCAGACTTGAGTGGGGGTGAAGGGTCAGCTCCCCTTGTAACTGCTTACTACTTGAAAAAGGAAAAACTCCTTCTTTGCCCAGCCCTCAGTTATGGGCAAAACAAGGTATTGAATTTCTGGTTTCATCTGTGCTGCCTCACGAGTGACTTGCAAAGCTGCTGGGGTGACTCCTGTTTTTTTCTGAGAACACTGCATTGCGGTAATCTTGGTCTTGAGGTGTCAATACATTTTTTCAGTCAGAAACACACACTTTCTTTTTTTGTCATGACTTCTAGAGTCTTGCTGCTCTGGGAGAAGTGTTTCTTGCCTCATGTTTTTGAATTATTAATCATATTAGTTATATTAATACCGATCAGGGCTCTTCATTTGCTGGTGTCAGTTTTGTAGTGAGCACCCCATCTCCCCATGAGAGACTTTTTCTTTCCTTATTAGTGCTGAGAGATGCCAGAGCTCATGGCTGAGCAGTCAAGTAACTGAAAGTTCACAGCTGCCTGCAGTTGTGTTCCCTAGTGCCAGAATTCCACCTGAAGAGATGCTGCTTGAGTGCTGGTAGGAATGGTTTGAAAACTAATGACTTTACTTTGCATGTGTGGATCATTACATCTGTACGTAAATACAGTGATTATTTGATCTTCAGCTCTAAAAGGAGTCAATCTGCAAAAGAAATATGGAATATATTGATAAATATATTTGAGCTCTGCCACCTTTATTTCATCAAAGATCTGCCATATTTTTTGATACCTGCTGACTTTTGGGGTGACACAGAAAAAGGCACATGTTTTTTCTGGTAAACAGTCCATCATGTTAGTGGCTGGAGCCAGCATAAGTGTTCATACATGAGTAAGATCGGTGTCTCCTGAACCAGAACTTAAACTTAGTTGTACTTATTCAAATTTGGAGTATCCAGCACTTACTGTTGACCTTGGCTTAACCACTGGAAGGGTTTTTCTGGATGGTGTGTGTATTAGTCAGTGTATCTGTGGACCCACATCTTTACCTTAAGTGTGTGACAGCAGGTTACATTGTTCTCTTTAAACAAGATGTGCTTGCAGACCTAAAATCTCTGTCTACTAAAATGTATTTCATATGTTCACATGGACACATAAATATTTCACTGTCAGGAACTAACAACGTATTCTGTTTTCATTGAGGAAACTGAGACTGTTTAAAACCCAAGATTGTTAGTATAGAAGTTTCTAAATTCAGGGCTCATTAATCAATTTTACAATCAGAGCAGCAAAAATAAAAAGTGTATCATCTAGAGCTGTGATTATTTCCATCAATGACAGCAGTTTAAAATGTGACTTGTGTAACTAAGGTAGTAAGTAGGAAATTTAAAAAAGAAAAAAAAATCCCCCAAGACTGTAACATTTTAAATTGGAGGTGGTTTAACAAGTGGGAAGCAGCCAGGAAAACTTATGCTTCTTGCTTTTTGCAGAGTGAAGAGTGAACTTTTGACATGCTGACTTAGAGTCTTCATCTGAATTTGCCTAATTTGAGATACTCTAGGTTCGTATTTTCTGACATTCACCCAGGACCCAGCTATTTCCGGCCAAATTCATGAGTCACAGGAATCCTTCTGTTTATCTCAGCCAAAACAATTTTTTGCAAGCCACACTAGCATTTCACATTTCTATTGGAGACATTTGTAAGGGAAAGAAAATAGTAATAAAAGCGAAAAGATAATTGTCAGAAAAGTGAAACAGCAAAAGTGGAAACATGATTTAAACAAAAGAAGGAAAATCCAGCTAGGAATTACTTATGTTTTCTCTTGTCTTCTTTCATTAATGTGGAAACCAACTTGCTGAAGGAATGAGAACCTCCTGTGTTAGTCTGTGGAGAGAAGGAATAGCAGAAAACATTTGCAATGCTGTGCACCTGGTCTTGCTGGTTTTGTTTTGATTTCCCTAGTGCTAATAGCTTAGAAAACAGCAATAAAGATGGACTGTCTGCTGCCACATCTTATTAAACACTCCATGTTGATCTGACATGAATGAGGTGGCCAGGCAAGGTGGCTTCTGACACCCTCCAGAGTACAAAAGGGACCAACAACCTTTTTAGTTTTATATAAACAACCCAAAGAAGCAGAGAATTGTTTTTTCTTGGTGTCATATGGAAACACTACCAACAGGCTCCTCAGCCACTGCTCACAGAGCTGCCCACGTCCCGAGATGGTGTTTTCAGGACAACCATTCTCTATTGTGTACTTTTACATGGTGTATTTTGCATTTTGTATTAAGAAGTATTTAATACTAATGGAGATTCTTATTTTTTTGTGTGTCATTAGGTGGTATTTTGGAAAACAGATGAAGTTCAAATTGTGCCACGTTGACATAGAGTAGATCCGCAATCACTTTTCAGACACCAGGGAAGTCACTGACCTTAAATTTTGCATATGTCATCCCACTGATGTTTTAAGGTTTCTAGAAATCTTTCTTAAATAAATAACTTTCTATTGTCCAGTACTTAAATATTCCCAAGCCTGGGAAAAGTTTAGTTAGGTGCAACATTCCTGTGGTTGCATGAACCTGTGCACCATCTGGAGCCAGCACCACAAGCAGCACAAACATGGCAGGCGGCGTACCGAGGAGAAATCTCACAATCTTCTTTGTAGTGATGTTTGGAAACCATAAATACAACAAAACATAAAGCTGTCACAGTACAAGGTAGTGGCAGCCTACTGAGAAGATAATCTTCATGCAATTAAGGTTGGTCATAGTGGGTTTTGACCAGTAAGTGATTGTGAATTGGAGATGCAGCAGCATTAGAGACACATTAAATACTCAGGTCTCCAGCTGCTCTAAGATGTGTGTGCCATGCAGTCACTTTTGCAATTACAAACACTGTAGAGATCACAATCTCTCAGATATGTTTGGGGGTTTTTTTGTTACCTTTGTATGGACATGATTTCTATGGAAGAATAGACTTACACTATCAAAATAAACCACTGCAAAAATTAGTCCTCTGCCCTCAGCTGATCTGAAGAAATTGTAGCTGAGTACTCACCTTCACAGCCCTGTATTTCCAGTTCCTTTTCAAATATGTTTTAAAAATTTTTAACAAGGCTTACTGATTAAAAGATAAATATACAGAGATGTGTATAATGACACATTAAGGCGACAATTCCCCACTACACCATGACTTCATTGTGTTATGTCAAGAATAATTTGTTAAAATTTTCTTACTGTGAATGGATTTAGGTCCTATGAAATTTGAAGTCTCCTTTTTGCTCCATGCTCAGCTTTTAAAAAAATCTACTTGATAATATGAGAATTCTAACCTAGTCTGACAGATCAATGGAAATTTAAAGTTGTCTTGTCTGTCCTTTTTATGTTCATTTTCTGCCAATGAAAATATTGCCACATGGACATTGTCAGTCATCAAATAGCACTAGGATAGGTTTCCTTAGGAGTTGTGGCTGTCAGCAGCATGTATGGAGCATAACACAGAATGGTTTCAAATTCCCTCAGCCCCCATACATTACTCAGCAGGAGAATAGGTCTTGATCCTTTCCCCCTTAATTTTAAATGATGCTTTTCCCAATACATGCTGGATCTTTATAGATTTTATTTTAGATTTGCTTATGATACAAGATCCTGATGTGATCACATATTCTGTACAGGATTTTCCTGTGCATGGCCTAATTTTTGATTTAGCAGCTAGTAAGTTGGAATATGTATATAAGAATACAGTTGGCAATTAATGTTTAGTGTCATCAAAAACTTTCCTGTAAGCCCTTTTGCATGGACTTGCAAGAAGAATGACAGACACTAAGAAGAAGATTTAATTAGATGTCAGCTTTGATAAACTAATTTGTTTAGGGACGTATCTGGCAAAAAGTTGGACTGCACTGCAGGATCCTGTTTGTATCTGACAGTTTACATAGGGCTGCCTTCATCTGCTCTCCCTTCCTGATCTGATTTCTGTCTGTGGTCCATCTCATCCCTTTAGCAGGCATTAGAGCCCAGCCAGAGGCCTTAACTTCTGTTGTCTTCACCTTTCAGCTGATTTCAAGGAACCAGACTTCCATGAAAAAGCTGCTTGCCCTGGACATCTGCTGCTTGCTAATTGATTTAGTTTAAGCAGCAACATCCTGATCTGCCTGGATAGATACTGAAAGTGTCCATAGGGCTGCTGGTGGGGGTGACAGGGGTGAAAGGAATTTTAATATGCAAGAGAGAATCCTGACAGGGATTCCCAATCCTGAGAAGGCCATCAAAGGCAATGAAATTTTATCTTGCTGAGAGCCTGTGGCTACAAAAGAGGGGTTGCACTTGAAAAAGTATGTAGGTATACCATATACCTTGTCATCTGGGACAGAAAATGTCCTGCCTTACTTAGACCTCTTTCAAAACCAACTAACATAAACAGGACCTGAGGATATGAACCATAGACTAGAAAAGGTCCGTGACCTTTTTCATCCTGCTTGACCAGCAAGAGCTGCCCTGTCTCTGAGGTTGTGCCAATCATACTTTCTCATTTCAGCTTTGCCTTGTGTTAAATGTTGTTTCTATTAAAAATAAATAGGCAAATTTACTCCTTAGAAGTGGTGTCCCAGGAACAGAATTCTTCAGGGTATTTTGCTAAACTTAGGCTTATTTTCATCAGTTTTGCTGGCAGACCTGGAGGATAGGTGTCAATTCTGTGATCTCAGTTATGTATGTTAAAGCTAAAGGAATAGTTAAAAGGTTACAGCTGAAATTGACCTTAAAGTCGTTTGATGTTCAGATCTTTCATGTGTTGACAGGCCTGCTCAAGTGAAGGGCACTGCTTCAGCAGGAGTTTTCTACTTCTCTGTAATGCTCACCCGCCTCCTAAAAATCTCACATTCAGAGTGGAATTTATGGGGCTGTTTGCTTTTAGCTTCTGGATAGGTCAAACTGGGTCCCCTGTAATAGTCCATTGATCCATTTCCCAACAAATACACATTTTAAAGCTGGAATAGGTGGTTATACTATTATCAGGACAAGTTTGTTGTCCAGTATGTGAATGTTTTCCCTCAGCAGATATGTGGGTAGTTCTTCCATCTGTAGGTGATCAGTGACTTCTTATTTGACCTAAATTCTATGGTTCTTTGTTGAACCCATTCCACCAAATAATACATACCCCAGATAAACCTGAATACCTTATCCTGTCCTTTCCATTGATTGCCTGCACAACATGGAAAGAGTTAAGCCCTGGGAATGCTTAATCATTCCTTAGCCAAGGAATGGATGGAATTTATTCAAGAGCACTGTTCTGTATGGGTCTTACTCTGCACCAAAGTATGTCAGAAATGCCCAGCATTTCAACAAGCATGGAACTGAGCAGTAGGACCAATTCCTGACACTCGTGTTTGTTCCCTACCTCTGCCCTCAGTGGGAGGAAGGTGTGGGGACCAGAACTGTGTTTCTGCAGAATTTGTGCTGCTTTTCCTCAGTGTGCGTGAGCCCCTCCATCCCTAATTGTGTGCTAGGTTTGGTGTGCACCTATGAGCTTGATTATTTTGTCATGGCAAACCTGTGCCAACCCCACTGTTGTTTTTGTTGGTTTTTTTTTAAGTCTCATTTTTGTAGCTTAGTCTTGCCAGCCCACAGTCTTTGGGTTTGGTTTTTTTTCTGAATCCCTGCAGTTTGTCTCCATCATTTGTGGGAGTCAGCCTGCTGTAGTGGTTAGGTAATAAATCTGGGTTCCTGGCTCTAGCTCAGACTTCCCACGTGATCTTGATAAATCATTTACACTTATTGCCTCAATTATGAAGCAAAAAGAGGTAATATTTACTTACTCCAGAGGCACTGTAAAGTTAAAATGTTTGAAAGCTCTTTTGCCTATTTCTCTGGCTAGTTATGTGCCTTTTGTCTTTGTGCTGTTGTTGCTTGTGTATTGAGCTTTGTCTTTTTCCCCCCACTTTTCTCCCTCAGTGGCCACTACTCATTTTATACCACAGTTATTTTCTCCATAGTGGAAGGTTAGTGTCTGGCTTGTGATCTGTCACTGTATGGGTCATCCTGAAACCCTTGGAAAGTCTTGTTGAATCTTTTATTATGCTGCAATTCTTTGGTGTTTTTTTATGTCCAAACTTCTCAAAATTGTGGCTTTGTAATGTGTTTCTGCTTTGTTAGTTTTCAGTTAAGTTCTCATATAAAGGTTCAAAGCCACAGTGCCCTTTCATATATTATACTTGTGCTTTTTTCTTTCACTTAACCTTTCTATATTGGTTTAAGAAGCATCTCTAGGAAATTGCACTATATTCTCTGTTAGGGAACAGTGAGTTGTTCTGTAGTAATTACCTCCTTACAAATGCACCTCTATTTTTAAACAAAGCAAAACCTTTTAAGTTTTGAGGCAGAGTAGAAGTGCCTGAGCACCTGAGCTACTTCAATGCAACTGTTTGTGCAGTTGTATCATCAGCGAACACATATTTTATGTTCCACCATGAGCGCCTGTCACAGGGATTATGTAAAAGACAGATGGAAAAACAATTGTGTGAAGAGGAATATGCTTGAAAGTTGAGTACTGTTGTTCTTTTTTGTTTACACATTTATTTTGCATGACAGATTTTTAAAACAACAAATCCATAGAATTTGGGTTTCTTTCGTTCCATTTCTTTGGGACATGAACTACCATCTTTCGAAGATGTTTTTAACTAAATCTGGGTCTCTCTTCTGTATTAATTTTTGTACTGATAAAATATGTGTAAGTTTTAAGGAGATTAATCTACACTACCTATTAATGAGGTTTTGCCTATTTGAAGTGCACTAATGATACCTGTCAGGATTGCAGGTGAACACAGCCCTGTCCCTGGTCACTCAGCAAACAGGATGTGCAGCCACGCTGTTACTGTGAAATATGCTGTCTGGCTTTTGGGTTTTTTTCATCTCTCCTCACTGCTAGCAAACTTCAGACTTCCATTTTTTTGGCCTGCGCTCCATACTGTCCTTGATAGAAGATGGAGAAATGTTTACTTCAAATCCAGAGCCTGTCAGGAGTTGCAGGCTTAATCAACAGACCCCATGAGAGATTAACTAGAAAAGCGATTTAAGCTCTCAAGATTTGGACATTTTCTGCAATCTTTTGACTTCCAGGGCGTGTGGTGGAGCCTCTTAACCCCAGTTCTCTCCATCTCTCTGCCTCAGAGGCTTTGGGATTTAGTCTGACATACCTTAAAATCTCAAAGGGTTTTGAGTCTCTCAGAGCAGATTCAGCCCTACAGAGCACAGAACCATGGTAGGTGCTTTTATTTTTAGCAACAGGTCTGTTCAGAGGTGGTTCATTTAATGATCCTGTCTCTGGCTGGAGTTCCTCTTCCTCAGTAACTCTCCCACAGCGAGAAAGTCTGATAGTTTGGCATTTGGAAGCTAAATCAATAGCAGACATTCAGGAGGAGAGAGATCTGCGAGCATTAGTGGGAGCAGTTCTTGCTCCCATGCCGCTGACTCTCGTGCCTCAAACACTGAGTGAGAGACACTTGCTTGAACTAAAGTGTGTGTGGGAGTTCAGTGCTCAGAGTTAGTCCCCCTTCTGTAGTGTTAACTCTAAGGTATCAATTAGAATGATGATTATGCTGTTTAAACAGCACCTGCTTTTTTCTCTTTTTTTTTCCTATTTTGAATTGGCACTTTAAAAGCCAGCGATCAAGTTATTGCTTTATTAGTGTAGATTTGGTGAATATACTAACTAATGACTTCAGAATTTGATGTGACGTGAATGTTCTATTAATGCAGAGGAAAAATTAGGCTATCATCCCTGTCAAGCAAGAAACAAAGGGATGATAAATGGGGTGAATAGTTATCCTAGCTCCATGCAGCTTCACACAACTTTGAGGTACCACCCTGAAATTATCATTTGAAGAGTTATTTTTAGAATGAAAAAAGAATGAAATGAGGCAGCACTTGCCATGTGTTAGATCCCTGAATGACAATGTAATGGGACTTTCCTGGGCACGCAGGACAGGAAAGTCATTTTGTTCCAACTTCAGCATCCATCACTGGTGGTTACTGCAGTGCAGTGTTGCGAATGAGAGTTAATGCCACAGTTTTCAGTGAACTTGAGCTTTGTCTCGCTATTTTTTTGTCATTTAAAAGGCAGTAGAGTTCCCCACAATGAAATTGCATCTGCCAAGTGTTAGGGAGCTGTTCTGTAGCATCTGCAGCATTGTGCTAAGGACTGCCTTAAGGGTTTTCCTCCTTCAGCTACCATTTAGTAGAATGAATACTGCAACCATTTGTTCCAGAGGTATATTCCTCTAAAAGGTTTCTTTATTGATTTTTTTCCCCAGTGTTCCCTTTCTGTAATTTCTGTGGGGTTTAATTATTAGCTCCAGGTATTCTGATTGAAGTCCAGACAGTAAGAAATGGAGGTTTAAATTGAGACTTGTCTTTTGAACTGCTGCAGAATAGTTTTAATATAGTTGCTATAATGTATGTTTTTCTGTTTACACTGCTGGGTAAATGAGACAAAAATGAGAGCTTCTCTCTGAATTTTGGTATATGAAGCCAGAGTCCCAGGGCAAATGTCTGTGTGATTAAAGTGGTATTGAAGCATTATTAAAAAGCTGTAATTTCAAATATTTTATGCTTTGTTTCACATACAGTGCATCTACAGTGAAGATTAGTTTCTTAATGTAATTCTGATGCTTGCACTCTACTGAAGTCAGAGAAACTTTTTGCTGGTCCCTCTTGGCTTTGGATCAAGCTCTTGGTTTAAAGTATTGATTAAAAGAGAAACTCAATCTGAATGGAAAGCCAAGATAATTGATACAGCAAATGTGGTGAATTAGTGAGAAGAAAAAAACAAACACAAAAAAGTAGCTCGCAGATTACAGCCACAAATGTAATTTGTTCCTTTGATTTGACAAACCTGCTTCCAGGTGCTTATTTAAAAAGCATCTAAGAAGTGATTTTGTCTGTACCTACCCATGCTTGGTTTTCTCCTCTTTATTCTTTTCCTAGTAACTCTGCCATTTAAGATATTTTGTTTTCCTAGTATTTAATAGATTGCTATGCAGTAAAAATATGATCAGAAGAGACTTAATTAAGGGCTGCTGCAGCTGCTGAACCTTGGGAGACAATATTCTGTAGTAGTGAAGATTGTCAAGCACCCCAATAAAAGAGGATCTGCCCACTGGGAGAACCAATATTGTCACTTAAAATCTGATAGCCTAGGAGGGAAAATCAGAATGGTTCAAAGTGTCTGCTGCATTCCTGTCTTTCCTAAATCACAGTCCTCAACAATATGAATGCATGTTTAAAAGGAAAGGGGAAAGCAGAACAGAGTAGCTTCTCAAACAGCTCCCTGAGCTCTGCCATATCTAAATACTGGGAATGAAAATTGCTGAATTAAAGTCATACAGTCTGTTCAACAAATCATATGCTTATAGTACCTGGGTTTTTATAGCCTTGGGAGGATTATGGAGCAGAGAAAACAACTCAAAAAATAATGTAAATCCAGGAAACATCACAGAACTTTGTTGTGCACGCCTGCTGCATTTCAAGTCGTGTTGATTGGACAGACCAATACTTTGTAGTTTAGAAACTAAATTTGAACTGAGTAAATAATGTTTTATATACCCCTTAAGGTGGCTGACACATCAACCATCCAGATTAGTGAAGTAAAAGGAAACTTGAAGGACATCTAAAACTGCAGTCCAGGTGGAAAGAAGAGTAATGTGTGTATCATTTGTTGCAGCCCTGCCCTCTGGGGATATGGTCAGCTTTTGATGTACAGACAGAAATTCAGAAGAGAAGGATGCATTTTAGGGATGTACTCCTGATGATGGTTAGCCCTCCCTCTCGTGCACAACACAGCCTTTTCCCCGTGTATCTTTTTCCTTTGGCACATCTACCTGTGTCAGGAAAATCTATAAACCCTTCTGACAGGGAAGCAGAGTGCTGCTGAATCGATCACTTTATTAGGCTGCAGGTGAGATCCTTCCTAACACACTGAGGCCAAACAATTCCTGACCTGGTCTTAAGGTAGGGAGAAAACTTTGAAGAATCTCAGTGTGCAGAGAAAGCATCTGTAGCAGCAGCAGACCTTGTATTTTGGTTTTTCGTTAGGTGTTCCACGGGGGAAATTAACATGGTGGAGAGGTATTTTGGGGACAAAGAGAGGAGAGGCAGGAGATCTGCATCCTTACATGCCCAGTGGTTCAGATTTTTCATTTGTGCAATGTGCATTTTTCATTCACAAATCACCATCCATACCGTCAAAATGCAGTTCATAGTCTTGAAGTTCAGTCCTGCTCCTGGGAAGGGCCAATGTGAGATGCTATTTTATATAAGTATATGCTTTACAAATTATGGCACCCATCACTGGAGTCCTAGTGTCCTACAGAAACACCCACATTTTGTCTTCATGAAGACAGAATCATATTCTCCCAAAAAGATAAAATGGAGTCTAATCCAGGTTTATTTTCCTTAACCTTCTTTCCAAAGAAAAGGAAAATATGTGACTGACAGTAGATGTAAGGAAGGGAAAGTATAGTTAGTCTTTCTCCTGACAGAGCTTGTTCTCATTATTTAATGTGTCTGCAAAAGAGAGTTTTTGTTCCCATTTTGATACCCAACATTTGATGGCTTTCATTTCTGAATAGTCTGTTGCAACCTTTGGTCCTCAGGTTCTGCTTTCTAAAAAGCACAAATACACCAAAAAATAAAGATTAACAGTGATTTTTCTATTCAGAAGTTGAGCTGAGATCGCTTTTCCTTTCAAAAGATTTGTGTTTTTAAATGTAGTTGTGCATGTTTGTTGGGTTTTAGATGTTTTGTCATTCCATCTGATCAATTACATTTCAGAGTCATAGCCAGAGAAGATATATTGTATTACTAGTCAAGTATTTTTTTAAAAAAATTCTTTTGGTCTGAATTTGTCTGGCTTCACTGAAAATTCTGGAAATTGTATTATACAAGTCTGTGATTTTAGGTAGAGCTGCTCAAGAATTTTCCAGTATCAATTTTTTCTCTTCAGAGCTCACCAGTTCTTCAAAAGAGAAACATTTCCAAGGAATGTATTTCATATGCAGCTGGTGGACCAGAATTAGTAATTGAGATGTTATCATTCTCTTGCCTGCTTTTTAAAGTTTAATAATTTCTTCATTTTCTACCTATTCATAGCGTTGATTGGTGAGTCAGGTGTGTTTCTCTCAGTCTTTGCAGTTAAAATTCCAGTGGTCCATGAAAAGGGGAGAAAGTATATTCAGCAATAAAGTGTGGAAAAATTCTTGATAGATAAACCAACTTAAGAAATTACTTCGCTTTTCTTCATATCAGCTTATCTGTGCAACCAAAAAAGAAGTAGTTTATTCAGGAATGAGTGTGTGAAGCTTTGATACATGATCAAAATTATACACTTCTGATTTTTCTGTGGTGTTATTTTATTTTTACTAGGGAATAAAAGTGTCTCTGAGCATACCTCATAATGCTTCTGGATAGAAGACCAATGAAAGAGTGTATAATAAATTAAAAAATAAGTTTCACTCCTGTATTCAAAGGGGAGTTTATTGAGTTTTTCACATGGTAAACTGTAGTGGTTTTTTAACGAACAGGCCTACCATGCTTGTGGTGAAGGCTATGTAAATTACACCGATGCATATTTATTCATGTACTTCTTGTGGGAATATATTTAGGGGCCTATAAGCATATATCAGAATTTGTTACAGGGAAGAGAACTTATGAGGAAGGCTTATTATCCCAGGAGTGGAATTAAGGTGAAATTAACAAGTAATTGAAGTTATCTTTGATCATGATTTTTCATTCCCTTTTTTTCCCTGCTCTAAGGAAGTGAATATTTTTGATGTTCAGTAGAGCAGTACAATGCAGCACAGAGAGGCATAATGCTGAATTTTCATAATAATGTTTGTAATGCAAATGAGGGACACTTCAAAAACAGGTTGATTAGCATTTCTTAATAAATTGCCAGTCTCCTCCTTTTTTCTTCATTAATTCTCTCAGCAGATTACATAGCTAGATTTTAGCATCAGTGAATGTGAAGTGTGCGGTGGCTTCTTGTGATATAATTATTTGGTGGCTCTAAATAGTTTCAGATTGTGCGTTTACGGCACTTCCTCCAGCACTAAAGCACTACAGTGAATTAATGAGCTGCTTGTCACCTCTGGGACCTCTCCTTTGAAATCCAGTCTGGCTTCATGTGAACTGATACCATTGCAGGCCAGCAGCTGGGAAAAGGTTAGAAAATGAATGAGCTCCAGGGACATTGCTGAGCTTCCACAGGAGCATATATTTACTTTAGGGCTGTTTTTCAGAGATCAAACCTGGGGAAACGCTGAGCTGCTTGCAGTGCCTCCCACTGGGCACGTCAGCCAGCCACAGTGTTCCCCATGGTGTGGCTCTTGGTGATGTGCTGTGCTCTCCTCTCCCTTCCTTCCCTGGCTCCTGCAAGAGAGGTGTTAGCAGCACAGCCCCTTGAGCAAACCAGTGCCTTCTCCTTCCTATGTGTCATTCAGGTTTCTTCCTAAATATTTTTGTTGTCTTTTTAACTGTCAAAGACTCCTCTTGTTCCCTCTTATCCTTTATTTAATTTTTAAAATAATTTATTCTCTTTTTTGTCTCCCAAATGTTGCTTTTGCTCAATGTGTGCTTTTTAGTCTCCTTTTCCTCTGTTGTTTCCCACTGGGAGACCCAACAAGCAATCTCTCCTGCCAGACACCTGTGAGGAGCTATCTGCTGCCCTTTTTTTGTTCTCATTAGAGAGACTTCAGAGAATGAAATGCTCATCATGCTGCTTTGATTTTAGAGGAGAAACAAGAGTGACATTGTGTGAGCTTTCAGTTCAGAGCATGAGTTGGTGAGCATAAGTCCTTGTCCAGTTTTGATTCTGGTTGAGCATCGCTCTGCTGGTCAAATTACTTTTCCTGACTGCTCAAGGCAACAACAAACTTGAGTTTTCAGGGACTGTGTTTAAATGATATGTGCAACTTGTGATAAGCATTCAGATTGCACAGCTGAAGCTGGAAATCTAAAAGCCATGGAATAGAATCATAGATTCGTAGAACAATTTGGGTTATAAAGGACCTTTAAAGGTCAAGTAGCTCAGCCTCCTGCAGGGGATATCTTCAAGCAGGTTAGGTAGCTCAGAGGACAACCTGCAACTCCTGAATGTCCAGGAGAAGCTTTGAGTTAGGGATAGCTTCATCTGCTCTAATTTTTGGGACTTAATGGTGTCTTGCTAGTGGTTTCTAGCATGGGGCTGGATGGCTGTGATCACGCTCTTTAACTACGTAACATAACTCAACACTGCTGCTCCTGACATTCTACACAGGATTCTTTTTCTCCTGATAGGAATGTAGAAATAATGTATAACACTTTCTTTCATCAAGATGGTCCTGGAGTCTTGTCTTTGTTAGTAAGTAGTCTTGGCAATCTTCTTCTCTTAGTGTGTGTTGGTTTTGATGAGGCAGTTCATCAGAAGTCTATTGTAAGCTGTTTTGTTGGCCTTCTGTCACTTTAGCTGGTTGTAGATTGCCCCTGAGCAGTCAAGCCAAGGCTGGAAACTGTTCTCTGATTTCCCTTCCAATACTGCAGGGAAGTCATGTGTTGCTCTCCTTTCTCAGTAACAGAGTCACTTAAATTTGGCATTTAGGATAAACCCATGATTTGTGCTATTGATGATTACTTAAGCTCTTTGCATTTGTGGGGGATCTTGACCATTTTAAAAAGAAATGCAGCTCCAAGAAGCTGTGTAGTTTTACAACACAACAGCTGTGTGGCAGTCTACACTGATAACTTTTGCTGTCCTGTCCTTTTTTATAGGATTTGAGAAGAGAGGGAGATATATAATTTAAAAAATACTGTTGCTAGATGAATTGAGTGAAGGAAATTTATTTGTGGAATTACCTTCATTTCAAGAAAAATGTTGCTTTATTTTTTCCCCTTCACTTTAGGATTTGAATTGGAACCACGGCAAAGCCTGGTTTGGAAGGGACTTCAGGACATCATTGGGTCTCTCTTTCTGTTGCAGGACTTAGATTTGATTATTCAGGACATTACCAAGGAGATCCTCAATTATTTTCCAACAAGAAGATTCCATCAATTCTTTGAGCGGTCTTTTCCAAAGCTCAGTTGTTCTCACTGAATATTTTCTCCCTCTATAGTCATCTGTATTCCCCTGCAGCCACTTGTGTCCTGCTGAGTACCTCTGCTTTCTCCATATGTACATTTTGTTTAGGTAGTGAAAGCTGTAACTAGATTTTCTGAGCCTTTTCTTCTCCAGCCCAGTTTCTAAAACTTTTTCTTCATATGAGTTCTCCAATTCTCTAATCATCCTGGTTGACCTTCACTGGACCCTATCCAATGTTTTTAGTGTCTCTCTTGAAATGTTGAGGGCACCAAAACCAGACAATTATTCCAGGAATGACGTAACGTGCTGAATAGAGTAAGAAATCACATCCCTTGGCCTGCTGTGGTCTAGGACAGGGCTGTCTCCATTGCCCCAAAGGTGCCCTGCTGACTCACATCCGTCTTGCTGCCTGCCAGGGCCCCTGGGTTTTTTACAGCAGAGCTCTTTCATGGACTGGTTATGTCCAGGCTGTACAGCTGGTCCCTAACTCAGCTCTTCTCCACAGCTCCAGGCATCCCCAGCCTGTCTGCCTGGAGTGGTGCTGGGTCATGACTCGAAACGGGAGGTGCTGGGAGGGAATGACTTGGACTGGGAGTGTTCTGGAGGAAGGCCAAGATGTGAACACCCACACAGCCCTTTCTCTGCAGTGCTCTGATACTAATGAAGGGAACTGGTGGTTTAATTTCTTAAGGCCTACAGGAGCAATGTGGTTTTTGATCATCTAGAAATTGTAAGAGTATGAACTGCTTTTGTGTTGCTTAAGAATGCCTGCCTGGCCTGACACTCCTGGAAGTGCTGTAGGAACTTGCCAGGCTGCCTGGCTTTTTTCTCTTCCTTTTGCAAGATGACCTGCTCACTTGGCCTGTCCTCCAAGCCAGGCATTGAGCTCCCAGCTCCAAATCCAGAGACAGAGGCTGTGTGAGCATAATCTTTCTCAGCAGGGCCCAAGGACTCGGTGGAGTGGTTTCCAGGCCCACCTGGACTGGAGCACCAAGTACTCTCCAGGCTGTTGAGAAAGACATGTCATCTTTCTCACAGTGCCTGACCTAGCAAGGCACAAGAGGGGAGGAGGCAAGAGGATGCACTGCACAGCCTCCCCAGCCACCCAGTGTGGCTTGTTCATCCTCTGCTACTGCCTCCAGCAGCTTCCTTACCAAAGCTTTCTTGGAACACAGGCAGCAAATTCACTCTTTATGCAGCTCTGTCAGCCATTATGTTACAGGTTTACTGCCAAAATTCTGATCATTTACCGAGCTGACAATTGAATTTGTTTGTTCTGTGGAAAATGGGGCTGTGCTGCCTGCCACATTAAGGTGAAACAGCTGGAAGGGCTGTGGGAGGATGAGCTGGTTCAGAGCATGATGGTGGGAAGGGAGGGCTGCCCAACCACAGCACACACTGCTGGCTGACCAAGAAGGAGCAGTGATGGAGCTCCTGCTCCCTCCTGCCCTTTTACCCAAAGCCTGATGCCTCAACGTGTTTTCAGGTAGTCTGGACAGCTTTGCAAGAAGGCCTAAGAAACCAGAAAGCTATTATTGATTGTGAAGAACTTCATACCTGAACTACTTGGAGAGTCTGTGGCTCTCTCAATGCCTTGTTTCACTTGAAGCAGTTGCAGGGGACTCCTGATGGATGGATGATGTGGGGCCAACCTCTCTGTTAAGCCTGTGGGCTGTTTGATCCTGTATGATTGGATGAGGTCAGTTCCTAATGGGATCTTTTTTCCTGTCACAAGCCAGACTCAATACAATGTAATCAGAGAAGAGCAGCGAGAATGCTAGCATGGCTTATTCTAATAAAGTGAAAAATCAACTTCACTTTTTCTTAGGTTTTTGCAGTAATTTATTTTAGCAATTAAAAATTAATTCAGTCAGAAATATGCTACAAAGACATGATAGTGTTGCTGAGAGCCAGAGCTAGGAAGCTTTCCTCGCTCCCTTTAGAAGCAGTGGTGAATCAAGAAGTGATCAGCGTGGAGTCTGACACATTGAGAGGCACTCAATATATTCAAAGTCTGCATTCCTCTTAGATGTTCAGAACTTGACTCCAAATGACTTTTTATATGCATGGAGGGGAAACAAAAAAGGAAATTTGTAAATGGCAAGTTTTAATTTAGGCTTGAGAGGACAATAGGTTAGCCAGTTTATTAGCATTCACATTCAGAAATGGTTTCGTTGCGTGGCTTATTTTATATAAATCTTCAGTGAGTAAAGAAAAACAGATACTGTTTCTCTGGTAACAAGTAAAGTGCAATGTTCTATTTCAGTAATAGTGCAGAAACAATCCTTTTTTCCCATCACTTCAAGTTTCCAATTACTTTTCCTTCTCTTATTCCTTCATTCTTAACTTAAAACATATTCAAAATTGTGCTCACATTGTTTGATGAAGGTGAAATTTCAGAAAGTTAAATCTTCGGAAACAGGACTAATTTGATTTATGTTAGCTGTCCTCCTGAGAGCACTGCTTTGCTTCCAGGTATAAAGACTAAGGAAAGTCAAACAGTTCCCATACATTCCCACTATTATACCCCCTGTATCTGATACTGCAAGAGAGTTTGGCCCGAGACCAAAGGGACTGGGACTTTTGCAGGCCTGTGACTGGTGGGAAGAAGAAGACAAATGTCATATTCTGATCATAACACCAAAAAAGGATCTGAAATGCCTTATTTACCTTGATAGTGTCCTTGGCAGAGCTGAACAGGAATCTACTAAATGAAAGCAGTAGCTAGACCAAAGGGGAAAGAAAGCATTGGAGTATGGCCCCAAGTTTGAACCTGAAGTGACAGGAATGCTGGAATATTTTGAACAGGCTAATGATGGATAGCATATTCATGCTAAGAAAAGATTTTGGTAAGCAAAATAAACTCCTCCAATTAGTTTCCATCGTGATTCATTTAGATGTAATTTTCAGTTGGACTTACATCTGGACTAATGTCAGCACTGGAAGATCAGTTGGCTACTGAAGAATGTGAAATTGTATCTGGAAGGGCATGGTAGGAAGAGGGATCCATTTCATCAATTCCTTAGGAAATTAAGTTTTCAATTAAAATGAAATGAATTTATCTTCCTAGAGAAGGCCTGTAGAGACTTACATTTGGGTCATTATTCAAACATCCACAAACAGATGGCTCCCATGTTTCTTAAATTATAACCTACCCAAGCAAAGAAAAAAGCCCCACCAAAAATAAATCCCCACCGAAAAAAAAAAAAAATCCATATCTGGAATATCAAAACAGTTCCCAGTCTAGGATACTTGACTTGTTTTGATCTCCATGGTGTGCAAGAAGAGAATATTGAAATAGGTAGGTATGTCTCAGTGGTTGATATTTTAAAAAGTTGATATGCTGAAAGCTGTAGTCAAAGAAGGTCAGTAACTATTTTTTGAATGTATGCAAAAGCATTGTGGTCTGAGTTGGAGGAAATAACTTGGTCCCATGTTGAGCTGGAAGCCTCCAGCAGAGCTTGGGAAAGGTGTGAAGTTTTCCACTTCCCCCAAAATATTCCCATCCCATATGTTTACATATGGCTCTTGAAGTATTTGCTAACATGTGCAAAATTTCCAAGATGTCCAGTACTGTTGGAAATTAGCTTTCTGAACCAAGGTTCAGGTTTGTGTTTTTTTTCAGAGACACAGTTAGATATGTGGCTGGGGAGGCAGGAGGTTTGTAAGCAAGAAGTTGATGTTTGCTCTCAGTTGGTGCTAGGTAGACATTTGAGAGTGCTCAAACCCTCCCTCTCTCCTCATCCCATGCTTTCACTTCTACAAAGCTGGAAACACTACAGATACGCCAGACAAACAGAAACTGCATTTTTAAATGGAGAAGGAAAAAATAAAAAAGCAAAGATCAAATAGAATTCACTACTGCAATTCAGTATGAACAGCTGGAGGTGGTAAACAGAAAATGGAAGAAATAAAATAATCCTAGACTTGCATTCACAAATCCAAAGAAAGAGAATTTCTCTTCAAAATTGCCCAATCCTGAGATGTGTGCAGCCAGGCCATAAAATATGTTATAAATGTTGAAGGTATGGCAGAGTGGAGGCAAGCACTGACCAAGAATGTCAGTTTGGAGAAAATACAAGAAGGTGAAGGGAAGAATAAAAGAAGAATTTTGAAAGGAAACATGTTGAAGGATAAAAGCTGGCACTGGAAAGCAGTCTAATGTGCTGAGGTATTGATCCAAATGCCCTGTGAGCTTTGCAAAGAATAATGTGATGCTTGGCTTTCCCTGGAGGATACAGGTACAATAACTTTGAAACAACTCAGATCGAGGGAAGAAAAAGACGTATCTCAGGTCTAGTAGAAAGATGAACTTTCTGTCGTTTTCTAAATCCAAGTTATAAAGCATTTCACCACACTTGAAATGCAGTCCTAATTTGGGAACCACTAGGATCTGGGACTACAAATCTCTCTTTAGAAATTCTGAGATGTGGTTGTGCAGATGAATTTATGAGAAGCCCCCAAATCGGCACATACTCTTTTTTTAATACAAAAATATTGTAGGGAAAAGGACAGATAGAGAAATTAATATACAGAAAAAAATACAAAAATGTTCTTCAAGTAAAACTGAATTCCAAGTAGTTGCTGGGTATTGATATTGACTTGACGAGAGCAGAAAGGGACCATTTGCAGTGAATAGTGTTATTAAGTAGTTGGAATGTGAAGTGTTTACTAAAATAACAGTAATTATTCAAACCAAGCTAATGGCAGCAAAGTTGTTGGGAAGCCTGGGGAATGTGATATGTTTGTTTGCTGCAGCATGAATGCTGTGGCTAAGTTTTTGTGTTTTGTTTTGCTTTAGTTTTTTTACAAAACACAATGAAATTTTAAAGACATATTTATTTATTTATTTTAAATAAGCTTGCACCACAGCATAATCTAATCAAACGAGAAAAAAACCAAATCATTCTTCAGCATCTTCTATCTGGAGGCAATAGCTAACAATATATTGCAGTACATTTGACTGTGACATTACAGAGCTTTGCTGTTTATTATAAGGGCTGCATCCATATCACTCAAATACAGCTAGGAGCTTGTTAAAGAACTCTTGTGTTCTCAGCTGCAAAGCTGAACTGATTCTGTGCCTACTGGCAAAGGCTGAATTTCCATTGACAAATCCATACAATATGTAAAGACTTCGATTTTGTATTTTTGACAGCCAAAATGCTTTCATGCTGTAAAGAATGTATTAGAATACTCTCAAAAGGCATTTTTAATAATTTTATCCATTACTCAACATGGTTTCTAATATTTCATTTGTCTTCTGCCTTTTACTGTGAAAGTGAATCTGTTATCTGCTATTATTATCTCTCTGGATATACAAATGTCCTTTTTCACAGATGCACACTTGTGTTAAGTAACAGAGTTACTTAACTATAAAACTTGGAATACAACCCCAAGCAGTAGATGCCAAATGAGAATTGATTTTTTTTTCAATTGTTTTGAATTGAATTGAACAATAAAGGCAACAAACAACTAACACACCTTCTTTAAAAGGATTTTCATGAAAATTTTTTTTACAGTTTTAATTATTCACCTTTTCTCATGTTGTTAAACTAGCTGGCAAAACCACCACCTTGTCCAGATATTGCAGGTAGGGTGTGTTGTGAGAAACAAGGTGTTTTTTTCTTCTAACAACCTGCTTTGTTCTTTGTGTAATTTATAGGGGAAGCCGTAAAGTAAGCTAATGAAATAACTGGGAATGGATTGGCACGTCACACACAGGAGGGCACAAGGCCCTCGTTGGAATGACTGTGATGAATGGTGGGCATGGGGAGATGAAGTGGTTGCTTGTGCTCACTATGATCCATAACCTCCAGCTTCAGAAAGCATCCTTAATCATGACAGCTGCTGGAAAACAGAGAGTCCTGTGGATAGCAGGGGGAAAAAGAAAAAACCCTGGGTTTTCTCAAAATTTCTCTTGTAGGTTCCTGAACCCCATCGGTGTTCCACAGCTACTTCAAAGCCAGGAGCAGTAGGAACAGCTGTCCAGCAGCTGTGGGATCTGCCCAGCAGGGCCAGCCCTGGCAGGATCATCTCCCTCTCCTGTGGGTGTGAACAGAGGGGCCTCCCCTCTGCCCACCTGGTGATTTCCCAAACTGAGGGGAATTAATTGCCTACCATTTTCCACTGCTCTTCCAGGTCTGTTTGAGGCTGACTAATGGCTTCCAAATGTGTTGGAAGACAGTTTCCATAGAGAAGGAAGGAGAGGCAGGTAGATGGGAGGAAATTGCCTGGGCCTTGTTTATTCTGGGGAGCCAGGATCAAAGCAGAGCCCATGTGTGCCTTGTATGAATTAATGCAGGGCTGTGGTCTCATCCAGGTATGGGTTCACTCCAAACACCTCCCTCTCTGACACTGTGAGACCTTTGCCTCACAACTCTGCATTTTGAGTGGGACTGCTGCAACTCAGGTCTTGGCAGAGTATTGTCAGGTCCCGTGCGTGTGAGAAATGCATTCTGAGTGGTTTTGCTACTGGAGGTCGGTTATCGGAAACTGGGACCTCCCGTGATCTTTGGGTCAGGTAAATAAACTGCTCTGTTTACAAGGAAGCACCTTGTTACTGAGAAATTGACTGCTGAGTAGTAGTAATTGTATAAATTAGCATTAATTTTTTTAAAAAACCATAGTATCAGGAGATTTTGCAAACCGGTTTAGCAAACATTATATGCAAAAAGAATTAAATAGTAGGCCTCAGAGGTTAGGCTGGATGAAGAAGCAAAGAAAACCATTACAACAAGTGCTACCAGCAGTGGTGGAGAGTGTTTCAGCAACTTGACTTTCTGAACATAAAAGGTATGTGTGCATAAAAACATCAAGATGCCAACCTAGGAGGAAGTTGCATCTCTAATTGTTCTGAAGTATAGATGATAATTAATCAAGATGGACCCAACTGGTTTGGTTTAAACGTATCCAAAAAGTTGTGTATGGTAGCAGCCAACTCAGCAGAGCTCTGTTTAAAAGCAAAATCTGCCCTGTGTGTGTGAAACTCTACATATTTTATGTGGATGGAGTCTCTTGGTGGCCATTTATATTTAAGGAACTGACATGTTCACTTTCATTAAACTTGCCTGAAAATGGAGAGCAACTGTTTAAGGCGAGAGCTGTTGACCTTATATTTCACAAGTAATAAGATTTTATTTACTGTAGTTACTGCAGGCTTACTAAAACTGGGAAAATATTTTAATACTTTACCATTTCTGATACATAAATGTTGCTATATACACTGTTCCTGTACATTGTTCAAATGAACAACCAAAAATAGTTTAAAAAATATGCAACTGGGCTGAAAACCATCTGAGTGCACAAGTGCTGGTTTTGGTTTAGCCCAGGAATTTTCAAGCCAAAACATGTACCAGTTGCACAGAGTTTTAATTTTTTTAAATTTTGGGTTGACATGCAAGTCCTTCAGGAAGCAGATGGACTTGTGGCATCAGTATCACCCTTACAAAAAAAACAAGTTTCATTTTAGCCAAAGAGTAGTTAAACATATTTATTTTCTGCTGTGTGTATTTTCCTGTCTATGCCTGTGATTCCTGCCTGTAGTTTTTCTGTACTATATACTAGTAGTGCTTTCACATGGAGCTTTATTTATAATTTTCCCGTGTTTGACTTTCTGAATCTTCCCAGTAAGAAGAAGAAGAAACAAAATCATGTATTATTCATAATTAGAAATTATTTTAGGTTTAGGTAGGTCCCAAAAGATTTTGAAAAGCTCATTAGTCTTTTGTACAGGATTTGATTGTCTCTGGAGTTGTACTGACTTTTGCTTTGGACTGTGTGATGCTTCCTTGCCCAAGTTACAGATCTGAGAGAGGCTGGGTTGGGCTTCCAGATGGCAAGCCACTGGCTTTTTAAATTTGGTTTTCATAGGTTTTTTTGTTTTGTTTTGTTCTGAGAAAATACAGAGAATGGGGAAATGCATCCAATTAAGTAATAAAGTAGTTTGCAATGAAGATGCTTCAGTTTTGGTTTTTTTTTTTCAATCATCTGAAATGTCACAGGCAATTACAAGTAATTACTTTTCTTACTGGGGTGCTTTAGCTGGGAACTGTGGAGTAGGGATTTTGGCTGTGTCCTATGGGAGGCTGCAGGATATGTGGAATCCCCCCTCTTGCTGTTGTTTCTGACTCACACATTTTCCAGAACAAAGCAAAGGGACTCTATTTACTTGGACATCCATGGCAGATCAAATAATTCTTGTGACTGTGACTGATCCCACAACTCCTGCACTTGCAGCCCTGTCAGAAGTAGGGAATTCAGACAGGGGAAAAGCCTCACTGGCGAAAACCTACAGCAGGGCTTGGGAGAGGCAGGCTGAGGTGGGAAAAAGCAAATGAATCCTTTTTCAGAGCCAAGTGTCCTGTTTGAGTGTACCAGCAACATCATGGAGGGAGGAGGGGGAGAAAGGAATATTCCCTGAGTTACAGTAAATAGCAAATAGATTGGTTAGGTCAAAAAATTATTTGCTTTTCCTCCATGATGGTAACTGCCCCAGGAAGATGCTGGCAGTTCTGCTTGGTTGCTGTGTGTCTTTCTTTCCTGCTGCTGCATTAAACATATTCACAGAATAATTTACTGCAAGCTTCAGAAGAGATCATTTACCTAACCCTGTCAACATTAACTGAGAACAGAGAGAAAATATGATTTTGTTTTGATCTTTCTGTGACCTGGCTGCTAGAGGATATAAAAATATATTGTGTGATTATTATGGTTTTTTATTTGTTTGTTTATTTATTTATTTATTTATTTATCTATTGGATATCCCTTTAAACAAAGGACTGTGGCATGACAGTATTCTGGATTCCTAAAACATGCTTATCTTCAACTCTTTTTTAAATCAGAAAATTGTTGTTCTGGGTAACAAAATGACTATGGCTGAGAGTTTGATGGTGGAGCAAGGGCAATTGGCTTAAAGAAGTTCTTTTGTATACTAAGGGAAAACCCAAGAGAATGGCTGATTTACACCTCAGTCAAATCACATGCCAATAATTTAGGTATCTATCTTCTGGAAGTGTGAGGCTCGTGCTTCAACATGCAAAGTGACAGCTGAATTTTAACTCTATTTAATTTCCTGAGTGGATTCCTAATTACTTGCCAAAACAATATTGATGTTAGATTTTGGACTAATACTAGATTCTCTGAGGTACAGATTTTTAGCAAGCAAGCAGGAGGTCTAAGAGCTCCTATGATACATTTTAAAATTTTGCATTCCCTCGTTGGCATTTATGCTCCCTCTCTTGACGGTGAGCTGGAAGTGACACTTATCAAAATAACTCGACAAAGATGCTTTCAAAACTGTCACTTCCTTATGATAATGTAATTATTCCTTATTTCTTCAGATTTGAAGCTTCTCATGCACATTTTTATCTACTGCTTTTGGAGCTGGAGCATAATATTACTGAAAGGTAACTGTGTAAGAAAAATCTAGAGATTTTCAGTTACAATTGTAGTTTTTGGTCTTACAAATACACAGTTTTTGAAATCAAAAAGCAGTGTTAAAATCTGACCCAAATGCTGATTTAATAATAATCACTTACCAATATAAACTTCATTTCCCCCATATTAATGAATCACATTTTAATGCAATAGTAACAGGCTAGGTTATAATTTTCCAAGAGTTAATATTGTGCTTCATAAACTTGTGCTTCAAGAAAATAGGTTTTTATTATAAAACTATTTTTATTGTATGGACAGTTTTACTTTCTCTGGAAGGCCCAGGAGAGAATTTTGGATTATTAAAGTAGACTTTCAATAAAAAGTACAGATATGTTTAACATGACTTAAATGTTGTGAGTTTAATTGGATTTTTTTTATGATTTCAGGTTAATTATATGTAACAGAACTTGATAGTAGAGCAAGACTTAGGTAACCATTCTGATGAGGTAGTTCTCTTCAAGAATACTATTTATTTTAATTTAAATTTTTAATTTTATTTGAAATAAAAATTTAATTTTTAATTTTTAATTTTAATACTATTCTCTGCTTCAGTGACAATATCTATGGCTATAACAATGTGCATTTTAGAATTTCATCCAACTTGAAGGACATGATATTATGTGGAGCCTCTCTCAGTGTTTGCTGCCTTCCTTGCAGGATGAACTGGAGATCCTCTTTGGATTCCAGAGCTTGAGCTGCCAGCCATAGTTCCTGAAGCAACTTTACCATCTGAAGTTTTGTGATGGTTGCTTTTTATCTTCTTACGTGTATGTGAAGACTGGTTGGTTAGTGTTAGTGAAATATTTGCAAAATTTTATTCTAGTTTCTAGGACAAGAGCATTATTTTGGTGACTTTTTAAAAAATATACTTCCATGTTTGGGTTTATCTGTCTACACACACAAACACCATCTATATTATTGAGATTACATCCTATACAGAATTATCTATATTTTTAAAATCAAAACAGCGGTGGCCCTAAAATATGTATTTTTTCCATGGTATGGACAGTTTTAATTTATGGACAGACACTTGCAAATTGAAAGGAAAAAGGGACACTTTCAGAAAATAGTAATGTCACAGTAGTACAATCTCCACATTGGATGTAATACTGTATATACTGCATTGTAAATATTCCTCTCCAAGCTGAATGGGATGTCTATAGGCCTGCACCTAAAACTCTTGTTAATTTTTAATGGCTAGAGTAACTGAATATTGTTGTAAAGACATTTTTTTTTAAATCTCCAGTATTGGAGGAGTCAGCTGAAAATAGCTGTGTGACATGCCTGAAACAGATTCAGACATCTCTGCCGAGCACAAGGAAAGACCTGAATACCAGGATTACACATCCCACAAATCCCCTGCTCAGTTTTACAGAAGGATCAGGCAGTTTATGTATGCAGTTAATCTGTTTTCACTTCACTGGAGTGACTTGCAGCTGCAGCCCACTTCATTGGCAGATCAGAAGCCGCACTGTGATATCTGTCCGGCCTGTGCCATTTTTCTTGGAAGGTTAATTGTTTACCTTATGGCATGTTTTATTTTCTCAGGGTGTGCTTAGAAATGCACAGAGCTCAGGCAGCCTAAACCTTGCTCCTCGGTGGGAACTCGGCCACGTCTGGGGCGATTGGAAGAGCAGCTGGAGGAGCCCAGGCACTGCAGATTTGGCTCACCGGGGCACGCCTGCGTGGTCTGCCCACTTGTCTTTTGGGGACACTTCCACACATCCCCTTCACGTGTTTACTACAGCCAGTGCTTGAAAACCCTTCAGCTTACCCCAGCTGGAGATGCTGAGGGGGATGTCAGCAGGACAGGCAGGTGAGGCAGGTTTTCCAACTTGTCATTATCCAAAGTTAAGAGGAGGATAACAGCCTCCAAAACCACAGTGCCTCTTCAGGCCGCCAGTCTTTTATTTATTTTTAAAGCATCCCTCTCAAGCTGTCTTACTTCATTTCACAAAGAGCAGTTTCCTTTACTGGTGTCTAGTATTTGCACATATCAAGGGCCAAGTCTGGCTGGAAGTCTGGCTCTACATTTCAGGGAAAACAAACTCAGAGCCTGGCTGCTGATACGCAGCACCTACAGTAGCTGAGCCATCATTTGGGAAACATGTTCTGTAAGGTTTCATAAAATTGCAGATGCTCTGATGTTTTGCTGAGCTAGGAGAAAGTTTGTTGGTGAAATCAATAAACTCTCAAGTTTTCAAGTCATCAAATGACTTGAAAATGAGAAGGTTCTTCTTTTCTGACAAAGAAAATGTTCAAATATTTCAAAGTACAAAGTCGTCAAGGCTCATAGAATTGGAAATCCTCTTGGCATCTGTATCACTTTGGGAAGTGGGACCAAGTTATCTAGTCTGTTAGGTAAATTCCACATGGAAGCTTCTGTGCCCACACAAACCTCCTGTGCATGGAGACCAGGATGGGAAGCATCAGCTTGTCTGTTTCGTGCCAGGAAACAAAGAGCGTCCCCTGCCGTGAGCCGGGGCGCACCCGATGGGGATGAGAACTTCCACATCCAGACACGGTGCCTGACGAGCAAGGCTCAGCCACTGTTTATTTATTTGGGTGCAGATTTTTATCAAATCAGCCTTTCCACATTTGCATATGCAAACAGGAGATCTGAAGGGTAACAGCTGTGAAAATACACGCTTATGACCTACCTTACACACGCGATATGCAACCTTGGGATTGTGAATTTGAGACGGGTAAAAAAAATTACAAACGCACGTACGTAAGCACGCCGTCAAAGTTTCCTGCTTTCTTGTGTGTATTTTGGACTTCACTAGCTTCCATCCATAAGTAATTAGATGTACAGCCCAGAAATACTTAAGGGTGCTCCATTTCTTCTCCCATCGCTTTGGATTCCGGTCAGCTCGCCTGGAGCGAGCTCCTGCAATTAAGCCCTCCCCCATGGCATTTTACCACACGGTGTCATGCTACAGCGCTGTTTACTTAATCGCCTTACTCTGCTAGATGGCAAGTGTTTCATTAGGAACTGTGAGGAATTTGTTATAATGCAGCATAATCTAATGAGGGCTTGTCTCCAGTCAGGACACGTTTGCATTACTGGTTGATGTGATTATGTAGGTAAAGCTTCAGTATAACCTGGACTAGGGAGTCTTCTGCACACACGTTTAAAAATGGAATTATGTTGTTGCTAAATGAGTACCTGCAAGGCTTGATATGGTTCATTTCATAGCTCAGCTGTGAAATAGTGCAAAAGAATTTTCTTTTAAAAAGTTCAAACAACTAATTTAATATGTAAACAGTAATTCTTTGGAGGGATACCACGGCTCTGTAATATTAGTGTCATTCTTGTTTTACTGTGGACAGACTTAAATTTAGCATTGTGTCATAAAAACATGATGCATGCTTTCAATTTGAACTATAAAAGTAAGTTGAAACATTGCCTTCCAGGTATTTGAACTGCGTCCTTGTATTTGATTTCTAAGACAAAAGTTAATGGTGGGAATTGGTTTAGAGGATGTGATTCAAATTAATTTGCTTGTAAGAGCCTCGATTCAGGGTGTAATCTAGAGTTTGGCACTGCTAATAAAGGTGAAGTGTAATTATTTACCAGATGACATTGAAATGGCACCTGTGTTAAGGACTAAGCACATGCTGAATTATTTGGGTAAAGATAATCTGTGCTTTCAGTGTGACTCAATGGGAAGATGCTGTGACTTCCTATGAGGACCACAGGTATGTTCAGCTTTCATTTCCCCACTGTGGCTTCTTCACCTCCTTTTCCAGACTTTGTGTAAGTCTCTGAGCCAGATTTACTGTATCTTAATAAGAAGGAAATGCAGATTTCTAGGAGACTAGGATGCTTGCAAATGGGCAACTTAATATTTGGAAATGTTTATACATCTTGTTAATTGTCTGTTGTCAAGTAATGGGATTTTGCAACTTTTTTTCTCCTTTCTCTCACTTCTTATGATTTTTGGTCTCCATTTTGCCCTTTTCCCATTTTTGTGCTATCTTTGAATTTGCTTCCTCGACTGCACACATTTTGTAAATATAAAATGTTGAGCCATGAATCTCCTTTTGCACTGTTTCCAGCCCATTCTGCACTTGATTTACACTCTGATGTGCAAAACCACGTTACCAGACTCCAGTGCACAGTAGACTTGGCTTGGCACAGGCAAAGGCCTTGGGAAGGACATTGACTCCCACTTCAGTGAGTTCACTTCGTGTGCAAAGCTCACATAAGTCACTGTCCAGAGAAATGGTCCTGGAAATCCCATTTCCCCCTGCAGCATGCAGAGCTGGAAGGAGTGAGCTACAGTGGAACCCGAGTAAGACATGAAGGCCGGAGTATTCATCATCTGGACACAGTTTGTCACTGCTTTGTGGCTTTATTTTTAAAAGAAAAAGAAAACGAAACAAAAAACCCTTCATAAAACCCCAACTCCCAAGCCTTTATCTCCCTCTGCCTGAAAGCTGCTAGCTTATTTTCTAGAAAAATATCTAAAGTATTTGGTGCTAAACTTCCTTTTAGATGAATGTTTGAAGGGGCTTTACAAGATATGTGCAGAAATTATTGTTAGCAACAGATGTTTAAGCTTTCCCTAAATGAGGCATTCTTTAGTCAGATGATGTAGCTTGTTGTTACGCTGAAATACTGATCTAGAATCATGAATTCCTAATCTGTTCCTGAGGCTCCCATTGCTGGATTCCAGATGTGGAAGATAATGTGTTAAAACAGTGCTGCCTCTTTTCCATCCTGCAGAGTTTCAGTTCTTTCTCTTTTATACTTCATCTCTTCCTCTGAGGTATGATTTATTCCTGAACATCATCAGGAGCAAGCAATGCTCTGTCCCAGCAAACTAATTTTGATATGACTGTAGTTATACTCAAGATTAACAGTTCTTTCACAATTTGAACTCAACCTTTTGCTCTGCCCCTACACTTCAACTAACAGGTGCCTTTAAGACTTACATCATAATAATGCTTTTGAACATAAATTTAAAAAATATAGTATAGGCTGATTTTATAAGTATAAGAAGAATCAAAAGCAAGTACTTTGCAGTTTTCCTAGGTGCAGGTTCTCCCAAATCTGTGGACAAGTTGTTCTTTGCATGTATTTGATGCCAATTTAATTTACAAACTGTATTAAAATTATATGAGTAATTATTAATTATTATGAGGTATTAGAAATATATATATTTAATAATGCGTATATCAGATTCCAATCAGTTAACATGTATTACCCAGAAGATTTTCCCTTAAGCAATGGAAATAAATGGCTTGCACAGCATAATTGCAGGTTATGGTTTCTTTCTTCTGATGCTGTTCTTGGGATTGGTTAGTAGGAAATCAAGTGACTCTCCACTCCAAGGACACCTTTGTGCTCCTGTACGTGTATGCACACAGGTAAAGCAGGATTTGAGAGCTCTTTGTGTTTGTTTCCAGCCCATACTGTAGGATGTTGTGTAGACTACAGGAATACACAATATATGTTTTTTTAACATACAGATTTAAAGTTTGAGGTAACTGTCTGTCTTTTTGTTTCTTCCTGGCTCTTCCTGGAAAAAAAAAACCAAACCTGTAAGAACACAGGTGGGAGAAATAGTCATTTGAGTTTCATATTGTGGTATGGATGGCCTCAAAAGGATTTTATAAATTATGGCCTCTATCATCCAGAGTTCTGCTCTTTCGTAGCATCAGAGTGGGTTGGCTGCCGGGTTCTCTGTTACTGTGCACTACTTGAGCTGCTTGGAATATTACTTTGAGAATTGGAAGGGCCCCGCTGTGCTAAAAGTGATTATGAGATTTTTCTTGGCCTGACAAGAAGAGCAGGTCCATGTGGAGGGTGAGGCAGTTATGTGGATTGACGGCAGACGGGTTTCACAATCCCAGAATCCTGTTGTGGTGTGCTCGTCTTTGAGGTGGGATGCCAGTGGAATTGAGTTTCAAGAGGATAATTGCAGCCCAAATTCTCAGTTCAAGTTTCATGCCTTTTTAAAAAAATTATTCTTGAAGAGATTCCTTCCAGTGACTCAGTGAATTACTCAGTGAGACTTCTTCAGAAACTTTGTTTATAATTTGTCTTTCTGAAAATCAGAGTAAAAGGTGGTATATTGAGCAAAAACTCCAACTGTCCAATAATCTTCATTTTAGAATCTGAATAATCAAGGGTCCCCAGTCCTTCTCAGTAAATATTTCCAGTTGTAAGTGAGTATTATCCTTCAACACGCACTTGACAGTGGTTTTGTGTGCTGATACCTGTGCTCTGTAGGAGTCTCTGAAGCCTGGTTAAATGATCCTGGCTTGTTACTTCCCACCCCAGAGATAACCTTCCCTACTCAAGCACCTGACCCTCTTAAAAATCAGGAATTAATTCCATGAATGAGGACTGTTTTGAGTGGTAAAATAATCTCTTTGGCTAACCAGGATAAGCCCAGAGACCAGACAGAGCCTTTTTAGGAAATTACAGTTACACTTTTCCCAATAATAACACAACTTTGACAACCCCCCATGGATCAGGATACAATTTATTGAGCTCTGTCCACAGAGGTTGGCTGAGGGCTCTGGCTTTTCTTAATCTGCTTTCTTGAGAACACTTTCTGCAGTTCCTGATTTTAATTTGTGCACCTGAAAGTCTCAGTTCAGGCTCCTGTTGCTTGAGTTGTTCCTCTTCCCAGCCCCTTTACACCTCCAGGCTGGGTCAGTCAACTCAGACTGCTTCTCTGGGGATCAGGCTGGGCTCCTGCTCAGCCCCAAAATCCATCCCCTCGCACAGCACGTTTGTCCCTTCCAAACCTCCTCAGCAGACTTTCTGAAGTGATGGGAATACTCCACTAACACCCAGAAGTTTTGGAAAGGCTGATGTCTCCCACTGAAGTCCCTGGTGGCTGACATCCCAGCTCTGCTCTCCAGGGCTGCTGTTTATCCCGTCCTGTTTTCTGGTGTTGCACAGCTGTACAAATCATTTCAGAGCTGAGGGCTCTGTGTGAAGGTGCTCCTCACCCTGGTCAGGTGACACATGATGCTTTAGACTTTGAGACTGTAATACACAGTTCTGTCATTTTAAGACATTCCTGTTACTTTCATTAGTTGTAATCATTCTTTTGTACAATTCTAAGCTTTCTCTACTTATTCCTGCTTTGAAATTAAACCATATCTGAGATGCAGGAAGCTGAGTTTCAACTCTGAAATGATGCTGGTGTGATTCATCCACATTGCAGGATATGAACTGATAGATTTTGTTATGCTAAAGTTCACTTTTGGTCTGGAAACCAAACTCCCAAGATGCCTGTGAAGAAATTTAAGTTCCCTGAACAGAATTTTGTTTTCACCTGCCCCAAACCAGTCATCTGGGAGCCTGGCATACTATATTCAATAGATGGAGAAATTTTTGGTGGTTGTGTACAATGATGGGAATGGAAATGTAGCTTTTCATCACTTCTAAATAATCTAGATACAGTGGATATTAACCCTGGGACAAAATTCAACTGAAGTGTACCAGCCAAGATCCAGTTTAAGTGATTACGATGTTTTTCTTGCAAATTTATTGGTTGGCAGCGGGTAATTCTTTAATACAAAGCAGTTGTTTTCATTTTTAATGTTATTTAAAGGAAAATTTATGAGGTATTGTACTTCTCTGCAAATGTTCAAGAGTTCCTCTGGAAGAAGGTATGCAATAAATAATGCTGCTTCATGCACAGAGTGGATATGAATACATTTATTAGTATAATAAGAAAGCCTTGAACTAATATTCCTGTGGATTTTCTAAAAGTATTTTTACTAGGTTTTGCAGTTATGTTCATTAATGGAAAACTTTCCCTCCTGCTAGTATACATTCAGTCTTGTCTGAAAATCAGCATATGGCAAAATATCTGCTGTAACTAAAGAACAGACATATATGAAAGACAGAAAATTTATCTGTATTAAATCATTATGCTTTAATCTAAAGTGTTTACATGCCTTTTTAGAATACTGACAAATCTGAGTGTCTGACAGTGTATAGAGGCACTTGCATTAGCTTAAGTTTGCACATACGAAAATCAAGGAATAAGGTGTGGGGTTTTTTCAGGGTCTAGTGATTTCTTTCAATTACTTCAGGCTCATGGTTTCTGAGAAAATGAGTTGTTGTTTTCATTTCTCAGGGCTACTGATACATAACCTCCCCCAAACCCTTAGTACTATAGTTTTCTCCTTAAGTTGGCTTAAAACACACATGGGGGCTTTAACATCTGAAGAGGTACATATTGAGCAGGGACTGATGCAGGACTGACAGTGCCAGAGCCTCTGAGCTGGAGGAGTGGCTTCATTAGCTGGCGTCACCTGCAGCCTTTGATGATCTTCTTGAGCTTTCTTTGGCTTGTTCCACACACCCAGATATCATCCCTGCAGCCTCGATTTAGCCTAGCAACAATTCCCTGCATGGGAAAGCACAGTCCTGAGCCTTCTTCTTTCAGAGGCACACTCCTGCTCTGGAAAGTGAATGTAGAGGTTGTAATCGTAGAAGTGAAGCTTTTGCATTTCATTTGTCTCAGTGACTCAGATTCAATGTCATGAGCACAAATAAAAATATTTGTCTGTAGCTGGCTATTCCTCCAAGAGTGACAGAGTCGGGCTTTGTCCTTTCCAACCAGCTAAATGTCATCTCCTTCTCTGGCCTCAGACTAAATTCTGGAGGCATGTGCAGGAGATCTCAAGAGAGGAGGATCTGTTTTCAACTTGACACCCTTCAGGATAAAATTGCACTTAGAAAATTTGAAAAACTGAGAATCAAATTGCTGTTTCTGCTTTGATTCAAACAAGGGTAGAAATCTTATGTCCTTTAGGGAGAACCTGGCCTCAGAAAAGGTGCAGGTAACAATTTCTCCCTGCTCTGCAATGGTGGTATTGGATTCTGTCCCTGCCTCTCTATATAAAAGTACCTTACCAGAAGTGATCAAAATTAGATCAGATTCTTAGTTTGTGAGGGTGACATGTCAGAAGATGTGAATTTCCCAGTGAAAGAACTTGTATATCAAACAGTGAGATATGCCTGCATACATTCTTGTGTACAGTGCAAACACCCACAGATCCCCTTTTATTGCCTTCTTTCCTCCAGTTGAGATCCTGTGAAATCCCACTCAGAGGGGGACAGATTTTATGACTGGATTTTATTTTATTATTTCTGCTTGTGCATTTGCTCCATATATTTTTGAACTCCCTATGTATGCCGGTGTACTGTGTTAGAAATTTGGGAATAAATTCACAAATGATCTCCAAGAAATCATTGCAGTGCAACTTTTTGGTCCTGTGTTTGCTTTCATGAAAATGTGGAAATAGGCTGAAATACTCAAGAGAAAATATGAGAGAATTTATTTTGTAGTTAGTGTAGGTTTTAAGCTGTGGTTAACAAAATATCAGTGCCTTATGCAGCACAGCAGCTCCTCCACCCATGCACATTCACTCTGTCAAGACATTCCACCATGAAGGAGTTTGTTGTTGTTGTTGTTTTTTATTTCTGTAGTTTTTAGTCTCCTCTTTGTTCTGCGAATGTGAAGTGTGGTATGTTTCAATTCCTTTGCTCCCTGGAAATGTTAAAGCCATTTGCTGTTCTAACTGATCCCTGCTTGGAGTGTTTCATTACTGATGCAATCTCGAGGTGAGCATTATAAAGTGAAGTATTATTCTTGATCTCACTGCGAAGCTGTAGGGAGTCAAACTGCAGGCAGCCAATGTCAAAATCGCCTTTTCTAAAGGAATTTTTTTTTTTTTTTTTTTCCTTAGAGTGAGGGTGAAGTGCATTTAAGGCTGTGTTTGCTGATCTTGAAGCTCAGGATGTAACAAGTAAAATGACAGAGAAAAATATGACCTTGCAAAGAATGAGACGAATAAAATCTACGTGAGCTTTGGGAATCATGGAAATCAGGCGCAGCCCAAATGAATGAGACTTTAAAGGTTGCCTTTCCCTTCAAAAAGCTTTTTGGTACAATATGAAGCTTCTAACAAATGGTTAAGAAAAGACAATTATGATACTATCCATAGGGTTCAGAATTCAAGGTGCTCAGCCTTGCTGCAGTTTGACAGCCATAGAAACTGTTTCCATTTAATCTATTTAACAAAAATGAATGAGTGTTTTCGTGCTTTAAGTATGTAGAATATTTAGTCATTAATTTGGTTTTATACTGTTTTCAGTGCTGAGATTTGAGCATATTGTGGAAAATTAATTATCTTAACACATACCATACTTATGAAGTATTGATTTGCCTTTTCCAGTTAGAGAAAATTGTACCTTTCTTCCCTCTTAAATTGAATTTATTTCTTCAGAGGAGTTAGACTGGAAAAGGCTTCATGAAAAGCCAGGATTTTGAAAAGCGGGGTCTATTGAGTGGATCTTTTGAAGCGAATTTGAAATATTTTGGGCAGCTTTCTTTCACTGGCCCTCATGTAATGTATCAATCCCCAAAGAAATGATGTAGTGCATCTTCAGCCATTAAAGAATGAGATGATGATGATGAAGGTGGTTATTATTATTATTGTTGTTGTTGTTGTTTAATCATGTCCAAAGCTTCTTCCTCTGTCCTTGTCTTCATGTAACTGAGCTGATGGGTTTCTTACATTCATTCTAGAGTGGCAGGTTTTGGAAAATGGGAAGAGAGAGGGGAGTGGGAAGGAAGTTGGTTGGTTTGGTACACAGGGTTTGCTCTAGTTGGGTTTGGTTTTTTTTTTTTGTTTTTTTTTTTTTCCTGGAGCAAAATCTGTAGCTTTAGAAACAATGGAAAAAATGAAAATATATATGTTCACTTTAATTTTCCTGTTGATTTTTGCTTTCTATGCCAAATGCCTCTCAACACCTCTTGCGAGTGGCACCAGTTGCACATTGTTGCTCTTCTTGCAAACCCTCTCTGTGCGTAATGAACCCTCCCTCTCCCTCCGTTGCCCTGCCGTGCTTTTCCTTTCTCCTGTTCTGCCAGATTTCACTTGTGATTTCTGTAGCTGACATATGAATGCTCAGAATCTGAAAACAGCCCAGGGCTGCAATTAGCCATTTGTCAAGGTGTGCCCGAAGCAGCGGGCCCGCTCGCTGCAGTTCCGTCCTTCGCTTGGTCTGCTGACACACCGCAAAATTATCCTCTCAGCTCAGTGAATGAGAAAAGTCCCACAGCAACTGAAGCCCATCTGGGTGATATATAAAAACCTCATTGTGTGCATTCACCCTGCCCCCCTCAATCTAGGGTTGTTTTCCCCTTTCATCTCAGTGTTTCTAAAGGCAATAAAAAGCTTTGTCCACCAGCAGTTATAAATATCTGCTGTGCCACACCCCCAATTCCGGGCTATTATGCTTTGGCTTGTATGGCTGGAACCCCACGAGGCATGTTCAAGTATCTTCTCCATCCAACTCAAGCAGTTCTCATCACTCCAGAAATGTCTTTTTTTAGCTTATGAGACAGAAGAATGAGCTCCCTTCAGAGCTTAATAGACCTCTGCTTCACATAGCAGCTGAAAGGGTGCTGAGGTAGTGTAATGAGAGCACAGGCAATCCAAGTTGGAAGTAAAATACATTTTCTCTGTGATGTGTTCAACCTTTTCTGCCCTGGGGCTTAAAAACTGAAATCAACTCTTTAATTTAGCGTTCTCCTCCGTACACTGAAATGCTGCTAATGATTTGAGAGAGTTAACAAGAGTGTAGCAAAAATGATGTGTCAGAGATGTCTGAAACCATAAAAATTCTAGAGGCAAAATGATTTGAGTCATGTCAATGGATTTTGAAAATACCATTTTCTGTCTACTGGAGGCCAAAGAAGAGAACATATTGAGTTTATTTGTGTCACAGTATTTTTACAAACTCCTCATTAAATCAAACTTGAATTAAAGATTGGTTTAACCACAGTTAGAATGTTCTTACCCTTATTTCTTTAGAATAGCAAAATAGATGAATTTTGAAGTTTAAAAAGAATCTAGAAAAATCTAAAGCAGCACTTCAAAACAGATATATTTTGATGGGGTTCCCCCCCCTTTTTTTTTTCTTACAAATGTGACGTGTATCAGTTTTTATGATTTTTTTTTTCTTTTTTTTCCCATGAGTTTTTACCGGGCAAGTTTGCTGTGCGTCATCAGTGCAAGGTTTCAAGGAGATTAATATCTATTTCCAGAAACATAGCAATTTGTTACGATTTGTAGTTCATAAAGGTGGCTATTTAGACCATCAGAAAATGTTGAATAGGGCATCTATTATTTAACCTGTCTTAAGTGCTGTATAGAAGTTCATTTATTCAGTAAGATAGTTGTCTTTTCATGGCACTGTAACATCTGTTCCCAAACGATATCTTCAGCTCTGTGGCAACACTTAAATCTGCTTTGGAGCTGAAAGCTATTACATGTTAGCAATGGCATACGATGCAATTTTAAGCTGTTCATGTGTATTTAAAATAAGATTGATTCACACTAGTTTCTTTTCTAGGGAACTTCAACTTAAACTAAGTCTTAATGATCCAAATGCATTTAAAACTGGCTCATAAAATCCTCACTCAAAACTGCAAAACTCAGAAGTCTTTCAAAGCCAGTTTACTCCAGCGTTACTGTCATGGCTGAGAAAGCCAAGCTTCCTGGCAAGTGTTTGGTCAGCTTTTATTCCTTGATATTGCCTGTTCTTAGCTCACAAAATGCAATGTAAAATAAATTCTTACAGTATATCCTTTGGTGCAAATCAGCTGGAGATACAATTGGGAAGGAAGGTTCCTCAGAGAACAGGTGTGGATTTTTACCAGAAAGCTTGTAACTAGGAGCAAATCCCCAAACCTGCCTATCTGCATCTGTGTTTCACACATCTGTATGGGGAATGCAATAGTGCCTGGTCCCAGCCTGGTCTCTGGCTGGCTTTAGCTGTATGGGCCCAGCTGAGGAAACAGTCTTGAACTCATCAAGAGTATATATTTTTTTTTTAATTTTATTTTTTTTTAAGGATTGTACTCTTGGCAGCTACTCCCATCTTGTCATGGGGCTTATATTTGGCTGGACATCATATCTATTATTATTATCTGGCTTTTTCCAGTTAGGGAGAGAACCATTTCAGCTGCAGCAAAGCCCCTATTTCTTTTGGAGTGGCAATGAGAAAGGAAGACAATAAAAAGCCAGTTAATCAGGCAAAAGATGATCTAAGCTCTTCTCCTGCGCTGGCTGGTGAGCAATCACTCTTTCAGGTTCTGGGTTTGAAGAGGATATTGCAAAGGTGTGAACACAGGAGGGACGCTCAGCACAGTGGATAATGCTTTGGGAGTACCTCCTGCCTGAGAACTCCACTGGTCCTTCCTTGTGACCTGCAGGCAGGGCCAAATCTGCACTGTGTTGTTTTACAGATCCTTGGTGTGATGGAAATGCAGCCAAATGTCCTATTAGATCCCATCGTCAAGGCAAAGGGAGACAAGAGTTGTTGCTGTCTGATTAACATCACAGCAAATGGGATCTGTTAAGTCTAAACAAAATTTGCTTTGGTCCCCACTTTTGAGCATACTTTTATTATTTTTAATGGATTGAAGCTGACAGGAGATTTGTGTAAGAAGATTTTGCTGAATTCTAATGAGAATGAGTTCTTTGTCAGTGTGCGACAAAATCCCGAATCGTTCACAGAATGTAAGATGGTGTTAGTGTTATCCAAGATTATTTACAGAATATTTATAAATGACTAAATGGTTCTCTGTTGTATATTGGAGACATCTGTGGGCTCTGGAAGCCCTGAGGCAGCAAACACCCCTCTGACTACAAAGGGAGTGGGAAATTACTGTCAGTAATCCAGCAGGAGCCAGGGAGGGCTGCATGGGCAAGGATACTGCACACTGTGCTGGGAAGGGCAGAGGTGAAGACATCACAGAATATTCTGAGTTGGAAGGAACCAACAGGGATCACTGAATCCAGCTCAGCCCTGCACAGGACAGCCCCAAAAATCTTACTATGTGCCTGAGAGCACTGTCCAAACATTTACTGAACTCTATCAGGCTTAGTGCTGACAACCTCAGGCTATTCCCTGGGGCCCTGTCACTGGTCACCAGAGAGAAGAGATCAGTGTCTGACCCTCCCCTTCCCCTCATGAGTGGAAGTTGTAGGCTGTGATAAAGTCTCCCCTCAGTCTCCTTCAGCTGTACAGACCCAGTGCCCTCAGCTGCTCCTCCATACAACTTCCCTTCCAGGCCCTTCACCATCCTTGTGGCCCTCCTTTGGATGCTTTCTGATAGCTTAGTGTCTTTTTTATATTGCAGTGCTTAAAGCTGCACACTCACAGCGCTCAAGGTGAGGCTGCACCAGTGCAGAGCAGAGTGGGACAATCACTCTGGTTGAGCAGCTGGTGATGCTGTGCCTGGAACATGGCTGGCACAGGGCACGCTGTTGATTGATATTCAACTTGCTGTCAGCCAGGACTCCCAGGTCCTTTTCCATGGCCAGGTGAGAGCTGTATAAACCCAAAGGGAGAAAGCAGAAACCCTCAAAGTGCTCTGTTGCTGCCTCCCACCCGTCCTCACACACCTGCTGCAGCAGTTTCATGGCTGTCAGGAAGCCAGCAGCAGGCCAGCAACTCAGCCCAGCCCTGCCCTTGGTGCTGGACACTGAGCAGCCCATCAGCATTTCCCCAGGGCAAGGGGAAGGGGAAAGGCAGCAGCAGCAGTGTGTTGTGCAGGTCCAGTGTAGTTGAGTATTTGATGGCCATTCCTGAGCACACCTGCTTCTCCCCCAGCAATTGCAGGTGTGCAGTAACCACGTGGCTGGCTCTTGTCTGAGGGGTAATTGCAATATCCTGTGTGTAGCCACGAGCGATTGTAAACTGCTGCAAAGGGAAGAAATACTGCATGGGGTATTTAATCCTTGTTACACACGTAGGCTGTTTTCAATACCTTTCTCAAGTCCTTTTCTTCTCTCTGGCAGCATATGGGCACTGCTAAAATAATGTATTAAGGAGGAAGCAGAATTTTCCAGCTGCTTTGGTAGTAGGCTTCAATTTCTGGGGTTCGTAGACTTGTGTAAAATTTATCTTATCAGTGTCTCATGTTTTGATGACTATTTAGTAATAACGGTCACCCACACAGTGTGCTGGGACACCACGCTGTGTGGTAATGAGCATTCCCAGAGTTCTGTGAAGGCCTCAATTAATCATCATAGTGCCAATTAAAAAGGCCATTAGAAATACTGTCTGTAGCCATCAATCCTGCATAGCTGTTCCTTCTCCAAGAGGTGCATGTGTAATGCACTCAGATATGCACACGTATGCAGACTCCTTCTTCCAGGTCGATATCACCTGGCAGAGCGATTGGGCAAAATATATTGGCAGTGGCAATGAATTTATATTCTGTCTTACATTGTAACTGTAGTTAGATCTCAAATTTATTCTGATCTGCTAAATCTTAAATCAAGTTTCGTTTCTCCACATATGACCTGAGTCTTCATGTGGCACAGTTGCACTCCAGCTCTCTTTGCAGTTGCATTGCAGTATTATCAGGGTATGATTTTTAAGGCCTACATTCATCACATCCTTTTAGAACAGTGACTTTGTTATCCCACAGTTCGTGGTGGCTTCTTGTTGTTGTTCCTGTTTTTATTAGGGAGCAGACCTCATGCTTTGAGCAAGGGTCTAAAAATTCTTAAGGGGCTATGGTTCTGGTTTTTTTCTTGTAAAACTTCTGCCTAAGTTGTTCAAAGTTACAGTGAGGATCTGGAAATCCCTCAGATGTTTCTCATGCTCAGCAGAGGTGAGCTGTGCTCTGCAGGAAGAATGGAGCTGGATGGGACAGATCTGTAACAAGTGCACCTGTATCAAGAATCTGGAACTGAACTCAGAATTTTTCTCGCTGTTAGCAAATACTTTATGAAACGAGTAGCAGATATGTATGCTATCACCCTGTTATCACAGAAGATAATCTGTTAGCTCTGTCTTTTATTTCAATTGTTCAGGTACCAGATTTTTGATAAATGGATCTTGTAATGGGTGATATGGAGGTCTGCATCAGTGTGCTGCTTTATAGTGGGATATCAGTTTGGCTTTTTAGTTGACAGAAACAAAGCAAGAATCCAAGCAACCAGTTTACATCAAAAAATGATAATACAAACAAACCAATTCCAAATTTTTGCAGTTTCCAAATCCCAGAAATTACATACAGAGGCCGTGCATTAAGAGAAGCTCAGAGAGTTACAAATACTCACAGTTTTGCCTAAGTCTTTGCCTTTGTATATAGTTGTCATCATTTTGTTTTTGATAATGTGATCGTAGAGCTCAAAAGATTTTTGGATTGCAGAAGAGGATATGGCTCTAGGAATCAGGCTTGTGGCTCCACGAATCAGACTTGTGTGGTGAAAGAGCTCAGTGTCTGGTTTATTTGCTGAAATCACAAGGTGGGAGCTGTGTAAAAGAGAAGAGATAAAGCTGTTATGGTTTCGTTTTGTGGCCGCTGTCCTCTCCTTGCTGGAGGACCTGGCACCATCACCTCGGGCAGACAGCACCAGCTGACATTCCTGTTCCCAGAACAAAGAGCTGGAGGCATCCATGGTTCCTGCAGCTGCCCCTGAAACTGGGGGGAGATGCTCTGAACCCATAAAATGCAAACGAGTGCTGAATTCCCTCAGTGGGTGGACCTGCCTGCTTTTCACAGCATGCAGGAATCTCAGAGTCAATTGACCTTCATCTTACTGTGCCCCCATACCCCAGCTTTTATCCAGGAGATGATAAAATGCTTTTGTCAGAAGGGAGTGGGAGAGTTTGCAAACAGTAAATAGCTTTGTTGTAAGTAGTCACATGTTAGCATGCTGATCACCAGGAAAACTTGATGATATTAAGCATTTTGCATTCGAAGCGAAATCCAGAAGGGTGTTACAAGGCAGCCAGAAATCACAATAAGGCCAATTATTAACTAGTTTCTTTTCATTCAGTGAGACCCCGTGTTTGCCATTTGTAGTGGGGCAGAGGAGAGATGCAGCTTGTTAACAAATGGTCAGAGCTTAAAAGGGTGACATTTTAAATTAGCGTATTTGTAATAATAAAGGAACATAAAGCTTGTAGCTGTTAAAAGGAAATTTAAAAATGAAACCTCTTTCCTGCCCTTTAACTGAGAATCTTACGATTATGTTAAATCCCAAAATGTGGCTTCATTATTCATTTCGTTTTTACCAGAATGTAAAATAACAGGAGCTTGAGGGTTTAGTGTATTAAAAAGAAGTAATCCTTTTTCATTATAACTTCTGGTAGTGTTTTAATTAAAGGTATTAGGAGAACCATCATGAGTAACACATTTTAAAATTCTTGTACGTTGTGCTGAAGAATATCTAGGAAGAGGATTATGTGCATAACTTGTTCACTCACAGTGAAATAGACCAGATTTTGTTATTCTTTACTGCTTATCACCTGCAACTTGATCATGTATGTTTACATGGCAGAGAGGAAGAACAGGAGTGTCTTTGTGTGTGAGCTCTTTGCAGTTCATAACAAATCGAGACTGTTTTTGGCAAATTTCAGTGCTGTTTATTCATACTGAAAGAAACCGAAACTACCAAAAAAATTGACAAACATTTAAAGTTAAGACCAAGAAAAGCATTTACCTGGCATGATGGCTTTCTTTTCTTTCTCCTTTCACCTCACCACCTTTCCCCATGTGCCTCCCAAGTAGCTCTGCCCTCATAACTTGTTTCAGCCTCTATTTGCATGTGCCACCTTCAGCAAAGGTTTTTGGTGACTCATTCCCCTGGCCCTTGCTGTTCTGTTGGAATCAGATGGTGTTGCCTGCCTGCTACCCCAGCAATGAGGTGCTACCTTTCTGCCAATTCCAACAATTTAAGAGAGTAATCCAGGAGAATTCTTTGCAAGCGTCCCCTGATCTGGTGAGCAGCATTTTAAGCCAGTGTTTCCCCTTTTTTCTTGGAGAGTTTCCATGATGTCACCACCGTCAAACTGTGTCTGAAGTGCTTTACAGGAATGACGATGAGTGGTACAGAGTAACGTATGAAAATTGCACTGGTTGCTGTTTGGAGTGAAAAGTTTGGGGTTTTATCCTCCAATATTCTGAATGAGAAGGGGATGGAGGAAACAATTTGGGTTGTCCCCAGAAATTTTACTGTACTGTTTTTTGGTATAGATTTTGAGAAGCTTAAACTTTAAGCTTCTAGGAGGATATTTTAAAAGTAGTGTTTCAACGGGCTCCTGGACATCTGTGCAAGCAAGGAGTGTCACCACTTTACCAGCTGCCAGCGTGGCTGACCTGGGTTTGAATGGAAAGGTCTTGTTGACTGACGTTTAAACAAAATTTTAATTTGTTTACATGCCATGTGGTCCCAGTGGGGACTTGCTTAGATGACCACATGCCTTGAAAGCCAAAGTTTTGGGCTGGTATAAGGCATTTGTGCAGCATTTCTGTTTGTTCTTTGAGTTCCTGTTTTCCTCCAGCAGATCTGATTCACTTATACGATGGCTTTAGGTAGATCTTTTTACTTTCATATTTAGCTGAAAAAAGTTAAACTTGTGTCTGAATTCAGCTGTGGTTACTGTCTATAAACACATAAACCCAGTTATTAGGTGAGTCAGGGTTATTTTTCAGGGAGAAAAGGAAACCCCTGAAGTAATAGCTTATACTGGCTTCTCTACTTGGATGGGAGGACGAGTTGTGTGGTTTCACTACTGTTGTGCTCTTTTTTAACAATTAGTAAATAATCTGAGTTAACTTTCTCCTGTTTACTTTTGAGTTATTTAGCTGACTGCTGATTGACCAGCCATGCTGAAAGCAGGTGGGAAAATCTGTTCAGATGGCCCTATTTTTTCTTTTCCTACTTTTTTCTTTTTTTCCTGTTTTTTTTTCTTTTGTTGTTTGTTTGTTTGTTTTCCTTAGGATCTCACCTCATTACAAGATAGGTAGGGTGGCTGTGACCTAATTGTTTTTACCTGGATAATTAACATCCATTCAGGAATGTGGGTCTTCCTTGCATTTTTTCCCCAGATGAATGGTTCTCAAATTTAGTTAAAATAATACAATAAATGCAAAAAATACAATAAATTTATACTCCTATGAACATAGCACAGGGAACATAAAATAAATTCATACTTATTCCCGTCTGTGCTTGGTATGAGTGCTGATATACTCCTAAAAAAATTAGGCCCACGTATTTCATCATACAGAAAATTTTGTCTTGTCTTATTACACAAAAGCAAACTATTTATCTGCAAGTAGTTGAAGATTTATGGAGTCCATGTGAAGAAATTTCTGCCCATTAATGCACATTATTAATGAATGCCTCTGGTTCATTTGGGAGTTTTGTATGTAGGAAACAACATTAATAGACTGGTGTGTGAAAATTTGTCTAAAGTGCCTGCAACAGTATTTACTTAAGTGCAGACATCCCATAGAGATTTGGCAATGCCAGCACTTCAGCAGAATGCCCAAGGTGAAATTTGATAAATTATACGTCGGGTGTTTCAGCTGGTTTTAACATTAACTAACTACATCAGCCATAATAAATAGTACTGTAAAAAGTAAATAATAGAATTGTTTGAGAAATTACTACGGGTAAATAGTTGTTACAATTAGTATTTGTTGAGGTGATATGAGATGCTAAATCTGAAAGAGTGCAGAATTGTGTAGTGTGTCAGCTGACACGTCACTGGGTGAGCTCTGTCATTCTGCTGCCCCATCTAATCACTCCAAGAACAGGATAAATTTTGAATAGCAGACTATATCCTTTTCAAAGGACCCTCACTTAAATGTATTCTCTCTTTTTACTTGAGAATGTATATGCAGACAGAGGCACACTGTTTCTCAGACATCTCAGAAGACAAAACTAGAGCCTCTGCAATTTTTGATTTAATGGATGTTGTGGTATCTCTCAGTTATTAGCAGTTTGACACTTATTAAGACCAGCTTCAGCAGCATTTTGGGCCATTGAGTGAATGGAAGCTCTTGGCTTGACAGCAGATTTCAGAGAAGTGCAGCAAACTGTGGGAATTGGTTTAAAATCCCAGATAAGGTGGAAAAACAACCCCCAGGTGTCAAGCATCTACACAGTGAATTTGAGGGCACGTTTCATTTCCTTATCAATGCGATGAAAATGGAGCTCTTTCCCTGAGAAAGTGGGACAAAGCAGCCACGTCATGTAGTAGCATTTTGCAGGAGAGGTGATGTCCTTTCCCATATGAAGCAGGAGAGCAAGCTGGTGTCAATGACCTCCCTCACCTCCACAGCTGCACGTTCAGCTGAGGCTGCTGTGAGTAGAGAGCCAGGCATTGGGTAAGTGGGGAGAATAAGCTCTTATGGAAATTATTCCCATTATCTCTTCTGCAAAACCAAGGGAAGCCTCTGATAAATCACTGCTGGTGAAAATGATACATCTACTTTTTACCACCTCATGCATTTTCTTTTGATATGCTGGGCCAAGTGAAGAAGCGTAAAATTGAAGCAGGGGCAGAAGAGAGGAGGAAAAAAGGAAGAGCAAGTCCTAAGGAGCGAGTCATACAATGCCAGCCCTTAAAGCTGGAAAAACGCTGCTCAAAATTGCTGAGTATGCAGCAGACATCACCTGGATCAGCTTTCCAGCATGACAGCAATAAACATGTGACCAATAATTCAACATGACAGAGAAGCCATTCAGGAATAAAACATCATGAATGCTCTGTTCTGCTTGTGCACCAGAAATGCAATATGTGAGCGGGGACTTCCCTGGCAGCGCGCTGTCTCTTCTGGCCTCGCCTCTGATGAACATCTTCCACGGGAAAGCACAGCCTTTCTGATCCCATTAGAGGAGAGAGGCTCTGTCTCCGTGGTCCTTTTTGCAACCTGTGCACTTTGTGGAGCACGGGGGATTTGCTGAGAGATGTGTTGGGACCTCACATGTCACAGGCAGGCTTGTTACAGATGAAAGCCTGGTGACGGAAAGGATTAGCTGCAACCGAGAGAGAAAAACAAGAAGTCGTATATTTTAGGGACAATTGTGGTACAAAATTTTGATTGTTTTTGGGTGACTAGATAGTCAGGGCTTTGTGTTATTAGAGATTCTGTACCCTAGGAAACTGGCAGCAATTTCAGCCTGGTGCTGCCAAACTCTACTCCAGAATCTGAGGTTTCATATGAAAGAGGGGGGGAAAAAAAGCAAAACAAACAGAAAACCCTCTATACCCTGCAGCTGCAGAGAAAATACTCAGAAACTCACTGTGACCAGGGTTGTGTTCTTGTCTTGAGTCAGCAATCAGCTTGAAGCAATACCTTTGAGACAGTGAGCTGTGCTGGTCGTTTCAATGCATGTGAGGTGTGAAGCCTGACATGTTTACACAGCAGCTAGCTCATTTCAGTGCTTTTTTTGGTGAAAATCTCAACGTCATGCATGCTGTTTGAGAACTTATTTTCTTAGGACACAAGCAAAGAACCAGAAGGAAGGTCTATTATTTGTGATGTAAATAAGAATTAATGTTAAATGTAACTCCTGCCCTTCTTCTCTCCCCACCCACACTCCTCAAAGGAAAAGGGTGGGGGAGGACAAAAAAAAAAAAAAGGAATCAACTTTTCAAATTGTGGAGAAACGGATAAACAAGGGATATTTTCTTTGCCCACGGGAAAAAGCTTTAGTCATATCCAGACTCTTGAAAAAATCAAGACAGAATCCCCTTCTTTCAACTAACCCCTACATTCTCTGTAGTACCATATGCCCCAAGTTACAATGATCCAGCTTGTCATATATTCCATTCTGCTCTGGCAGCTATACAATGTACAACAATTGCACAGAGTCAGAAGGCAAATCTGGGAGGCACCAAGAATAAAGAATTCGGTGCCAGTTTAGCACAAACGTAGTGAATATGGAGGTAAATAACCTAAGTAAAACTAGATACTGATGGTGTTTTTAATTTCTATGTGTCTGTCTAAATGTCCGGTCTCCAATTCATGTAAACAGTACTGTGAATTTCCCTTTTTGCTTCAGCTTTGCTGAATTTACATTTAAAATGTAAGGCTGCAAAGTGCAGGCGATCTTGAACTTCATGCTCATGATGGCCCCGAGGAACCTGTTAATCGGTGGAACTATTGTATGCTTATATGGCTCACATCATGTTTGAGCACTGGAGCTCAACATGAGAAAAGCACTGTAATTGCTGACAATTAGTATTGGGTAAGCCTCACAAGGTTTACTTGAGAGTCCCCTCATGCCAGATTCATATTCAAAATGTATCTGAAGCATCTGAACCATTTAAGAGCCTGGGAGGTAATACTTTGTCATTGTATAAGGCAGGAGACTTGTGTATGAAAGGGCAAGGGGATTGTGAAATAATTACTGGCTCTGCATTTAATTTGAGTCAATGAAAATGCCAGAATGATTGAAGTGTTTATGCTGAAGATCAAGGAGTTATATTGGAATAGGGTAATCAAAACCAGGGACATCTCCTTTAAATTTTTTAATATTTCTCAGGGAGGAGATAATGGAGGACTATCAGAGTGTAGCAAGGGGAGTGTTGGAAGGGAAGTCAGGATCAGAGGTCACACCTGTGTGAAGTGATGGTTTGAAAATGACAAGTAAAAATAGAAATATGCTTTACTTGGCAGTGATGAATGGGTTCCTTGACCTGAGGAGGAAGACTAGAGGTGGCTTTGCACTATGGAGATGGTAATTTGATAGTGGCAATTATAGGTGAAAAAGTTAGCCAGGAAAAATACCATGGGGAAAATGCCTGCTCTCAATTAGGTATGGTACTCATGCCCCTGGGCCCCGACTGCCAGGCTAGCTGTGCTTTTCTCCAGCCTGGGATCCTTTCAGTTTGCCATTTCTCCATGCTTTCAGTGTGATTCTCCCATCCCTGTTTTCATTCCACCTGTTCCCAGTGTGCCTTTTACTTCGTGTTTGTCTGTGCTTTGCTTACCTTCAGTACAGGAATATTCTGCATCACTCACTTTCTTCTGACCACACAAAACCTCATGAAGTTGGTGAACTGCTGGGCCTGGCTCCGAGTCAATATTGCTAAACCTGGGACTGTGCATACAGTTTCCACAATGTGGGAGGTGGGATCTGTCATATCTTGCTCACACATCTCTCATATCTCAAGGGCAGGAAAACATTTGCCTGTGGCCTATAACTGTGCCTCTCTGCAAGCAATAAATGCCAAGAGTCTTGTCAGCTTTTTACATACTGAGGCAAAAAGTATGTTATAGGCTGCTGGTGGCCTCCGTTGGAACATGAAGCATGGATTTTGAGGTTAGGAGAGGTTTGCTTGCATAAAAGAGGTTCTGATCAAGATGAATTATGAAAATGGCAATAAATCCTAGGTTTTAAAAGGCAATAAACTGACTGTTAATGTTTAAGGCAGAGCTCCAGGCAAACATGAGTAGCTGACTGAACCACCTGCCTGTATGTACCTTCCTCCTCCATAGCACTCAGCAGGAGAAGCTGAGGCATCCTGAACCCTGCAGGGTCTTCCTAGAGGCCCAAAGAGCCACAAATGCTTTAGACACCATGTTCATGGGTTTGGTTCCTTTTTGTGCAGGTTTCTGTCTATCTGACCAGGTAAGTCCCTTAAGCACATGTGACATTGAGCCATTTCTCAGCTAAAAGTACTGAGTACATTGCAGTTTAGTATGGTGCAATTAATCATGCCACAAGTTTTATTTTGTCATGAAATAAGGTGGGTGGAAAATTTGAAATAATAAATACTGAAGTGCCATGTTTAGCACAGTTTTTTTCTTCTACAGTTCTTTGTAAAAATGTACCAAAGGTTTCTCCTAAAGAGTTGAGTTTAAAATGAATAACCTTTCCTACATCAGATCGGGGTTTGATTGCTTGCCCACTCAGTCAGCTACTTGCCAAGTTCCACTCCCTGTGCTATCATCACACCAGTTTGGAGACTCAACTCCACTGACCCATTTGGGGAGCACTGATATCCATAGTTCTCTCTCCTTCTCCTGCCCTGGACGTGAAGTCTGATTAGTGTTTAGACATTGCTTTGAGATAATGATAATGTGCCTTTTAATTAGCATCAATATTTCTAGTCTTTTGGGAAATAATAACGTGCTTCTTTTTTTACTCCTTGACTGTTGACAGATGGCCACTTATTAAACATCATTAAATTCTGATATCAATCATATTTGTGCTTTATAAAATATGATCATAGTTTAAAGGGAATGATAAATATAGGAGGAGGATTTTCCACATGGATTGTGTAGACTTTGATGCAGTGCTGCAGCAGTAACTGATGGAGGGAGGCCTTGTTTTTTAAGACATTGTAAGTATAATCTCGGAGGCCTTGTTAACTCCCTTTCAGTGTATATGTGCATGTTAGAAGCTGCCCGAATGGGCAGTAGCCCGAATGCTTCTGAGACAAAGCCACTATTTAAACATTTCAAAACATGAACTTTGGAGAAGCCTGTGCCTATATGCAGAAAACATTTCATGCATTTACCCAGGAATCCATACTGTAAGTGGTTTTGTGAATGCCGTGAAGGAGTGAAGACGGATTCCTGCTCGTCTGTTATTTGCAGCAAGGCTTTATTTGGCTTGATGCATTCTTGGCAAGAGCCTCCAATTCATTACTTGTGAAACTTTGTTTAATGGGTACAATTACGATCTGCATTGTGCCCTTGCTCATCTTAATAGCAGTATTAATTTGCAGGAAGGGACAAAAATCATCTTGCAGAGTTATCAAGCCGTGTTTAGGCTTTCTGAATGCTAATTAATTCAGAGCTCAAATGCTGTACCTGCTGTTTAAAAGGCTGGCAGCTTGTATTCATCACCTGAGTGACAGCTGTTCTTTGCCTTTTTTACTCTTAGAAGAAGAGTGGGGAAGATTAACTCCTTCCATGCTGATGACTGCCATTTTGAAGTAATTATGTTCAACATTTAAATGTTTAATTTTTTTTTCCTTTATTAGATTTGCTGATTTTGACAGCGTATTAGAGAAAGGATTGGTGACTGTATGCTGTTAAGAGAAATTGCTAAATATTTATCCAAATCACTGTTATTTTTTCTGGGCAGAGCAAAAAAACCCCCAAACAGTCTCAGTGACATTTAAAGCCAGAACCAGATCCTCCATGTAAGCTAAAAAAGAAAGAATTAAAATATTTTTAAGATTTGAACATTTGTAGTGAGTATGAAATCTAAAGATTTTCTCCTGGAATCAAACACCCTTTTTTAATATTTACTGTCAAGAAAACATTTATTAGTTGCAATTAAATTAAATGTTCGCTTAGGCCATTTAAATGTCACAGAAAATAGAAAAGTACAGTTTTCTATTTTATATGCTGCATTAAGGCTCATTGAGTTGCTATTTGTTAAACTGAACTCACCTGCTCTAGGAAGAGATGGTAGTCTTGGGTAGTAAAGAAGGGGGCTTAAAGGCATGCAGATGATTTAATTTAATTCAGGTGATTTAATTTAATTCAATATGAGAGAAAGTATCAACTGGTACAATGCAGATGTTCATATGCAGGTGTGGGAGGATTACATGGTTTGCCTGAGTGACTGAGGAAGTGAGATAGTAATACTGGATTAAGTTCCTTTTTTTTCACAGAGGAACAGACAACTAAAATATATATGTTAGCTCCATTCCTCTATCCCCTCCTGCCCCAAATCAAAACACTTAAATTATACTGCATTTTCTTTTTGGAGGAAACATGAGACAAATCAGCAGTTGTTTCATGTCAAAAAGCATTGCTGAGCTACTGCCACCAAAAAAATTCCACAAAATCTTCTAGTTAGTATTTTAGGGTAAATCCAAAAATTTTTCTTTAGTTACTTTAAAGACCTACAAAGTCTGGTGTGTGTTTTGCTACATAAACATTTCAGACATGTGGTTGTGCAGTAGACATGTCATAATAATATAAAATTTTTGTGCACCTTTTGGAGGCCCTGTATCTTTAGGGAAACTCGGGGTGGACTTGGCTGATAGCTCGGGGCTTTGATTCTGCTGGCATTGGGTTTTCCGCATTCTGACTCAGAAAATCTCATTAAGCACATGCTTAACTTCAGTTTTCACTGTTCCTTCTGTTGACTTCAACAGCAAATTAAGCACATGCTTAAACGTTGTTCAGAGCCTTAGGGAAAGGTGATTAAACAAAATAACTAAGCTATGCTATTAAAATATTTTAACTCATTAAAATCCAGTGGATTTGCTGATACCGATTCACTGAAAACTCTGTTTTGAAAGTTAAACAATTACATTATAACTGTTGTGCAGCTTGGAGCACCCATATCAGGATTTTAGATGGGTATTACTGTGACAGTACTTTCCTTTTACTTGTGACCTGCTGTTGTAGTCTTACAAATAATTAGGGATTATGATGAGTGATTGAAAATATCATTGGTAATAAAAAGGTTTCCAAGTTCGTTTAGTGTTCTTGAAAATAATTTTAAAGAAATAGTTGTCTTTTTCCAAGTTACTAAAATGTATTTTGTTATTACTCATTAACTTCAAAAGATGTTTTTTGTTTCCATGCACAGGGATGATTTTTGGATGCTTTGGCAGTATTGATTTAGTGCTCTTCATGTGTGGACAATTTCTCTGCTAATTTGTGGTGGTGTTTGATACCGAGTAATTATGCTTTAGCAAGACTGATATTTAGTCTTTGAATTAGTGTGCAAGATGCTCTAATGAGTCCAGCAAGGATTAACAAAATCAACTGCAGTAGTTCTGTTTTTAATAAGTTATTTATTGAAAATACCCTCAACTTTTTAGAATTTTGTGAAATAGTTTCTGTAGGGGAGATGTGTTTCTAAAAAAACCCAAAACCCTTTATGATTCAGAAAACAGAAGATTCCTTAAATATTTGGGGCTGGGGGCATCAAAGCAGCAGGAGCTTGGAGGTCAGAGGGAAGGGCTAGGTGTTTTCTCTTTTTATTTAGTTTACCATAGAAGAAATAATCAGATCAAGACTGAAATATTTTGGGAGCCTAGACATGGCATCATTAACTTCCCCAAGTTCCTGTCCTGAAACAGTTCCTGTGTGTGTAAAATCATGAGCTCACTGAGATCCTGGGGTGAGTTATTTGGGGTCTGTAGTCTGTCTGCAGCTTTTTGAAATAAATCTGAGCGATAAAGCTGCATAATTGTTGTTACTGTGGTGTTAAAATCTCGGGGATGATTCAGTCTCAGCGTGCGCCCTGAGTCAGACCAGAAACCATCGAGTCTGCTGATTCGTGTTTGCCTCTTGACCTTTTGGCAAAGATCAAGTGCAGCATATGTTTTTATCAGTTTAATATCTGTTATGTCCTCAACTGGAGGATTTTATATTAAATGAGTTTGGGGACTGGGAAATGTACTAGGAGCTTACGCCATCCTCTCCATGCATGAAGCCTGCTATTGCTGTGTTTCTAGAATGGTGTGAAAAGAAAAAAGAAAAAAAAAAGAAAAAAGCAACAAATCCCTTACTGACCATAAAAGAGTGCAAAGGGAAGAGCAGGAACAGAGCAAACATAGATTATACCTCTCCACAGTGTTCTCTTAATTCCTACCAATTTTCAGCTCAGGTAGTTCCCGAGCCTCCCTTAAACCCCTGATAAAGTAAAGTAAAATAAAATAAAGTAAAATACAATAAAATAACACTTGTTTTCACTGCTTTCTCAGTCTGTATTAATATCTATTTTTTAATCTTCAGTATTATAAAATCAGATTATCATTACCTTGTACCTACTGGGTACAGTGAGCCTACACTTGGTCTTGTCCTTGCCGAAAAGCCTGTTCTCGCATTGCTGGTGCTGTTTGTTTTCACTGACCACTCTTACAGGCAGTGTTCTTCTGAAAAATGAGATAAATAGCAATCAGAAATAACTGCAGAGTCCAACAGATAGGAAACACTCTGCATGATGGTGAAGTGCAACATTCAGGATTTGATTTGGTTTGATTAAAGAGCATTGGAAAGAAACAGATGTGATCAATATTACTATTTCTTAAACACAAGTGTTTAAAATCTATAAAGAGGCCAAAAACTATGAAAAGCTGGTGTTCACTCAAATGTTTTTGACTGATTAAGTACCAGCTCAGTCCATTTTGTAAACTGGAGGTGCAGAGCAGTTCATACATGCTGCAGTCAGTGGGTGGCTGCAGGAGCTGGTTTTATTTGTCCTGTGACAGAGTCACTGCTGAGGTCAGGCACAGGTGATCACAAAAGATGGTTCTTGGCATCTTTTGAAACACAGCCAGGCCACTAAATGCCACGTTGATATGACAGGGTGAAAACTGAGGCTTCTATTAGAAATAGAATTAATACTGTTCAGATAGAGAGTGATCAAAATAATTTTTCAGATGACATAAGAGTTTGACCCTTCAAGCACGTTTTATTAACTGTGTGAGGTAATACAGAATGGAGGAACCCATGTCATTGTAAATTAGTTTCCTTGAGTTAAGTCTCATTACTGAGGCACCTTCACTTTTTTAAATTATTTGACCTGCCATAGTTAATAAAGAGGAAGTTAATTTGGTGTGACATTTTTGGTAGTAGCTTGGTGCACTAAAATTAAAAAAAAAAAATAGATTCAGAAAAAATCCTGGATTTCACGTTCCTTGCATTTTGAATCGCTGGATGATTTATTAGTCATTATTTATAACCTCAGTATTTCAATTAGGACACATTAAATAAAACTTATGTGAAGGATGTGGAAGTAAGTGTTTGTTGATTATAATTAGTTTAATGTTACTATTTAATGGAAAATACTATATTTTGATTCTTTAATATTTCTGCTTAGATCCAAACCCAGAAGTCTACAAGACAGAAATCCACTGCAGCAAAATACCATCTTATTACTATGCATGCTATGATGCTCACAGGTTTTTGTCAATATCCAGTGTCTACTGACGAGGAAGCTTTTGTTTGTCATGGGAACAAAATGATTGCTCCTCGTTTTTCTAGACTGCTGAGTTCTTTAAATGGAAAGCATTTTGATCCTGGAGTAAATATTGATTCTCTCCTTTTTCACTTTGAGAAAATTAATTTAGTGTGTGTTATATGCACCCAGGTGAGGTAGGGCCAGCTCAGGACCCCACAGGCGGCTTAAACCTGTGACACAGGCCAGCACTCCAGAGGTGCCTTCATTACCCCTGGGTCAGCACATACACGATGGTTCTCTCAGAGAGCATCTCCTACAACAGAGCAGAGAAGGATTCATGAGCCACTTGCCTACAGCAACAGGATCCCAGATTTCGCATTTTCAGCCAAAAAGTAGCGGCATCAATTAGCCTTTTTTGCCTCCCGCTTCTGAGTGGTTCTGTGCCTTAAACCCAGGTGGTCTGGGTGAGGCCACGGGTGCTAATGCACTGTGCCTTCCAGAGACAGCTTTTGGAGAGACACAGAGATCTGCATTTTGCTGGGCAGACTTTTAAGCATGCAGAAATCCTTTTCCTAGTGTGCTGGGGCAAAAGTAGAGTGGTTGGCAATAGCCAAGTCCTCCCTTTATCAATAGATTGAAATCATGGGGAAGGGAGTGCAGAGTGTTAATTCCTTTACAAAACTGAGCATCCACTGCTGTTGCCACTCCTCAGCTGACCGGGGACATCCTGGGAGAGGAGCTCCTCAGCACGTCCCTAATGCACAAACTGAAGGAATTGTTGGACAGAAGATTTGTAGAAATTTGAAGAAAGAGTTGGACAGATTTCCTTAAAGAATTGTGCACTGCCACCTCTTCCTTTTAAAGAACTGCACACTTCCACATCCTCTTTTTTGCACCTCTCTTAAGAAGAAAGTGAGAAATATCTGAGCCTTTACAACCCACCACAGTATGTCTGCTGGTAGCAATGTTTGATATCAGTCCCTGTCTGGGTGCATCCCTATCGGATTCAAAGCACAGTCTCACATTCCTGTGGAAGCTGTGCCATGCAAGTGCAAAATTTCTGCTGCCCCAACTTAAAACTTAGCTTCCGTTAGTAAGTAAACAGTTAGACCAGATTGATTGGTTCCCTTTCGAGAGTGATGCTGTGGGATCATGATTTCACCATTACAAAACCAACAATTAGCATTCTAAGAAAATTGTTCCAGTGCCATTTATTGCAACATGATTAGCTTTGTTATTTGTAAAGTCTCTGTGAGCTTCTGACATCTTGAATCACTGATTATCATTGTAAAACTGTTTTTTTTCGTATTTATGTGTGGTACACTGGTTTTTGTATTATACCATCAGCCATTTCCTCGATAAAATGTTTTGAAAGGATGAAGAAAAATGAAAAAGGAGATGGAAATGTTAGGGACTCTACATTTCTAGCACTATGTTGACTTTACATCTGAGACCCTGTGTTATCATGCCTTTCTTCCAGAGCCAGCACTGTTGAATTAATGTTGAATTCACATTTAATTTAATTTTTTATTCTTGACTCCTAATATTATTTTTTTAAAAATTCCACCACAAATAGAAAAAAATTACAAAAAGGGCTAACATATAACTTACTTCTTATGTGCCTCAGAAGGCACAATCCTACCACTGACTTTCTGAAAACAGTTAAGATTGTTTAACAAGGTTTGAGGGTAGAACAGGGTCTCTCATAAGACCTGTATTACCTCTCCTCAAGGGAATGCATTTTCTTAAAGTGATGATTTATGAGATTCAGTACTAATGTCAAACTTCATTCTGCTGTCATGTGAAGTAACATAATTAAAACACCAAAATAGCAGAACACAAGCAGCAGAACATTGTTGAACTTGTAGATATTTCCACATAGGTGATGTAAAGTTTGATGGAAAAGTGATATGAGTGTTTTAGGCATGTCCATGTGAGATGTAAGAAAAACAAGCCTTAAGTGAGTCTTCCATTTCCCTCAGAAAGATTTTATCCAGAGAGGAAGATGGAATATTTATGTGCAATAGCAGCTGCATATTTTTAGACTAATTTTGAATTCTTTTATAGTAAATCTCTGTGTGATTAGAAAATAGATACAAATCAGATGAGGTAACAGTTTGTCCCATTTGTGTGAAGTGGTTTTCCAGGATAAAATTACATTTCCTTCTAAATGCAGTATTCATTTGGGAGTAAATTAATTAAGGCTGAGTGGATAAGTATCTGCTGTCGTTCTGCAGTCATGACATGGCAAGACACTAGCAATCCACACACAAAACTCATTCGTACATGAAAAAACCAAAGTGCCTGTTCCTGTTGCTTTTAGTGCTGTTATGTGATACTTTGAATAAATAACTTAATTCCATGTTCAAAATACTCAAAGGTATAGTATTTTATTATTGGTATTAACTCAGATTGCAATAAGTGTAACAGCTATTTCCTCATTTGAGAGCTTCACTCATGAGACAGGAATGTGGTCTCTGTGCTGTGCCCTAACAGGTTCATTATTTCATCTGTGCTGTGGCTTGAACAATTGAATATGAATATAATGTAGATCAGGCATCCCACAATGACTCTCAGGCTGGGCTTCCCTCAGTGACCTTCACTGATGGGTAGGGCTGATTGGGAGGGGGGTGTCAGGGGGGTCGTGATTTGAGTTGCTTAATTACTCAGTACATGCTGGGAAACTGGGTGGTTTCCTTGTTCCTCTTCGAGGGGAGATTTCATGCAGAAGAAACACATTAATTTCTTTCATGTTTAGAGCAGTCCATTAGGATGACACAGAATTGCACATTGGCTTTCCATTGAGCTGTTGCAGGTCATTGGCTTGGTGTCTACATGTGTTTAGACAAAATTGCTTTCTGTGCTTAGTCCAGTCATCCTGCATCATACTCCACTGAATTACTTTTCTGCCCTAAAACTAAACTAATTTCAAAATGGTTTTTACATAGCAACATTGATTGTAAAGGCATGTGTTTCTACATAAGTGTTCTTTTGTATGGCTTCTCTGCAATACTATTTCAAAGAGGTGGATGAAAAATCAAGTGCTGAATCTTTGCTGTCTTCAGGTGAATGTTATGAGAGATGATATAGCTGGAGTTTATGATTAAACTTTTCCCTTTCCTGACAGTACTTACATTTATTTTCTGGACAAACAGATGAATCTTAGATAATGAGTTGTTTTGATCATGTATGGTGTTGGTGAAAAACTAAGGCCCATATATTTTTACTCCACACGCTGAATTGTCTTTAAAAGACTGAAACCCCAAAAGCTGATATTGTGCAAAGACTTGTGAACTACGCTAAAAGTTACTCCATTCAGCTGGCTTGAGCCTGGGCTAACAAACCACTGCTGATCCATGTGTAAGGCAATCCATCATCCAGTGGACATGTCCTGGCACGTAGCACTGGAGCCTGAATATTTAGTAACATTCCTTTTTTTCCCATGAGAAACTTTACCTATGGCTCTTGCTGTGAGTGAAGTTGAGTGGTAGCCTGTGATCCCTGTGAGTCTGATTCACATTAAGTTTTTTAGAGGGTTTCACTAGCACTGTCTGCACTTCTTACTGTGTAATTGTCCAAAGAGCTTCCACTAGAACAAGAAAAGGAAATGTGGGTATGTGAAACAGGGAAAGACAATTGAGCAGAGAGATGCTAAATACAGAAAATACAAGAGAAAGCCCTGAGCAGATTGAAGCTGAGAACTTACATCTTCCATTTTTAGCATCCCTTTCTGCATGAAGAGCAACATAAAGGAGCCTGGTGTTCCAAAGTGTGGGGATTTGCATCTGCAATACAGTGTTGGATACTGGAGAAAAATTTTGGTCCTGTGGTTGGCTTCCATAGTCCCTTTGGGAAGCATGATATTAACTATTTCTTTATGGAGGAATATTAAAGCATGTGTAATTCAGCTAAGGTAGCAAATTTAGTCCTTGAACCTTTGTGTTTCTGTGATTTTAAAAATATTTTGCTGTTTGTTGGTTTTTTTGTGTTTTTTTTTTTTTTTAAATGGGTTGTCTAATCTAAAGGCCACATACAAGCCTTCAAGTCTAACCTTTTCATTTTGCTTGACACTGTTGAAGAAGATAAGAGGGGAATGCTGTCAGGGAGTTTACACAGAGGATGGAGAGGGGTGGTGGTGAAGGGGATAATGACTTCAGCTCTGATTTTCTCCCTCCTGCTGCAACAGGGCATCTGTATTCTCTGCTGGGTGCAACAAGCCTGCAGGAAGCTTTCCTTCCTGCAAGCAACAAGTAACTCAGGAAATCATCTGGGAAATTAAAGAGACATCGAGACATCAGAGCTGGACTTGTGGTGACTTGTTTGTTTAAAAAAATAAAAAAATAAAAAATTAAAAAATTAAGGATGGATGTTGAAAGGTACTGATGGGAAGAACATGATGAAGGACCTGAGTGTAATTCCAGCTGCAGTATTGTAGGATAATACTGCTGTGGCATCAGGTGCCATGAGCTTCCAGCCATCCATAGAGACAGATCTTCCATTTCACACACAAAGGTGAGAGCTCAGTCAAAACTCACCTTGCAGCTGCTTGACACTTCAGCAGGACCACTGGCAGTAGTGAAGGAAGAAGGTGGAAAGTTCCTGGGCTGAGATTAGCTGAAGCCTTCTATTTCCATATAACCGCTTGTTATACCATCGTATTCAGGCAAATATGTACAGTGTGACAGTGCCTGAGTTATTTTGCCTTGCAGTCAGACCCTTCATTTTGTGCTGCAGAAACAAACTGCCTTTTTTTTTTTCAGTTGCTTTAATATGCTATGCTCTTTAATTAGATGGTCTATAGGCAGCATACAAACAGCACTCTCCAATATTGTTTCAGAAAATGAATAGCAGGTGTGATGCCTACACTGAGCTACAAGAGAAGTGCAGACTGACATAAGTTCTTGTTATTTGCTTCCACATGAACAGCTCCAAGTGTCCCTTCTTGCGAAATGCACATTTGCTGCGTTCTGGCTCAGGGGAGGCTGCATGTCTATTTGACATGCTCTCAGTGGAGAATTGCTTATCCATGCCTGATCCTGATGGGTTTCACTTTCCAAAAGTAACTAGCATAGGTCAAAGTTGGCAAGATGGATTGAAAAGTGTTTCCAGCTGATGGAAAGGCTTCTGGTAACTAAGTGGGGGAATTTGAAATCCAATCTTTTCTCAGTGGAAAACCAGCAAATAGTCCATGTTTCCACACAGAAACTGTTCCAGTATCTAAGTGCTGACATACAGGAGTTTTCCAAACAACAGATTTGAATCAACTAGTTTTGCATAAAAGGTAAAAATTCAAAGTATCTTTAATGTCTGCTATATGCCTACAGGACTTTGGTGGAGTGTTAATGGTCACACCTGGATGTGAATGTCTCCAGACTCCCCTTCCTCCTCTAGGTCTTACTCATTGATTCTGGCATGCCAGATTTCTTGTTTCTTTCCCTATCAAAATTCATAATATTTTCCCTTTTGTAGCTAAATCCTTCCATCCTTTATCTGAATAGACAACATTCTCATCTTTCCTATTTTCTCATCCAGATTTCTTTTTCCTGTTTACTTTTTTCGCTCTTGCCTGTTTGCCATGTTTAGGTTCTTCCATATGCCATCTCTTCACAAGTTGTTCCCATATTGTCCAATACTTTGAGGCAAACACAAGTTCTCAGTTGTTACCTATTCCTCTCCATGAAGGAGAGCATGCGGTGAGCGTGGGATGGAAGAGTGGGTCTGGTTGGGCAGAGATGGTTTTATTCCTCCGTTATTTTCTGAGCTGCTTTTCTTTGCCTTCCATTCCTTCCATCTGTCTCTGACTGTAAGCAAAGGAAGGGCCAAGTGTCTGTTAGGCTTCCTGTTAAAATACAGAATAGTGATGATGATGTGAGTCAGAGACTGAGCACGACAGCATAGAAGTGCTTTTTGTATATTTCTTTATCACAATTTTCCTGAATTTTATTCCGTTGTTTGTCCTTTTTTTTTTTCCTGTTTGTACCTCTCCTAGCTCACATGCACAACTAATGTACATGATACAACTAAGGTACATGTACAATCTCCTTTGATTGTAGAAGCTCCTTACTCAAAGATGGTTTGTTTCTCATTTGCCTGGAACGGGGGACTGGTTTGGTATAGGAATTGTAGCAGGAGTGCTAAGCTGCCCTTCATGCTTTGTGCAGGGCTAATGAAACCCCTTGTTACACCTACACTCATACATCCTCACCCTGCCCATTTCAGGTCTCGGATTTCTTACTTAAACCAGCGTGTGCAAATTTCTAGTTTAAATCCACAACTAAACAAGGCACGGAGTTCTTACAGTTGTTTTGGTATCTTTTAAAACAGTTTCAAAACCTAAATTCTCCCAACAAGGACAACCAGAAAAGACAGATTTCCATAGTAAAGGAACAATCTTGTTTGGCCGTCTTGAGCAAATTCTCCTACTGCCGACTGGCTACTGAGATTAACTGGAATTTCTAACAAGTCTGGTTACAATGGGTCAAGCACAATATCTCTATTTGTACTTATGTGTTGCAAGCCTTATGTGTTGCAGTAGAGATTTATTTTAGCACAGTCATTTTGTGGTGCTTAGAATATTTTCCTACTCTGCAATGCTGCTACTGTAGATAATGGATGACCACTTGGTTAATGTTTGATGGCAGTTACAATGCACCTCTCCCAGCGTTAACTGTCCTTATGTCTTTATACTAGAACTGACCTTCAGGGACAGTAAACATATTGTTTGGCAACAAGTTAATTACAGACTTTATCTTCCAAAAACATTCATGTCATGGGTGGGATAATTAAGATGTCCTTGCAAGTGAAAAAACTTTTTGACTTATAGTAATGCTCCAGCGTAGGTGTTAGAAACCGAGGTCACAACAGTACTACAAGAGCTGTGTACTAAATATTTTTTGACTAAATAATTCTCCTCTTCAGGCTATAAAAGTGAAGGATGGACTTAAAAGATATGTATGGCAATAAATTCTGTAAGTCTGTGAAGAAAAACAAAGGAATTGGGTTGTCCAGGGGTATGATGGGCAAGCAGAACTGATTGTATTTGATTTACTGTGGGATTCATTACTAGGGTTTATTTTGTTTTTCTCCCCTTTCCTCCTTTTAAGGCCTCTGTCTTTTGTTAAATGGTTACAATCATATTGTCCCTTTCTGATTTTATAATGTGAACTTCATGGTGATAAATAGCTAATTATTTGCAATTGAATTAGGCTATGAATTTAAATATGACAGAAACAGGTGTACCTGTGATTACCTTCAGCATGGCTCAGGGGGTTTAACACAGTATAAATACTTTGCAGAAATATTATTTCTGAAATGGAATACTGCAACTGTAGAGACTATCATAAAGATGGTAATGAGCTCTGTGGTACATTCATTTTGTTGGGGTTTTTTTTCCTGAAAAAATTTTGGGTAGTGGGGCCAGCGTAGTCCACTGGTGACAACTGAAGTTCCACTTCTGGAGTGTTCAGTCTCTAAGCTGAAAGCATTTAGTTTGGGTGAAGGTAGGAAGTATTTTTTTCACAACATACATTCAAAAGGGGACACTGAGCATTCTCAAAAGCTGGAGCCCCTGGAGGGGCACACTGCAGTGTTGGTTTGTGAGTGCCACTTGAATGAAAGTCCTTGTTGGCTGAATTAGGGCAGGATGCACATCTTTGTATTAACACAAAACTAAGGATGAATACACACATCAGTGTAATTTAAAGATCTGAATTGTAATATTTGAAAAAAGCATGGATTCTGCACATGTTCTCTTTCTCAAAACCTGGTCCAAGGAGATCAGTAGGTCTAATGAGCTACTTCTGAGCTGCTGTTTTCTGTTTCAGGTTTTCTACTAGAAAACTTGCATTCCAGCAGAAATAAGTAGTTCCTTTTTTAATGGTCAGTATCATCATGAACAATCAAATAACTTTGGAATGAATTTTATTGTCTCAAATAGAAGGAAAGTCACAGTACAGCCACAATATATGGCAGGTGATGAGTCATTCCTTGCCAAAATTTAGCAGGAGTATGAAGGATTGAAAGATACATTTTGAGTTCTTTTTCTGGGTATCTGTTTGCTAGGATGAGAATATTTAAGCATCCCAGCATTTGAGAATGAGAGAATAAAGTGGGATCTGAGCACAAAGACTGATGGCATGCCATCATTCATGTGTAATGCAGCGCTGTTAACATCCTCGTGTGTAAGTGGTACAGTTACACACAAAGTGCTGGCTGGGTGTAAACTGACTGCAAAGCAATAGAATAACACCTTCAAAATGATTAATTTTGAGGCTGTCTTGGTGACTATCTTGAAAGTTAAATCCCTCTATCTTTGCACTTATGAAAATGTTGTCCATTTATTTGGGCATGGTGTGTTCAAGAAAAGTCGGATAATCTCTTCCAGATTCCTTCATTATTAAATGGCACTGGAATGTGATTTTTTACTGTGCAAATTGTTTCAGGGGTTCCATATTTTGAAATTGCATTTCCAGCCCTAATGTGGAAGTTGTTCATATTTGTTTTACCTTCTGCATTACATGAGAGCTGAGCTCAGTTGATCTCTGAGTGAGGATGAGGTACATCTTAAAATGAATTTATCAATGAACTTTGCATGCACCATATAGGATTTTTATTTTCATATAAACTAGACAGTTGTTGGTGAGCAAGCTTTTCTCATTTGCGTGTTTTAATTTTTTTAAATATGCAACTTACTCTTTGATTTTTTTTTTTTTTTTAGAAACTTCATAGCCTATTTTCACATTGTCTGTGTTGTTTATCAGGTTTACTTGTGTTTTCAGCATAATATGTTCCTGTTGAATTTCATTTGAGGTGATTTTTTCTGCATAACTATGTGCGAATAAGGGTTTTGATAATCCCTTTCTTTTTAAATCTGCCAGTTTAATACTTCTGTCACTGTTGCATGGAGCTGAGAGACTTGACCTATTTTTAAAAATGAGCTTTTTAGCTTTGTTAGCTACAGGAGAACAGAATTTTAGAATTTTTAGAATTTATTATTTAATTAGTTGCCATTAGGATTTGCTGGTGCATACATGGATGGTATTTTCCTTTTAATGGTGATCACTTGCAATGGAACTTAGTGGAATTCTTTTCTTCTTATAATTCCTTGGTGCTTCCTAACCATGCTAATGTTCTTCAGCCTTTCATTTTGACCTGCTGTTCTGGCTTCAGCTTTGCTACATAAAAATTGCTTGGATTCTGCTGAAATATATAGATTATTCCATTTCATATGCATTCCAGCAAAAGGCATGAAAGGTGATTCATATATGATTACAGTTATTTCTGTTGTGACATTTACCCCAGAACTATACTGAGTTGTTAGCCCTGGGAAAAGAAAAGTGTTTTGTTAATGCTATTCTGTACTCGATGGTTTTGATGGTACTTGTTGCAGATGTTTCAGATTACCGTCAAAACTTCATTATCAGTGATAATATATTAATGCAAGAAGTTGACAGAGGGGTTGACTGAATGACTATTGCAATATGTAATTAGATTGGTGTAATAAGATACATATGCACTGATCCTCCACAGCCTTTCTATAAAATCTGCTAGACACTGAATTCCCTTGCTGCACTGTTACCATTCCCAGAGTGACTACTACCTTTTTTTTCTATGATTCTTGAAGAAGGTATGCATATGTTGTAGAAACTCCATGTTACGGAGTTGAAAATACATTTTCTTTCAATTTTAATTTCAATATTGATATCACTGAAACAAATAATATCATTATAAAGTCAGCAGAATGTGTAGCCTTGCATCAGTCCGATAAACCAGATCAAAATACACTGTGTTTGTATTATATATAATCAGTGTACTGTGTATTACCATTATTTACAAGTATTAAGTCATTTGAGAGCTGTTGTAGTTTCTGTACAAACAAAAAATTGTTTGCAGAGATGTTTGCAAAGCAAAAAAAAAATATAAATTTTAATGGAATCCTTCCAATAGCTGTCAGTTTCTTCCTTAGAGTTAGATAATTGAAAGGTTTGTTATTTTTTTAGGAAGGGAAGATGGTTTCGATTATCCAAAGGCAGTGGAATGTTTAACTACCCTTCTGCTATCAGTGGACTTGTTTACATTAGGATTTTGACTAAATTGAAGTTACACATATCCAGATGTTATCTGCCTGGGTGACTTTTTCATTTACTTTGGCAAGGGATTTGGTGGTGTATTGCTACCATCCCTTTGTCATTTTTCACATTTTTCACATCACATTTCCAGCTACACTTAGCCTCTCCTTTTCTAAACTTCCACTAAAGTTTTAACTCCTAAACTTTTGCTCTTTTTTGCTATGGGTGAATCCTTACTGAAACCACAAATGGGAGTTTGATCTTTACTGCAGGTTTTCTCATTGGTTGTCGTGAGTAAAGCCAAAGTGCCAAACAAGCAAACCCAAGATATAAAATAAACTTTTTTTTATTCTTGATTTTTTATCTCTGTTTGTTTTTGTTGTGCTGAGGGGCAGGAGATGTATCTCAAGTGCATCCAGGCTGCAGTGTCTTTCAGCAAGACAGGGAAGGCAAAGCTGTGCACCAGGAATGGCTTTCCTCCCAGCACCCAGTGACCTGTGGTGCCAGGGGCTCACTCAGAGGAGCAAGGGCTCCTCGTACACGTAGGATACAGCAGGATAACATTCCAGAGAGTATCAGTGGGGAATTGTAGAAAACATTCACCAGGACTACATAGTAGAAAGAAATAGTCTCTAGTTCTGAAACACAGCAACAGTTGGACAAGACTTAATTCACCAGACATTTAATTCGCTACTGTCATGTCATTTTTCAGCACCGGTGGGGGTTGGGAGGGAGAAATGTCCAAGCCCAGAAAGCTGCTGCTTAGGATGTGCCAGGTTGAGAACCAGCTTGAATAAAGAATTCCATTTTTCATATCTCTAGAGTGCTAAAGATGTAAAGTGGGTGAGCACTCGGGCTCAACAGCGATCAGACAGAGCTGCAGCCAACAGAAACAGACGTTTGAAAGTGTAAGATCCTAATCTACGTCCTAGTGAACCTTTCTGCTCATTTGTTTTACCTCTTTCAACCTCCAGACCTTCTGGTTGCAAATTAAAAAGAGTTCATGCTGGTCCTCACGTGACTCACTGATACTTTAGCTCTGAATGGAGCTCCACTTATTAATGTTTGTACAGTCTTGGTAGATCTAATCCTATTTGCAAGCCTTTAAAATGCCAACTTTTTATTTTTAAGCCTGGTTTACTTTTAACTGCAATATTTAGCCTCAGAATGTGTTTGTGGGATTTTTCCTCAAAGGCATTTTCCCTCAATGGCATTTTAAAAAGTGTGAGGTTTTAAATCAGTAAAAGTAATTAAATTTTACATGTTCTTTTGCATGTGTCATTTAAGCAACTCTATGGTGTAACCATACGTTGGAGGATTTGAATCAAGCAGATCCAATTGTTGCTAATACTGTTTATTTTGGAAATGCCTAGAAAACTGCTATTATTACCAGTGCACAAACATATGGAGATGGGTTTATGTTCTCTTGTAGTACTCTTGTAGTAGCCAGGGGTGAGTGATATTGGTAGGAATTTAAAATCCACAGCCTTGATGTCAGCAAATATCAGACTAGTTCCAGTTATACTATAGGAGAGAGGAGAGGGAGAAGAAAAATTGATTATAAAGATGCAAGATAGTTGGAAGGAAATGTGATACTGAGAAGGGAGACATAAATACACACTGAAAGTGAATTGAACGAGGGGAAAGTAAAGATGATCTGCCAAGCAAAAGAGCGGTTAGCATGGGAAAACATAACAAAGCAAGGCATTTATGGATCACCAGAAGTACCTCTCTTTGGCAGCTGCTGCAGCTGCTTTTACAGGTTGGAGAGTGATAGGTCTCTCTCTCAGTATTTTCCCCCAGGCCAAGTGATGGACTGAGATTTCACATCTGCAGTGATGTCAATAAATTAGGGCCAATAATGAGACCGTTTTAGATGTGTGCCTACAATTTGCACAGGGCTGTGCAAGAGGTGAACACAGAAGTTTTTCCAGTGACTTCCCAGCCTAGCTGACAGGCACAGAGCAAACAGGTTGTGCGTTATGGTGGTGGGAGCTCTACCTCCTTTTCTTCTTTTCTGTGAATTTTATAAGAGAGCAGGGGTTTGCTCCACAATGTGAGTCGTGTTTGCAACAGGCAGCTGACTCACTGTATAAGGGCCTGATATCTCTATGGGATTTGTGGGATTTGAGAAAATTATTTTTAAATGTTGGGTCTGAAAAACAGCAGGAACATAAGTCTCACCTACCTTAGGACATCTGCTGAGTGGGGAACTGCCCTGCAGTGTTAGCTTTGTGCACGTTTGAACAATATCTTCTTCAGGACCAATGGCAGAGTGTCATGAAACTCTGAGGGAATCAATTATCATACTTTTTCCATCGGCATTTCTGAGGACACGTTTGTTCTTCGTATATATTTTTTGAAAATGGTGTTGCAAAGGTTGGAATTTTGTTTTTAAAGGATTACTTTACCCAGAGAGAGTAAGGCTTGTGGGCAAGTGTTTTAAGCCTGTGTTTTCCCTCTCCCTTGGTCCTTTACAATGCCACTAATCAGGTGCTGGTGTTTAATTGCACTGCGTCATTGGCAATTATGGCGTGGTCAGAAGGAAAGGGCAAGGGCAGGGGAAAATTTACCAGTGTTGCTTTTCAGTTCAGCCAGGTTGCCTTCAGGAGATCCCAGTAGATCATTCTGCTCTTTGCTCCTGGCCTTGTGTATAATTAATTTGGGCTGAGTGACTGCTTTTAAATTGAGTTTTGTGGTAGCTGCTGGTTCAGAGAGCAGGTCTGAGCTGTCAGCCTCTGAGCTGTTTACTGCTCACAGGTGTCTTCTCAATTGGTGGTAATAATTCACATAGAACAAAGTAACCTATGGGCTCAGATTCTTGTGTCCTCTTCCCCTGGAGAGGTGGGAGTCTTGAGAAGAAAGGGAATTTAATAAAAACTGGAGCAAAGCAAAGAAGCCAGGATTAATGGTAGAATCAAAATAGTTCTGAAGTATCTGGGGAGCTGGAGCAATGTGGTTGGAGGACAGAGGGACATTGTTGCCTAGGCAGAAAAGAGTGTGCCAAAGGACATCACTAGAAGGTTCTGCTAAATTCCAAAGCCATTTAGAAGGGAAGAAAATGAGGCTTTGGGATGGAGGGGTGTTTGTTTAATTTTTTTTTAGACTTTTCTATCTCTTGATATGTCCAAAGTAGAGGTTCACAGGACCTCTTTACAAAGCTGTATGGCACATGTATCATCCAGCCCTGGGCACTGGAACACTGAGGCACCGTAATCCAGGGTCCCCAGAAGGAAGGAGATATGAGAAAGGAGTAGATTTGAGCTGTCAGGTTGTTAAGTTTTTGTGTGAGATGTTGTGAAGGACGAGGGAAACTGGGGATTATCCCAGTAGAGCTTGTCAGAAGACTGAGCTGGTACCAGCTTACACCAAAGGAAACTTGGGAGCACTTGGATACATACCACGTCTAGCTACAACATGAGAACTGCAACTGACACTATTTCCCTGACAGCTTGGCAGGTTGGAATATCAGTTGGAGACTGGAAAAGAGCAGGGAGAAATGTTGTACCAAGAGCTGCATGGCTGATTGCATCGGTGCCTCTGTGTCAGTGAGGCTTCACCACGAGATGAGCACCAGGGCTCTAGGGCACATATTCACATATGGTGGCATATAGCTCCTGTGAGCTGCCATTGAGAATAACACCTCCTTCCTCTTGAGGTTTCTAGGAATTATATTTAAATAAAATGATCAGTTTCAATTGCTACTTGAAGCAGATTTTCTGACTCTAATATTCGACACACTGTATTTCATTTCATGTTTTATTCCTGTTAATAGACAGACAGGATTAGTTGGAAGCAAGAAGGCACAGTGGTTTTGAGGAAAGGTAAATCTTACAGGATGAAATGAGCAAAACTAAAAGAGAATTCCAGGTTTAAAATCTTAGTTATTAGTCACTTTGCTTCTTGGGTCTCTGAATTGTAGTGCACAAAAGCAAAATGAAACAAAACTGGTACCAAACTTTATCAATCTAAACACAGTGTGCAGAGGTCAGGAAGTGGCAGAAACAGCATCCTTCAACCCACTGCAAGTCAAGAAAGTCTGCAGATACCAACTGTATTTTACCATTCACCTTCACCTGCCTGGTGACTTGACATCCTCTCAGTCCCATTTCTCAAGTGAGTTCCCTGGTCTCAGGTGGGCTTTGGAGGGGTGTCACTGAGCTGTCTGCATCTTGTCTGATCTTGGAGATCAGGATATCTCCAAGCCTTTGAGTAGGAACTGCAAACAAAAAGGAGTATGCTTCCAGATGATTTCCTAGTATCCCCGTTCCCTCCACTCTCATATTCCTTTAATTCAGCTTTTTTAATTAAAAAAAAGCTGTTAATCCACTTTCTCTAGACTAGATTCAGTAATAGTTCACCCATTTCAAAATGGCACTCACCTATATTTGATATTATTTCCCAAAGTAAATTTGAACTCAGCATAGGAGTATAATGCAAATGCGTCAAGGACAGAATAACATGTATAAATTCGCTGGCTGACATTTGCCCTCATTTCTAAAAGAAATGCATAAATTCTTTACTCTTTAATCTTACTAATTTCAAGTTTCATGCACAAGCTTTTATCTTTTGTAGAAACTACAAAATCAGTGCATACATTTTGAATACTTTAGAGCTAGGAGGCGTTAATCTTTTTCTCTTGAGTTCAGATGCTTTTCACCTCTTCCTGAAAGTGTTTCCTTAGTTCAAATTTGCTATGCTTGTCTCAAGCAGGGGAATGTTGCCTTGGATCATTTGCAATGAACAGCTGCAAGGAGATCTCAGAAAGAGAATATGCTAAGTAAATTAGAGGGTTTAACTGCACAGCAGTCAGCAGTCTTTCATCTGCGACACTGTGTGCTCGTCTGTGAATTTGGGAGTAAGTTTCCAGAGTTCCAGAAAGCTCCTGGTTTTGATATGTGGAATCCCAACGAGCAGGAACCTCTGACAGCAGCTTTTCCCAATATTTAATTTTCACAGTGCCAATGAAGGGAAGTTCAGATTTCATATTTTCCCCCTCCATCACCCCTTTCTGCAGAGTGACTATTCAGAAACTCCCTTTCTGAAGCTTTACTGATGAACTTACCCTCACCCTGAGCACCACAGTGTGAAAGCAACATCCCTTGACCTTCTTTACATCAAGAGGGAAGGCGTTAAAACAGCCATGTTTTATCCATACAGCTGTTGCCTTGGCTGTCACTCATGCTTCAACACCACTCTTTGATGTTGGAGAATTTCAGTGTAAAGTGACAGCCATAAATCTTCCTATTGGTAAAACTCCCGAGATGTAGTTGCTACATGCACTTTATTGTACATTCTGTACTTCAGCCTGCTACCTGCTGATGAAATTAAAAGCATTTGGGTGAAGGAGGAGAGGGGAAGGGTTGGGTGGATTTTTTACGTTTTTGAAGTGAAAGAACATTTAATATTTTCATGTCATTACAGTATATGACATCATTTAATGGTCACTTATGTCATTTAAGGTACTAAAATAACTGTTCCCAACTGCTTCTCCATTGTGAAATAGCACAAACTGTCAGGATAACTCTGTGAAAACAGGTTTGAATAAGAATGCTGTCAGAAAATGGGTTTAAAACATGTAGAAAGCACAGCATATTTGAGATTGAGGTATATGCAAAATTTAATTTTCTCTCTTTAAAATACTGAGAGCAGAGAAGTTCTGAATTCACTTGACAGATGAAAAAAATTAAAAAAAATATGAATTGAGCAAACTGGTCTCTGATTTGCATGTTGTATGTCAAGATACAGCAAAATTAGTACTTATGAATAAGATGCTGGTAATAAGAGTTATATAAGATATATTAGTCCATGCCATCTTTCAGAAACCTCTGAAATACATGGAGATTTTGAAAAATAATAGTAGTTGCTGAGCCAACCCTAAGAAGTACTACTTTCATCTAAAAAGTATGGATAAATCTTGTTCACCTGCTGAACTGTAATTTGTCATCCTAAGGTTTATCTGTCATTTTATGTAGGCACAGCAGCATGCTTCCTCCAATATTTTATCTCTAACCATCACAAAACAAGCTGGTTTTCATTTTCAAAGCAGTATTTTCATCGTGTCCATAAGTAGAATGTACCATACTTTCAATTGGTATGTCAGAGGCATTGTTACAAATACCCTTTATACTCCTTGAAAACTCTTGGCTTTATCAGGGATAGTGTTTTAGAATTTTTTCCCAGCGGAGCGATGGATAAGATGGTTCTACATTAGCACTTTTGGGATTTATGCTGTATTTTACACTACAACTCTTAAAAATTACTCACACAAGCACCTGCATGTGTGGAAGAAGAATTATCCTAGACCAGTAATAGTTACTGGCTGCTAGGAACCAGGGTTTCAGTGCAGCATTCCAGCTGCTAATGGATATTCAGGGCCCTTCCGGATGGAGCCTTGATTAGTAGATGACAGATTAACAGAAGAGCTGTGCTTTATGGTTAGGGAGGCCAAACAAAACTCGTGTTGCCTTTTGGATGGAGAGGAAGGAGGATCATTCAGAGACTTCACAGGAAGTCATGGAAGGAGAATGCCATGGTGATTGATGGAAGTGCTCCATTATCAAACACTTTGAGAAAACTTTTATTCCCTCCGAGTAAATCATGTAGCTTGTGAAGGGCACAAGTAGAGAATTAATTTTGTTGCCTTTTGCTGGAACTATGTCAAATGGTATTCAAGCCAAAATTTAGGAAGGGGAAATTGCATAGTGTATTTAAGCCAATTGTGTGGTTGATGTTCCCTTTGAATTTAGCAGCTTTTATGGTTTGGTAAATTATGTTTTGTTGAAAATTCTCTTTTTATGTCAGAGTCATTTAGATTTCTATGTCCAGACACATGAAATAGAGCAACAGAAGTTAAAAACTTTTTCTGTGAACTAAATATGGAAACAAGTTGATTATTTTCATCGAACTAATAATATTGCAATTTTATTTTATTCTTGCAAAACGCTATTTAAATAATAAAATTTAAAAAATTTAAATATTACTTAAGGAAATTACATTCTCTCAGTTGCTATTAGCATTTGAATTTGGTCTGTCCCCTAGGTAAGGAAATCCAAGCTTGGTAAGAACAGTAATTTTGTATGTGCCACATATTGCGAAAGTGTATTTTTGGCTGGAAAAGCTGCGAAGGAGTTCAGGCTCAAAAAATACCTTTGACAAATCCTTCCAAACCAGAATGGTGTGTGCAGCCACCCCAGGGCTTTAGGGACTGCTGAGTGCCCAGGGATTGCCGCCCTTGATGGATAAAGGTAGCACTTGTTCTGTTGGGCAGCCCTGGAGATTGGGATTGAGATTTTCCAGCCTGAGTAAATGTGGGCTGGAATCTACCAGGAGCATAAATTCGTATCCATGAGGGAGTGTGAAACTGACTGCAGAAAGGCCACTGAGTGTTTCTGAGCAGCCACATTTTGCTGTATTAATTCAAGGTGTGTCTCTGTATGGCAGAAGAATCCTCTGGTGCATGTCAGAATCACCATCAAGGGGACCTGGTCTGTGAGGGAAGGATCAGGTGTTAAGCCATGTGCAATTTGGAGAGAAGCTTTCTCTAGGCAATTATTTTAGTCTATCATCTTAATTAAATAATAATTTAAGTATGATTCAAAGCTTCCCATCGCTCTGGAAGAACAGATGGGGAAGACATTGCTCAGGAAGTCCTCTAAAAAGATATTCACATCAAGACTTATTCAGTTTTATTTGGTGCCAGGTGTTTCTTTGTGCAAGAAACTGATACTCCTGGCAGTCCTGAATAATCAGGATTTACACATCTTGTTTTAGACTCTGGCCTAGCTTGTAATCTGCGAGACAAAAGAGAGATCAGGTTTAGCTCCTTTTATCTGACACCGAGTTTCTGTGACCTACATGTCTTGTGACAGATAGCTGGAAATCCTATTGCAGTTGGCTTCTTTATACACCAAAGTGTGTTATCAGCTGAAATATGCAAAATTAAATGTTGGTTACTCAGGTGAGCTGTGTAAGCATCCAATGTCAGCCTGAATCCAGGGGTTGAAGTGTTCCGCTGTTCCCTTAAAGCTTGCCAGCCAACACAAAGGTGCCAAAATTCAGGTCTACACTGCTTCTATAAAAATTCCTTGTGTGGCTTCCTGACTCATGGAACCCAGACCGTGCTTTGCAGTCTGAATTGCCGTCAAGATCCTTTAAAATTTCAGTCTAATAAAAGTGAAATAATCAAAAATAAAAACCAAAAGAATCTGAAGTTCAAGGACCCCAGAGGCCAATACAGATTTTTTTTCCTTGCATATATAGCTACTTGAAGATATTTTGGAATACATTGCCATTGTTGTAGGTCAAAGAACCTACAGCAAAAATCTGTGCTAAGATTTCCTTGTAAGAGAAGGACTCAGGAAGACAGGTCATCCTGGCCATTTCCTGTCCCAGTCTCATCTTTTGATTACTTGGAATTTTGCTCCAATTTTTATGAAACAGATTCTACTGAGACATTAACAGCCTGTTAACTGACCTGTGTTTCTGCCTCAGAACGAGGTGTGTGTTAGAAAAATGTCAAAATTGGAAGATCTGATTCACTTTTCCTGCTTTTAACTTCAGGTTGGATGTAATGCCAATTCCTAATCTAAGTCAGGTGCAGCAAAAGCTTCTATCCTCAGATGCATAGACAGCATCGTCCAGGCTGGAGAATTTCACTGCATCCTGTATTACCCAAAGCCAGATTCCAGGTAAAAATCCCTGGGTTTCTGTTCCTAGGAACTTCAGCAAATGGAAGCACACTAGCACTGAATTCTGTTTGCAGCATGTTGCTTCGTTTTATTTTTCTCTCCTTTATTTTTTCTCTATTCTCTAATACAGTTTATCCATTACTCTATGTTTGTTTTTTCCTGCCTATTTTCCTTTTTAATTTTTCCCCTGTCTTTCCTATTCTCCATATTTTTACTGCTTTGAAAAGTAAATGCTTCTGTCTTGGTGCTATTCTTCTGTCTGTTGTCTTTTGCTTCTTGTCCAAATATTTTTGTTGTTTATTTGCTCAGCCTTCTCCGGTGATTCTGCTCTGCCAGCTTTAAACTACATGGTTTAAATGGTTCTTTTTCAAAGGAATCAGTGTAGTCTCCACATACTCAGCTGTGCTCTTTTGTCTCTCATGGCCTGTTCTTACCTCTAGGAACACTCCAGTAACACCATAATACGTTAATTATTAAAGCATCGTTGAAAACAGCCAAACAACTAGCAATATTCTTGTATTGGGAATGGAGAAGCACAGATAAAGGAAGAGACTGCTCATGACACAGGATTTTTAAGTGATAAGTTTTTCCCTCTAAGGTTCCTCCCTGCAAAACCTGGTGCCTTTGAAAATTTTGCTTTGTTGCCATGATTTGCCTGGAGCAGAGTGTAAATAATGGAGTGAAAATAGCTGTAATTGCTCCATAAATTGTTCTGAGTTGCCTGATCCCAGATGAATGATCCCAGCATTGCTGGTGGGGTGTTGGGAGAGTTAAGAAGATGCAGGAACTTCCTGACATCAGGCAGGGTACTGACCGCCACAGAGCTGGTCTTCCCTTGCTGGAGTGGGAAAGCCCTTTGTAAAATCAAAGTGAGAAGAGGTGGTTTTCAAGAGCCTGGCACGGGCTTACACAGCATAACAAAGGTTTGAAAGGTGCTTTTAATACTTCAGTGAGAGATACAGAGATCTGCAACAGCCATCCCAAACCCACCATGGGCCGTGGGACTCCCCTTCCCCTCCCTGCTCATTAGGAATTCCTAGAAGTTTCACTGTGTGTTTAGTTTCAGTTCCAAGACCCACAGTGCCTTGCTCATGTGCAAATGCCTGGAGCATTTCAGACTGTTCCTCCACGGGGAGGGAGGGGGTTGCAAAGTGGCCTTTTTTCCACTGCAGTCCCTGGTTCTAGTCTGTTCTATCAGTACAACGTGCTGAATGAAAATGGATTTAAAAGAAGCTTTTGAAGAGGCCTCTGTTACAAAGTGATGGTTGAGTCCTCTCTTGAGTTTGACCCTATTTGACACCTAACAGTTATTGGCACTTCTAAAATATAAGTGACTTTGGCTTTTTAACTTTAAATGCTTTCTCCCAATTAATATGACCAGGTCTTGAACTGAAGTCAGTTTATCTCAGTTGATGGTCCTCTGTGTAACTCTCCTGGCCAAATTTCCACAAAGGCTTTTGGAGGGAAGCAAAGAAAGGGACTGACCTTCTCTTTTTTAGTCTTTTTAAAACTGACCCTGTAGAGATGCCTTTAATTTCAGGAGGCATGCAGCATAAATCCTATGTGTTCTATTGCTTGATGTAGTGAACAGGCTTTCTGTGCCTATGAGATGAAGTGTTACAGTAAAACATGGAGCATTGTTGCTATATTTTCATTTTGTGTCACTAAAGATTCCAGCTCACTCAAGCCATTAAAACTGTAGCATTACCCGGTGACCAACAACACAGCCTTGAAGTCTGTGGTAAGAAAGTGACAGAATGTTTTCTACAAATAAATATAAAGGAAATAATAAAATAATAAATAAAAATACTTTTTAAACTCTCCAGCATTTCTATCCAACTGATTCACACTACAGCCTACAGAATTTGGAGAATTATTCTGCACCATCCCTTCATGGTTGGTCTTCATGCCCACACCCAGCCTAACTTCCTTAGGCTGCATAGTGACTTCTTAAATTTTTTCCTGTGTCCATATTCCCCACCAATGGTGCTTTTAAACTTCACTCAAGCAGCAACACTTTGTCTTCCACAGCTGTTTCGCAGTTCTTATCATTTCCGTTTAGTTGAAGGAGACACCTGGGGTTAGGGCAACAGATTTTTCACAGTGGTCTCCATGTCCTGCCTCCCTCCATCTTCAAAACAAGGCTTCCAATTTGAATGACTTTTTTAGTATCGAAATTCATTTTCTCTTTGGTTCAAACTGGGTTTCTCATCTATCAAACTCTATGTATGTAGAAGATTTTGGACATCTTTTGCACCCTTTTTGCTGTATTAGTCAGAAACTATTACAAAAATGTTACCAGTAGCAATAGAAGCTCTTATGGAAAACGTTAACTAAAATATAAATACAGATTTTTATTAGTTACTGCTCCTAGCAGTAAGCAGCTGATTTGTTCCTGGTGCAAGGAATTTTCAGTGTGACCTGTTTGGGCAATGATAATGTTCACCTGAAGACAATCCAAGCATTAGTGCTTGAAATTGCCACACACCTGGTGCGGTTGCATATTACACAAACTACTCAGGCTATAGCAAAATCCTTAGTGGATTGAAAATAAAATCTTATGTGGATGACAGTTTTGTCAAAAGCTGATCTCAGTATTCATGTGAAAATTCATCATCCTGGCTCATGATTTGATTTTTGTTATGTTCTGAATGCGAAAATGGTGACTCTTTGGATTTACTTACATGTGACATCTTCGTTTACTTTGTTTTGACAGCTAGCCTTACACATTTGCTTGTAAATAATTTTTTAAAAAAACACTTCCATATGACTTCTTTCACGTAACATCTTAAGGATCTACTTAACAATAAGCATAAGGCAGGTTCAGATGGTTCAGATATAAGTTCACTTCTGAATAATCATGTCCTTAATTGCTTTGCTAAATTGAGCAGTGGCTTCCAGTCAGCAATGGCATGTAAGCATGTCTCTGCTTATCTTCATGCTCAGATGTTTTTTGAGTAGGGATATTTTGACTGTGGGCCTCCCATCCCCCTGGGAGCTGACTGAGCCACAAGAAGGAGGTAGTATGAAGAATTGCTTTTCAGAGCAGATCTGTGAACTGTTTTTTGGCATTATTGTAGCCACATTTCCTTGGTTTTGAGCTTCACAGGTACAGGCTGGTCCATTTCCAAACCAGCACCTTCCTGAGTGGCAGCCCAGGTCTCATTTTGTTTCATTTGGAGCCCTGGCTTTGTCATTTTGGGGACTGGTTTTGGTTTGTCCCAGAAGTGCATCCAGCTGGGGCTGTCTTCTGAAACTAGAAATACACCATAGTTTATCACATTAAATTTATGGTGATAAAAGCCCTTCCTTTTTGAGTTTGTGCATTTTTTCACTTTGATTTTTTTAAGGGAAAATGGCTTAACTACTAGCATGTGAAGAAAGAAGTTTGGTTTCTTCATTGCATGAGAGTTAGTGCAGTCTGTGCCATTCTTATGAGGGAAGAACAGTTGTGGAGAGTTTTTAGACTTCGATAGTGAAGGTCATTGAAGGGGCTCATTTTCAGTGTTTCCTTAGAAATAGACCTTTAAAAATCAGCAATAGGTTTTTCCCCTTATGTGCAATGATTTAAAAAGTGGCATTGAGGATCTTGTAGAAACCAGAGAATAGTGAGGGCTTTTATCATAGTTTTCATTAATATTAAAAAAAAAATCAGGGATAAAATATTTTATTCTGTTAATTCTTAAAACTCCTTTCCAGCTCCCTGGATATTTGGAAGGTGTGTGCAGGAGCCTGGGAGTGTCATGAGTTACACAAGACGAATTAAATACAGGGATGGCTTGGCAAAGCCTGTTAAAGAGTTGCACAGCTGCACCAGTAAGAAGAGATAAGGGGGGGAATGGGGCTTTTATAAGAGCAGCTGTCGTATTGTGAGGGCAGGACTGCTGGAATGGGTGATGGGGAGAAATCCAGGTATGCTGGATTCCCAGGTGGTTCATGTAGGAGAAGGTGGGACTCAGCAGCTGATTATGTGCAGCTGTGGAAGAATGGTAAGAGAATCACAGAATCTCAGAATTAACTAGGTTGGAAAAGACGTTTGAGTCTAAGCTATAACCCAACACCACCATGTCAGCCACACCATGGCTCTGAGTGCCACATCCAGTCTTTTTCTAAACACCTCCAGCCAAGGTGACTCCACCTGGGCAGCCCATTCCAATGTCCAGTCACTCTTTATATGAAGAACTTCTTCTAAATATCCAGCCTAAACTTCCCCTGGTGCAGCTTAAGACTGTGTCCTCTCATCCTGTGCTGGTTGCCTGGGCGGAGAGACCGGCCCCCACCTCACTCAAGCAGGCCTGATGCTGCAGAAGTTGCCCCATGATCAAAAAACCCAAAATTCCAGTGATGGCACCAGGCCTTTAGCCATACATTGATAAGGTGGATTTTGCTGGGGGGCAGCGCACCCGAGAGCCCCAGCACAGTGCGAGGGAGGGTGAGCTCCTGAAATCCTGTATGATTCTGGTCCTCAGGAGAGATCTCTCTGGGATAGCCGAAGAGTTCTTGCACTGTTGGAGGGGACAGAGCTGTCCCTCAGAACAGGATGGGTGGATGTCACGTAGGGAGGTGGGAGAGAAATGCTAATTAGTGGTAGCATGAGCTGTTCCTCTCTGGGGCCTACAAAATGTAGGTTCTGGTGCTGGCTTGGGGTGGTGGGGAGAGGATGAAGATGGAATTTAGAATGGTTGTGGAAGGATTTATGTCATGTTGTCCTTGAACTGGCATGTTCTTAGTGGCCACTCTTTATGTTCCCGTGTACTAACTGCATACTAGTACTTACTCCTTCCAATTACCCTGTTAAGGGAAAAGTGGTTTTCAGAGAATTCAGGTAAGAAGCCTCTAATATAATGCAAAGAATTTCGTTAATGTGTTCTCTAGGTGTGTTTTTTCTGCTGAGGAAACTTGAGCTTGCATTGCTTTGTGTGCTCTAGTGGGATGGGTTGAGTTTAGAGAGCAAATGATAAGGCGAAGAATATGTACTAAAAATAACAAATGGTCATTTGTTAATTTTGTTAGGGTACTGATTATTGTTTTCAGATATAGTGGTGGAAGTAAATTATCTATAATCTAGTTCTATGCAGTTACTGAGATTCATTTGCTTTTCATACGGTACCAAAAGTTCCCATCAAATCATGAAACATAACAAGTCTTGATTTAGAAAAAGAAAACCCAAAACCCAACAACCACTCTAGCAGAGTTAAGTGTGTTGTTATGCCCTTAATTCTGTATTTTACTTTCTGCATGCAATCATTTGTATTATTTGGCAATCATTATGTGGTGTAATGGAAGTGAGCCGAAACACTCTAAGTGCAGAGCTGTCTTTTATAAAGAGATTTTTAGAAATAAATGGGTTGTGGCAAGGGATTATTATATAAAATACATCAGCATACACAGAATATCTTCCATATTTAGTGGCACTACAGAAATACTCATAATTGTGTTATGTGTGGAGTAGTCCTCATGGGAGCCATTTCATGTAATTAATTTCCAATAATTGCATTACTGTGTAATATCATATCACATGAGTAGATGGATACTCTGTATGGTGGCTGGAAACTATAAATGGCTAATTCTTTAGTTCTTTAAAGAGAATAGATCCATCCAGAAATGACATTTTGCTAGGATGATAAGGCAGATGAAGTGGTGCCTACTCTGTGAAGAAGCAGCATCAGGATTTTTCCATCAGGTCTGTATTAGGACTGCCAAAGAATTTAGGCTTTGGGTCAGGGTATACTTTTTTATTTATGGTTTTGGAGCTTACTGGTTTGAAGTCACAAATGCATCTGGCTTTTTATTATTTTCACCTCACTTTTGAAATCACAGTACATGAGAATTCTTTGAAATAAGTTTACTGATGTAAGCTGCTGAATATAGCATTGTTTCATTAACCTGTAAGCCTTCTGGTTTATAGTATATTCAAGTTCCTTATATGTCCTCTAATAACTAATTTTAGGAGGCCTGGTTACAAATGAAGGGGCCTTGTCGAACTGTGGGAGGTGCTTTACAGAGCTTTTGGGCTGATTTTGACATAGAAAAACCGATACCTACCTTTCACAGTGTTTTTTAAATCTTCCATTTCTCCCCACCCACTTCTGTATTACCTTGTACAGCGATGGTAATAACAATAAATAGACCAGAAATGTCACTTAGAAGCTAAATCACTGTCTATTATAACTATTGAAAATAGATTTAATTTAATGTACTTGGTTGGAGATATTAGTTTCTGACAGAAAATTATTGCTCACTAATTATGGCCGTCCTCATGCCAGTAGAGTGGATTCTGAGTAATACCTGAGGTTTTACTGGTATCTGAAAATCAAAAGAGAGTTATTTTATTTTATTTTTGATAAAATATATATCTTTATATATCTATATGTATTTTCTTTTTCCAGATCTTTTTATTTTTACCTCTTAATTTTCACCATCTCCATTTAGCATGTGTAGCAAGTATCTCAGGAAAAGGGGAGTACCAGGGTAAGTGATTTAGTTAGTTGGGATCACAAGGATCTTCTTTGGTATATGGGAGGAGATGAAGGATAAATAGAGGAGAGAGAGCTAAGAAAATACAGCTCTCATGATCTGTTAGGACCTAAACCAAAATACTTCAGCTTTGTCCCTGCAATGGAGAGAGGGGCTCCCATGAAAAAGTAGCCTTTTTCTTGTGATAACAGCTGGGAAGAATCAGGCTAACCTCACATTGTTAAAGAAAAATTTTAAAAAAATAGACTTTAGCTTCTGTTTTGAAAAGTTTGCACTAGCAAAAATGCCAGATTGGTTCCAAGTTTTTTTCCAGGGCAAGTTTGGCTGTGGCTTGGCAGACAGAGCTGTGCCAGTGCCACTCCTGCCCTGTGGATTGCAGCACAGTGGCCGAACGACACCTCTGCCCTGCTACCAGACTTGGATTTCTGAGCTTCCCATGGGGAGGGGGAAGAGGAAGTGTTTAAAATGCTACCTGACTGATGATTTTTAAGTGTATGCTTTTTACAGCTGGGTCAGCAGGAGGCAAGCGTTGGCTGTGCCTGGTGACACTCGTGTGCAGCGGCTCCGCAGAACGAGGAGTGTCCCTGCTGCTGCCCCGAGCCTGGGCTGGCCCGTGTCATCCACCCAGAGGAGGCCACGAGCCTGCTTCTCCCCAGTGAAACAGAGCCAGAAAACATTACAGACCTATTTCTGCTCTAAGTCCTGAGAGAAATGGGTTTGAGAGGCTGAGAGAATTGGGTTTGTTCAGCCTGGAAAGGAGATGGCTTTGGGGTGACCTTCCAGAACCTGGAGGGAGAGCAGAGGAATGCACCTGGTGCAGGTAGCTGGGGGTGCAGGCTGACATCTGGGTAGGAGCTGACACCAGAGGCCATGAACTTCCAACCCCTTGGATGACAGAGGGCAGGAAGATGGGTAGTGCCAGGCAGCTGAATGGACGTGGAGAGACACAGCAGGAGCCATGGACTCAGGAGGAAGAGTGAGATTGAGTGGGGGTAGACTGGGAGGGGATAAAAGCCCAGGGTTCCCCTGTTGGGATCCCTCATCGGAGGAACCAGCTGGAGTTGGTGCTCTGTTGCTGTGCTGTGAGGAAATTGCTTTATGGGATGAGACACCTGAGACTCTGCCATGGGAAACCTGGGGTGAGGAAACCTGGTCTGACTGTGAGTGTGGGCTGTGCAAGGAGTCAGGTGGGGACCCAGTGGGTCACCAGAGCCACCATGGAAGGCTTTGGTGCTGGCTGTGACAGTCCCTGGCATCAGGAGGGTGACTGCCACAGAGTCTCGTGAAGGGTTAGAATGGGAAATTTCCTTAAGAGGAGCTAAAAGAAAGTTGGAGAGGGACTTCTTAGATGAGCAGTTAGTTACAGGACAAGGGAGAATGGATCCAAATTGACAAAGAGTAGGTTTTGATTAGATATCGGGAAGAAGTTCTTCCCTTTGAGGGTGGTGAGGCCCTGGCACAAGCTGCCCAGAGAAGCTGGGGATGCCCCATCCCTGGAAGTGTCCAAGGGCAGGTTGGATGGAGCTCTGAGCAACCTGGTCTAGTGGAAGGTGTTCCTGGCCATGGCAGAGGGGCTGGAACTGGATGAATTTAATGGTCTTTTTCAACCCAAACCATTCAGTAATTCTATGAAAGCAGGCTTATATGTCAAGTGAGGGGGCCAGGGGGGAAGCAGGGACAAAATCCAGGTATTGTTCTCTTTTCTCCTAAACAGCAGCACAGCTGTCAGAGGTTATTACATCTTCAAGTATTCCAAGTTCATGTAGTGGCTTTCAAGTATATAGGATCAAGAAAGCCCTTCTCCATTATGCTGCTCATTTGTGTCTGAAAAGTTTGTGTCTCATGTTAGCTGTGAGTGTTATTGCAAACTAACTATACCCTAGTGCTACTTTCCTGTGGTGTTCTTGGGAAAATTTCTGTATAAATATAAATTTCTCAATTCCTGATTTTAAAGTATGTATTTTCAGAACACCAGGAGTGTTGTCCATAGGGTGCTGCTGCTGTTTGACATTCTGCTCTTTACAATAAGTTAAATTAAAAGTGGAATGGAGAATCTCAGGAGGATCTATAGAAAAATGTTCTCCTGAAGCTGAATATAAGCTGGTTTTCTGTTTAAGAAGCCATTTGGCTTAAAAATTTATTGGGGCAAAGCATTTTGCGTTATGCGACCACTCAGTTTTTTGCATTATCAGTTCAATTTCAAACAATCTCTGTCTTTGCCTGTGCTTTTAGCCAATGTTTTTTTTTTAAATATTCTGAAGTTCATGGAAAACTAAGTTGTATTTAATCTATAAACAACATCTGACTTGATAATATCCTGTACTAATCCTCCTAATAGTGACATAATATGAAGTCCACTGGAACCTGGTGATAATTTCCAGCTTTTTTCTTGTTCATTGCATTGAATTTACAGGGCTTTGGAACATTCCTACAGTCAAAATTGTCCCCCAGTTAAGATGAGGACATGTCTTATTTATTTAATTTTCCATGCCTTGCAATATATTCAAACTTTTAAATATTTGTGAAGACAAGTAATGGTAGAGACTTGATACTGAGGTCCCTGGTTCTCTTCTTGCAAAGGTGTGCCAGAAGGTAGGATTAAGTACTTTAATCAGAATATTTTCACTCTTTTTTGAGCTCGAAATTCTACTTCCAATTTAGCAGCAGATGAAACAGTTCTGAGTAACCTTAGAAAGTACATGCTTATTCTGTGGTACTGTGTTTAGATTGCAGCTTTACATGTTGTTGCCTTAGTAAAAATACCAAGATAGAAAGGAGAACTCTTTAAGGCTTAGACTTTTTTTTCTATCCTAAACTAATGGAAACAAGCTTTGTGATCCCAGCTCATAGTTGCTTCAGATGAATGGCTGAATCTGAATGTCTTTGTAATTAGGGGCTTTTGACTACATTTTTTTTGCCTGATTTTTCCCCTGGCTTTATTTATTGCTTGTGATACTTATAATTCATATAAAGTAATAAATCTCATAAACTGTCACACCAATAACATTCTGCATTCTTCTTCTACATATTTCGAAGTACAGAAATATTTAACAAGCCAGATAATATTTTCAGGATACCTTTGTTGAAGCTCCCCAAATGGGCAAAATGTGGAATCATTGAATGGTTTGGGCTGGAACGGACCTTAAAGTTTATCTAGTTCCAATCCCCACGTCATGGGCAGGGATGCCACTACTAGACAAGGTTGCTCAGGGCACCATCCACACTTCCAGGGTTGGGGTGTTGAGAACCTCTCTGGGCAACCTGTTCCACTCTTTCAGCACCCTCGCAGAACAGAATTTCTTGCTAATATCTAATCTTAGCACACTCAATCTGTTTAAAAAAAAATCTCTGTGTGACTAATGGAAGGCATTGGTATTAGAATGTGAAAACAGATTTTTTTTTTGTGTATGTTTCACTTTTATGTGGTAATAAAATGCTGAATTCTACGTAAGATGTATTAGGTTTAACATACTTGCCTGAGAAAATCTTTGTCAGCTGCATCTGACTGTTCAATAAGGCTGCAATTATCATATGGTAATGGGATGCCTTTTGGAGATGAAACCATAAGGATATTTTTCCTCGCCCCTTCCCTCAAGGCCATGGAAATGGAGAAGAATTTCAGTGGGTGCATGTGTGTGCCTGTTTTTACACTTGGATTTTAAACAAGTGCAGGATAAAACTGTAGGTTGTGTATTTTTAGGTATGCATCATTGGCTGCTCTTTTGCAGTTTCAGTGCTCTGAAAGAATAGTTGCCTTGATCGTATTTAAGTCATGAGAGATGAGTGATTCTGGCAAATTGAGAATGTAAAAGAGACATTTCCACTGTTTAAAAATGCAGGACTGTATCCACTGATTTGTTAAATGTTCCTGTAAATGCCTAGTGTGTATTCATTTAGCATGTTGTGTGGACTGGCAGGTGGATGACTAATGGATTACTTCGTATTAATCAGCAGATGCAGAGGTGAGGAACAGAAAACACCCAGAAACAGTTAATTCATCTGTTCATCCCACCTGAGCAGCTCTTAAAACCCCAGCAAGACTGAGCTGCCTCTCCAGTTTTCATAATGTAATGTAGCATCTACATTAATTAGTTCTTTTGGTAAGAGGCCAAAAGGAATGTATTTGTTTCTTAATAAGAAAATAATTATTGTATAATTTTCTTTCACTGCATCAGCATTTTGCAATAGTTTTCATATGAGTTAATGAGAATCTCTTTGCAGAAGAATAATCTTTCCTCTTTTTTTTGGGTAAAATTCTGGCCCATGTGTTTGTAATGTCTGTAGCACTGGGTACTGCTCAGAATACACATATTCCTTGATGTTTATTTTCCATGCTTTTCAGGAATTCTGTGTTGGTTGTTTACATGAGTAGTTAATGGACTAGCTTTTTTTTTATTCTTAATGGGAATGGCTTCTCCTGATGTGCTAGAAGGTCATTTGCTAATTTGTAAAGTGCATAACTCGAGGAAAATGAGTTCATTTACTGTATCCACATTAAAATTCATATAATTTTTATTTAAATATATTAATATCTGCCATTTGTTAGCTACCCCTCCTTAAATGATGGAACCTTACAGTCTGAAGGCAGGTAAGGAGCTGATGACAGCAGATTTTTGATTACCTTTTTTTCCCTAGAGGTAGCCACAATGCTGTCCAAACCCATTTGATGTTTTAGTGCTGCTCTTTCTCCCCACTGCCCACCCATCCCTGATTTGTGAACAGATTATTTAACAAATGATCATCTAAACCCTATGGCTCTGCAAAAAAATAGAAAAACTGGTAGCCAGGAAAGATTCTCTCAGTGCAGGGGAATTAAGTGCTTAATACTATGGATAATGGTAATAATGGTCTGGTCATCACAGGGCTGATATTTCTTAGTTGACAAAAAGATGAAAAGAAAAACAAGCATTTAGACCATCTGAATGTCTTTAAAGTGATTTGGGATCTGAGAAGACATCTGATTTCATTACAGAAGCTAAACACTCTCAAGAAGATAGTAATAATAGTGCAAGCTAAAGGGTGATCCTATTTTACTTTTCTCAAGGCTAATGGGAAACAGCTCATCAGAGAGAGCTCCTATTTTCTCTAAGAATTGGCACAATTTGCTTAAACTGTAAGACTTTAACTGCACCATTCTCCAGGCCTAAAATATTTTAATGGCCTTGCTGTTTGTAAGAATAACAGGGAAATGATACTCTAAGTAAATAATATATACTCTAAATAAAAAAACCCAATTGCCTGTACCCAGTAAGGGTAAATATCCCTAATAAAACTACCAGCAGTGCTTTCTTGAGTCAGAGTGAGCATGAACATTGAATGTATTTTTCGGACTTGTGGAAGATAATTTTGTGGAATCTTTATGTCATTATCATGCAGTGAGACATTTGGACTCCTACTGTGTGCTTCCAGACTGTGGATAGGTCGTGGTTTTTGCTCAGAGAGCTTCAAGTTTTGCGGGCAGTGAGGTTTGCTTTGGCTTGATTCCTGCTTATGACAAAGCTGTGAGCAGAAAAGTCTGTGTGTTGCTTGAGCAGGAGGTAACTTTGCAGGGTCATGGCTCTCAGATCATCTGGCACTGGGATGATCTTGCACCACAAGACTGATGATAGTGCATTTTCCAGCAGCAAACAGGAATGATCTCTCTCCTTTTGTGTCACATTGGAGAGCTCATCTCTTCCATCTCTGTGCAAGGCACCAGGCACCTGTGGCTCCTCACCACTGCTTACAGTCCACTTGAAAGGAGAGATGTGTCATTTGACTAGAAATTACAGAGATTTCCCACTGTGGTCTGGTTTCCTTTGGGTGTTTCTAGTTGATTGACCCATCACTGGAAGCTGTTGACTTCTGGCAGTGTATACATCAGCTCAGAGCAACAGATCTTTCCAGCTGTAACAATTAAAAATCCTTACTCAGTTCTTGCTGTATCAATTTTGTCCACCTACTTAATGTTAGGGGGTAATACTTTGTGGTATATTAACAAATAAAATGCAATTTGTTGCTATTGCCTGTGCTGGCACCTGGAGATGAATGATGCAAATGCTCTGGAGAGGTCATCTCCCAAAGGTATTGAACACAAATACTCCTAAATTGGTAGCCTCATCTTTTCACTGAAATACAAAGAAGTAGGTCCAAATTTGGCAATTCTGATAATATGATCTCTTAAATAAAGAAAGTAACTTGAACTGGTAGCTTTTGAATCTTTCATATGTAGGTCTGTAGGTTCTTTTGAAGAGTTACTAATGGGAAAAGACAAGTATTTTTTTTATCAAGGAAGTTTTGTTTACAGGCATATAAATTAATTCCTCTATGTTTTAAAGGCAGCACTTACTCTTGAATGAATATAATAGTTCCTGGCAAACAGGTTTAACCCAGTTTTTCAATACAACATCTGTCTGGGAAGGTTGCTGGGATGATACCTTGACCTGTAAATCTCATTGTGGAGTCAAAATTGTGTGTTATGGATTTGTATTTCTAAAGGCAAATACTTTCTGTCACCAGCAAAATGATCATGGTCTTCAACTGGATTATGGTTATCCCTCAGAAAGAAAAACTTGTATAACAATTTTTCATTGCAAAGGAGTGATAAAAGCATTGCATATGAAGATGAACTAATCTTAGGTTGTGTGAGGTCATCCAAAGGTTTTATTTTTAATCTGAAGTACCTCTTCATGGGCTAATCTTGTAACTAATCTTGTCAATCTGGGTATAAAAGTCACCTTATCAGTGTAGAAGGACATAATAATTAAAAAAACAGCTTTGGCTGAGTAACATTCTCAAAGAGCACAGCCTTGTTGAAGATGCCATTTTTCGATATTGTACAATTTTATACATTTTTATTGGTTTCTGTCCAAACCCTTAAAATAATGGACCAGCTACATCGAGGACTTGCAAAGGACTTCCTTCTACATGTTGCTGGTTTTTATCTATGAGAGATAATGCCGTGTCTGTTGCAGCTGATGCTTAAAATGGTTTACCATACAGTTTTAAGAGCAAATAGCAGTCATGACTTAATGTGATACTTTACAGCATTTGTAGCTGTGTCCTCATTTTTGACGGTATAAATGCATTGAGGGGAGAACTGCATCTTAGTGAGCTTAATGGTATTGATAGAATATCTCTAGCCTTAATCAGTCCCTGGAGCAACCTAAATCTGTATATAATGAGCATTCTGGAAACACTGTGTCTACCTCTATTGTTAGAAATCAGAGCTTAGTGGGGTTTTTTTCTGCTTTTGTAATTGGTGTGATGTTCAACTCGAGTAAATTTCATTCACATTAACCTTGAAGTAAGGAGCTTCAAGTTGTTGGTTGTTATTTTTTTCATGTCTCGAGTGTTTTGTTTCTCATGTCTTTGTGCTTTTTATCATGGGAAGATGAAATTGAGTCAATAACTTTTATTTGTAACAACGTCTTTTATAGTCTTTGTTTAAAAAAAACTTAATTCAGTAGCTTGCATAAGGAATGGAAATTAAAAACAGGTGGTATCAGCTCTGCTGCACTTTTAAAGAGATGCTAACGAGGCTGCTGGGTTCACAGGCCTATTGACAGAAAGCAAATGAATTTTATCCTTTCTCTTCGCTGCTTCTTCCTTCTTTTTCCTCATAGTTGCACTTTTCTGGGCAGGCACAGCAATTGAAGTGTACAGCCTGTGATTGTCAGTGGCTGGCAGTGTGGCACTGTGATCCGGTCTGCACATGTTCTGGACTTGGCTGCATGTGAGTTGGAGTCAAGGTTGTTTTACAGCTTCCTTCAGGAAAAATTTGAAAACGGCTGAGGAAAGGTAGATTACTTTTTGGTGCCTTACAAGATCCTGTTCCAGGCGTAAAATACTCAAACTTAATTTAAGGCTCTGAAAAATCCTGTAAATATTTTAAATAGAACAGTACAAAAATCGCCCTGTAACTTTTTGTCACTAATGTTATCCATCTTTGTGAGTTGTTTCTCACTCAGAGACGTACCTCAAGGTGGAATTCTCTTCTGAGGGTTTTTATTGGCTTTCCTGCAAGTTTGTTGGTCTTTTGGGTTTCTCTTAACTAGTCCCAATGTACATATTGTGGAGGATAACACCACTGTTGTAGAAAGTAGTCTTTTTAGCTGTGGATGTTCTGTTACCCAAGAGAATTCTGTTTCCTTCTTTACTGACTTGCTTTCCACTTTTCCTTCTCAGCATTTATTTTTTGTGCCTTCATATGGAGGTCTTCTTTTTAATGGATGATCTTGTTTTCCTTGTTACATCAAGGCTTTGTTTCCCATTTCTTCATCCTTTTACTTTGCTGATGTTGGGTTTTTTCTAAGAACAGTGTTGCAATACCTTTAAGCCTATATGTTTATACATGTTTAGAAAAGATGAGCAGTGTCCAGGTAGTTATTTCTACATAATAAAAACAGCACCAAGAATGTCTGGGCCTGTGCTGCAAGGGGAGATGTGCTGTGCAGCACATCACTGAGCACTGTTTCCCTCCAGGATTGTGTGTGCATTGCCTTATTTTCCATCCCTTTCATGTGGAGATGGTATTGAGCCAAGGAAGAAAATAAATAGCTAAAAAGAAGGCAGAGAATATGCTCAATCCTTTGTATCATCTCCTAAATATTATCATTTTGCAGACATTCCTGGCCATTTGAGCAGAGATTTATCTAATAAGTATTTTATGTCTTGCATGTATTCCCTTCACATCTCTCACTGAGCTGGGATTTTTCACTGTTGCCTCTGATTTAAATGGAGGAGGCTCTTGCACTTGTCCTGCTGCAGAATATGCATGTAAAAATGGGAATGACCATGGTCATCCTTTGCACAACAGGAATGTTCACGTTGCTTTGGCATGTTACATGTAATACAGGATGTGCTGTGTTCTGGTTTGGGTTTGATGTTCAGTGACAAAAGCATGTCGAAGTATGTAACACATCTAGTATACATTTAATTTTCAGTGGTTGCCTAATGCTTTGTTCTGAGTTTCTCTTGGATTTCTCAGCTTTCTTGTATGTTCTCTGAAATTGCTGCTCATGTTTAGAGAAAAGCATTAGGTGGGAAGTGTCATGTCGTTGTCATGAGATGAAATATTGCAAATAATATTTCTCTTGAAGGATTTGTTCTGAAACACTCAGATTTTCCATATATTTTTAGTATATGAATTTATTTTATAGATAAGCAAGTCTTGCAAAATATACATTTATTTAATTTTTAATGTTGTATCATGACATACTAACAAGTTGCTATCCTTAAGAGGTAAAGAAAAATTCTTTTACTGTTTTATACATCACATGCAACTTTGAGTACCATGAGTGAAATTTGCATTTTAGTTTATAAAACATTATAGGAACCTGCAATTTAATGATGTTTACAGCAATTTGAAAGAGGCAGAATTTTTTCTGGTGGTACCATGCTGAAGAACATTTGTGCATACAATTATGCTAACTTATTAAAGCTAGTACGAAATTTAAATAAAACGAAGTTGAAGTTGTATTGAAATCTGTTTAGTTGTGGAGGTTAGAGAATTACAGATCAGGTCTCTAAGTAGCTAGGTTTTTTTTCCAGTTTTACATTTAATCACATTTATTCCCTGTTCAGCCACATTATTTGCTTGTTAAATGCACAGGAGAATATTTTTTGTAAATTATCTAAACTTCTAATAGCTTATGCACACAGATTCTAGAGAGAATTAGTACTGCCAACAAAAATACATTTTAGATTAACTGCTAGTTAAAATGCCTAGATGCAGAGGTCAGGCAGTTTTTTCATGTGCACAATAGAAACACCCCCCCAGAGCAGATCCATGAACTGTTAAGATTGCCTGTTCCAGAGTGAATTTAATTTTGGGTCTGTGCTTGCAAAGATGAGGGGAATGATTTAAAGCCTTTTTTTTTTTTTTTTTTTTGGCACAGTTCACACAATGCACAAAACGGTTTAGTGTTTTGTATAATGCCATGTTTGAGCCCAGAACCCTTCTTGGTCACCTTGCTGGGCTTCCTTCTAATGATCTTTGTGATTTTGGAGAAAAGCAGCTGTTTTCCCTTCAGAAGGAGCACTGTGGGTGAGCCTGGTGCCACCGCTGCACACGGGAATACTGCTGAGGTGGAAGCTCCATTTCCATGCTGTGGGCTGCAGCAGCATTAAGCACTTCCCACATGAATTTGCAATGGAAAACAGAAGATAAGGTGGATGAATGTAGCCCCAGGTCATTAGGAGAAAACCAAACAAACCACCAAAATTCTTTGTACAAAAAGCCATCCTCTCATCTTGGGATTTCTTGTGTTCTCGAGTGTATTTCTTGTGTTTCTCTTGTGTAATTCTGTTATTTGTTGTGCATAAGGAACATCTCAATGACATTTCCATGAAGTTAATCAACATTTTTTTAAACTACCAGTCAAAGGAGTAAGAACATGGATGTGCCTAGCCAGAAGTTGCATTTCATGAGGCAAAACTGCAAGTTCTCAAACCCAATTCATTAATTACCATTTTAAACAAGGTTTGTTCGGAAAAAAAAAAAAATAAAAATCTTATTGAGAACCTGACAGTTTAATGCTCATAAAACCGTTTGGAGGTGTAAAATGCTGTTTTCAGTAGAAGTCATTTAATCTGTTTGGGTTTTTTTTTTCATTATGGCACCAGGTTTGTCTTGTTTTGATTCAGAACAAGCTGTTGCAGTCAGAGAGGTCGCACCTGTGGGTACCAAAGGTGCTGGGCTTCACCCAGGTGCCCTGCTGCCCAGCTGGGGATGTCTATCATCAGCCCTGCTCTGTCTTGCTGCTTAATTATCTTTGTGTGCAAAGCTGGAAAGAACACAGGAAGGCAAAATGTCTTTGCACAGCAATAATCAATAAGACCAGCGGTATTTTAGGCCTCTGGTGATCACAATTTAGTTGTTTTGAAAACAATCACAAGAAAGACTAATGATGTAGAACTTGTCACTTGCTGGTTGTTCCTGACAACTCAGAAGAAATTGTGTTAGGAATGAGATTAATTAAACATTCTGTTTATCTCATCATCTTAGTGAAGGTTTGAAATACTAACTGTAAATTGTACTACAAGGTTTTAAATCAGTGGCCAAGGAGAGGAAGGACCTGGGGGGGTCTCCACACAGCCTGCCAGCTCCAGCTCCATTTTAGCTACTGGGAGTTGAAGCAGCTCTGCAGAACAAGCTTCTGGAATAGTACTGAATTTTTTTGCTTAAGATGGTTATTGACCTTTATATAAAAAAATACTCCTTTATTTTATGAAAGTGGGTTAGGCTAGAAGGGCCAGGATTATTTTTTTTTGTATTTATATGTAGGATTGGAGGGAAAATGCTATATAATATTCTGTTAGGTTTCTGCTAAGCAAATTAGTTGGACTATTGGAAAGTACTTTAGTTGTAAGTGAACCAACTAGTAAGTCTCTTTTTTCTAGAGCTAAAATGCATATATGTTTTTACTACAATAACTTTTCTTCATTGGTTTTCCAAGGTGAGTGAGCCAGATAAGTGCTGACAGGTATTTGTCATCTTGAATGGTAAGGCCAAGTTTGCTTTTGGGAATAAAATTCCTGGATTGAAGGAATTACCCATGGGCTAGCATACATCTTGTGCAGCAAGCAATATGCTATGTTCAGACCATTTTATATAAAGAGCTACACCTAACTTAAAACTCACATAAAAAGTGCAACCTTTGAGACTCCAGATAATGTGCCTGATGACAGGGTTGGGAACAAAATGTGATCTCCTTGTGAGCTTTTTGTAAATATAAAGTCAAATTTATTAAGAAGTAATTTTGACAGGGCTGTAGAACTGCACAGCAGTTGCTGTGAGGATAAAATCGACCGGGATATGAAGTGTAGAAATGTCCAGTGAACTCTCAGCTAGTTACTGTGGCATCAAAGGTATTGTGGGCTGCCCATCATCAGGGAGGGAGTGTGTAAAGGCTTCTAAAAATCAACAATATTTTTGAAGTTATGTTTTGCTAACCACAGTGTCCTCAGTATGATGAAGATGGAAAAAGTGCCCGAGTGAGCATGGAGCTAGGGAATGCGTGCCTGAGTTCAGGGTGTGGAGCAACAGTTGTGTGTCAGTCTGAGGCTGCTCACTCACAGCTAAACTGCCTATTCCAAAGAAGAACAGAGACTTTGTAAGAGGTGTAGAAATCATGAACTAATAGGAGAAAGTGTAGCAATCTTCTCCATTTAAAAAAAGAAAAAAGATAAGGACGGAGTGTAGGCCTTTCATATTAAAAGGTTTCGGTTTAAAAATATAGCAGTCATTAGTTTTCTGTGTCTTGTTGGAAGAGCTCAAGAAGAGATTGGTTCCATTTGAAACAAAGATAGTTCTTCTTGGATGTACAAAACCCTTTTTCTAAGTCATAGACTTAAAACAATTTTTAATGGAATTTCCTTTATAGAAGAGAATTCATATATACTTATCTATCGATCTAAAGCAGCCTTGTAGATATGCAAATGTATTTCTGTAGAAGTTATAATGGAAATGTATTTCCATAGAAAGCTTGAGACTAGGTAATCTTCCAGCTCCAAATTTCTCTGACCCTCTGGTGATTTTTTTTTTTCTTGATTTTTCCAAGAGAGCTACTTGAAATGTGCATTAGTAGTTACTTCCCGTGGCAGGTCCTTGAGAAAATGCTCTGAAATTCATTTTAAGCTGCAGGCACTACAATCTGCAATCTGTAAGTCTGTTGTAATTTTTTTTGCCTTGGAGATTGGAGTAGTACACAGGGCTGTGCATAGCAATGGAGGAGCAGCCTGAGGCTACCCCCTACCTGGTGCATGTTCTCTTGAGGTGAGGGGAAGAAAGCTGCTTGTGCAGACTGAGTTTACAGGTTTAAAGGCTGGGCTTCGTGATCAAAATGTGACACACGGCTGTGCTTCAACACGTGTTCAGGTACCTGAGGAAAACAGTGGAAGGAGGATCCATGACACAGTGGAAGGTGTCCCTGCCCATGACAGAGCAGTCTGAGCCAAATGGTCTTTAAGATCCTTTCCAACCCAAACCATTCTGTGATTAATTAAATATAGTTTACATGAGCAGCTTCTTATGCAGTGCTTTGATACCCTGTTCTTTGTTTCGAGTAAGTCTCACTTATATAGGGGGTTGCTGAAAAACAGAGTTTTTTTGATCTGGTTTTCAGCCAATAAATTTAAATTTGCTTTAAAATCAGGCAGTATCCACTTCAGCAGGACTTCCCAGGATGTGGCTCAATGACTCATGGCTGGAATTGTGTGTAGTGCTCCACTCCTTGCAAAGAGAAGCAAATCTTCCCTATACTTGTTTCAGGGCTAATAATTTCAATGCTTTTGTTGTTCCTTTGGAGTCTTACAGGACTAAAATTTTATAAATAATACTTTTGTGTTGTTCTTACCCCTCCATTATGTAGATTAGAGAGAAGCAAAGAAGCAGTAGACTTTTTTTTTTACTAAAATAAATGATCTTTGCTCACTAAAAGGCTCCATTTCAACAGTTTGGGAGAAATCTTTTGTACTGGGGCTTTCTCTGCAGGTGTACCTGGAATCAAATGCAAATTGGAAATGCATGGCATGCAGAGGGCTCAGGGATGAAGTGGCCTGTGCCCATTTAGGCCAAGAGGCCCAGTCTCTGGGAGCCTCAGGTTCCCAGCAAAAATGTTTTCTGGTGTTCTCTTCTTCAGTACCTTTCTGGGTATGGGACAGGGTTTCCTTTTAGTGAGGAAGACTAGAAACACATTGTATTAGAGAATGCTTAAAATAACAAGCAAGCAGGCAGTAGAGACGTGGATAATTTTTTTCCAGTTATCTGCCTTTGATATTCTGGGATTTATTCAGAGAAAAAGGAAGTTAACATTTCGTGAGGCAACATAACCTACTGAACAAAACTTGAAAATTTAAAATGTTGCAGTTCCAAAGCTCTTCAAATTCAGATTTCTAAAATGGCATTCTGCAGTGCATCAGAACTTCTTCTAACGTGATATCAAATGCAATTATTAAAGTTCTAAAATAAGTGAGCTGAGTCACTGAGTTCAGTGGCCCTGTGGCTTATCCTGGAACTTTGTGACATTTTTGAAATCTAGACAGCTGTTGGTGTCTTCTGTTTGTTGAACGTGGCCCCAGGAGGGTAGTGATGTGTACGGTGCCAGTTTCTCTGGAGTAAGGCAGATAAACACAGGGTGCAGGAAAGAGCTTTAACATGGCCCCAGAGTGGTTGTTTACAGTTACTGTCCGTATTTTTCTGCATGTGTGGGCCAGGGAGAGTAAAAATTCAACTTTCCAAATGAAAAAGAAAATGAAAGGCAGGGCTGGAGTTTCAGTGGTGGAAAGCAAGAGGGAGGGAGCCCGGTGTGCTGGAAAACAAAGGGAAACCTCTCCAGAGTGAAAACATTGGGAAGCAATTGAAGCCTTGTTACCAGTGTTAGTGCTTGAGAGTGCCAGTGTTTGTCCTGATTTTCTCTGACACCTGATCTGAGGGCAAGTGTTCTCCTTGGCATTCGCAGACCCCAAGGCCCTAAAGGTGAAATGTGACTGATACCTGCCATGGGCATCCTTCCTGGTGTGGGATTTATTCCTGCAGAGTTTGGAAACCCATGGAAGCAGCAGGGCAGTGTTTGGGCCAGCTCCTGTGTGCTGCAGAGCTGCTTTGCTGCCCTGGCAGGGGTTTCTGAGCCTGCCTGGCTTGTAGGAGAAGCCTGCAGTGTCAGTAATCTTCTAATTTAACCATGTTTTTCTACATGTTATTGTAAACTTTATGTTAAATTTCTTAATGAAAGTTTTAGTTGGGAATTGTTTAGGAGATTTGGTGAAATTTGAGATACTCTGGGCACCTCACCTCTGAAACTTCCAACTTGAATATAAAAATATTTTTTCCAAGCAATACGTGATGGGCACTGAATACAAATATTTGCCTTTGCAAATATCTTTAAACTTTAATTAACAGGAAGGCATTTTTTGGTTTTACTGATGTGGATCAGTTAAGGCCAGCCTGTTACTAATCTGGAAAAAAATACATTTATGTATTACATGTTTGCATGTGGTCTTTGACATCCAGCGTGTGCAGTGTCATTTATCAGGACAAATAGTTTATGGCTTGTCATTTTGGGAAGGCTCATGGTGAATATTAAGAAGGGAGTTTTGGCAAAATTATTCTAGGTAAAATATTTAATCAGTCACATATTTTGATGTTCATTCTTGTATTTCAGTTTTTCCCAATGCACAGGACAGAAAAAATAACCTCAAAAAAACTCTACCTTTATTTCTGAAAGTTTTCTTGAAGTGTTCTGTTTCTAAGCCATGCTATTCAGAGTATGAATTCACACGAGAAACGTAACAAGTTTTCTGGAAATTTTTACATTGATTTTAACTTAACAACATGACTAAATCAGGTAAACTTCTTTAAGGAATTTATTGTTATTTGCTTAAAAAAAAAGCTTATTGAATTTCAGTGTGCGTTTTGAAATCTGGTAATAAAATAAGTAATATGGCTGAAAAATGCACATTAGAATTAGATTTGACACCCTTATTTGCTTTATGTCTACCTTTATCTTATGATGCATTATTCACTGGTATTATACAGACTATTTTATTAAGTCTTAATCAAATGCATTTTATCATAAATGTCAATTCAATATTTTGCTATTGTATTTCTGTTTTAAAATACTGAGCTTTTTGTAGGGGAATGATAAATATATGACAGTTTGGTCAGGAAGGGACAGTTTTATATTGGCATTCTGTAAAATTATCTATAAATTGTAATTTTGCATTCTGCTCTAAAATGCCTGTGGATTCACTCTGCTCTGTTTGCTTACAGGAAAATGCAGAATTGGTGAAGCGAAGTGGCTGGTGCATGTTTATCACATTTGGATGTGTTGGAAAAAGTGTTTACATGTGAATGTGAATTCAGCCTTTTTGATCAGTGCGGGTTGCTTGCCCTAGAACTACTCAGAGCTACGTGGATGTGGCATTTAGGGTGTGTGCAGTGTGTGATTTTTGGATGTTAAAAATACAGACCAGGTAATGGTGCATGTTACTGCACACAGCTGTGTAATTGCCTGGGTAAGGATAAGATGGTTTCATATATTATACAGTCTGCTTTATGGACTCTTAGGTATTTGGATTTGCATAGGCTGTACTCAAAAAAAAATTTTTTTCAGGCTTTAGTTGGCTGGATAATGTAAAACACCAATTAGTAGCTGTTTTAAATTAGAATGTTGGCCCTCTTTCCTTCTTGGAAGCCCAGCCCACTTGCGCTCTAAGAACAGAGCTGGATGGCTCACCTCACACAGGGCTGTAAGAAGACAGGAGTTTTGCAGGCAGGTAAAAATTAAAGATGATAATTCTGAATTTTCAGCATCTCAGCTGAAGGGTTGCATTTTCCTTACAAAATACAAATGGGTTAAATGGTTGCTTAACAATCTCCCGTCTGGGAAGCAAGAATTAAGTGGTTTCCATGTCACTAATCAATTTGTTTTGTTATTCCCATAAATTTACATTTCTCTGCAGCAACAAAGACTTGTCTAACTACAAAGCACGCTTAGAAGGAAATGCTATTTTTCATTAAGGGGCACCAAAAAGACAGAGCAACCCATTTACTTGGGCTAATACAAACGCTTCATTTTTCTCTATAAATTCTGCATTAAGCCACACTAATGCTGATGGGAATTAAGCCATGTATATGGCCTCGGAGGCTGCACAAAACTCTTTCACAAACAGAATAGATGATGTTCACTGCTGATACTTTTTTCTTCCCCTCCAGGCTGACTGTGCTGTGTGGTAGGAATACACATCACGACAAACAAAGCAGTATTTATAGTAGTATTAGGAAGTTTATAAGCTCAGAAGCAGTGCAGCAGTTTGCACTGTTACAAGTTCTGGCTCTTTTGTCTCAATTTTATCACCCTGAACAAGTGGCATCTAGGAAAAAAGATGAGGAAATCCAGTCTTGAAGAAGGGTTGGGAAGTGTCTAAGTATTATTTCTTATGTCTTTTGTTAATAGAGCTGAAGTTAAGGTAGAGGATAAGTGGCCTGCCCAGGGCCTGATGCAGTTCTGACTGAGAGCTGTGAAATACAATCACAGCTCTCCATGCTTCTCTGCTGTCTCCATCAGGCGGTGCTTTGCTGCTGATGGTCTGTGTGTTTAATGACCAAAAAAATAAAAAGCTGATATAAAATTTCTGCTGTGCCAATCAGATTCAGGCCTGCCATTCTCCAATACCTAAATCTGCTTAAATGAAGTGATGCCTGTGTGTAGAAGCAGCCTTTAACTTGTTAAAAAAAAAAAAAAAAAGGCAATTTAAATATGTGACCAGCCTTTTCTTGCATGAATACTATCGGATGCTGTTTTTTTCCAAATGTGCTTGAGTGAATGAAATTAGGCTGGTAAAAAAGAAATACAAGAACCTTACTTTCAGCTATGAATAGCAGATGGAACAGTGCTGGAGTCAACATACTTGACTTTTTCAGCCTTACACACAGTATTCACTTGGATGACTTTCTAATGTAAATTTAACAGGTCTGTAGGTTTTTTAAGACAATATAAGCTTTAAGACAATATAAGTAAGAATGGATAGCTGTAGCACAAGAGCAGTTAGGAAATAATTCTGTGCTGAGAGCATTGTAAGTCTGCTGAAGTTTTAGTTGCAGAATTTTAAAGGGTAGAATGGAAGTTGGTGTCAGAAAATGTGAATACTTATTTTATAGTGATTTTTTTTGTGTCTGTATTTGGGTTTTTCGTTTGTTTTGTTGAGTTTTTTATTTTTTTTTTTTTTTGTTTTTTTTTTTTAGTTTAAAAATACCAAAATGCATTCTGAAATTTATTCTCGTTCAGGTTGTAATGCCTGCCTCTTCCCTTTTGGGAAGATGACCTGTGATTCAATAGGAGGCTTTCCTAAATTCCTACTTGAGCTGCTTGGGCTTAGTAGGGTTTTTCTTTGCTTTGCTGGCAGCGCTGTGGTCTGAGTTGTGTGGACATTCTGTGAGTTATCCTTTCTGAAAACAAGACAGAATTTTAATTGAATGCTGTGCTGCTAAATTTGCATCCTGGGATATGTTGATTTCAATTCTGATTTCCTTAAAGATATTGTTATTGTACTCAAGCCATGCAGGAGCTTCCCAGGCCTTCATAAACACATATATATAGTCAAGATATCCTAACAATCTATTCATAAAACTGCTGTTTTGAGTGAGTATTATGTTCATATTTGATCCTTCTGTGAAAAGTGTTTTCTTTGAAAACACAAAGTCATTAAAGGGAATGGGGGGAGAGAGATGAACATAACAGCCATAGAGTATATGGAAAAATTGCTATAGCTTTTTTAGTTACTTAAATCATTTTTTCCCCCCCTGGCAGTCGCTGGATCCCTTTGTATTAAAAAGCTTGACAAATGTGATGATGTTTTCCTTGCTTTACCTGCTTCTTTTTTTTGGCTCCCGAAAATTCAGTCTCGCTGCACTTTATAAGCTGGCACCACAACCCATGTTTAAAGCCTCTTAATAGAGGAACATACAAGAGCTACCTCAAGCTTTTGTCTTCTGGTGCATTTCTACTACCAGCTAATGGACTTCAGCCTACTCCTTGCTTTTAGAATCTTGCCAGTGGGATTTACAGAGGATTTGCTTTAGGTTTTCTTTCTTGATTTATAGAAAAAGATGTTTTCAAATATAACTATTTCTGGATTCAAAGATGCCACTGGCATTGCCAAAAGGTTTTTGTTCTTTTCTAAATTGAAGTAAAAAGTAGTATAAAGGTAGGGAAGTAATTGACTGAGAATTTGTTCATGTTTTGTATTTCTGATTTGGGTTCAGACAACAGATTTTGTAGCTTGGATAAGAGAAAACAGTTTGTAGTTCCATGTGTATGTGTAGATATTAAACCTATTGATTGTTTTAAAAACAAAATGTTTTATTTCAGGTTTCTCTATTCTGGATTTATTTTAAAGAAGTGCTTGCTGTGTCTTGCAGAGGAATTAATGGTTCTCTTTTGAAAAACTTAGGCAATTCCCACAGGTAAATCTTAAGCATCAGATATATGCCACAGTTCACTGGAGGGCTGGGAAGAGAGAGAGCTTGTCATCATTCTGTGTGGCCACCCTCTGAAGTAGGAGGAATTTCTAGGAATTGTACCATTCTTTCAGTATTTTCTACACTTTTATCTTCCCTTCCTGACCCCCAGCTATTTTCCCACTCTGCACAATCAGTCTGTGGGAACTGCTCGTGCAGCTCTGTACCCAGCTGTGGGAATTGTTCCTGGACCTCATATTTCATATCTATTTCCCCATACATATGTGTTTCTGAACACCAAACTTTGTGTTCTTGGTATTATTAATTGTCAGTATAAACACAAGTATGAAGAACTATAAATATCAGGACTATGACTTCAAAAAAAAAAAAAACCCCAACTAAACCTGTAGAAGAATCCATTATGCATGTTCTTCCTGGGAAGGTGAATGACCTTCAGGGTAAAAAGTCCTGATCTTACTTTCAAATATGTCCTGGGCTGGGTATTTATTTCATGTCTTCAAAACACAAACCCTTAGATCCTGAAAATGTGATCTTTTATAAATTATGATACTATCACTCTTTTAAAATGTATGTGAAAGTCTAGGAGTAATTTGCAAGAGGAGTGCATTTTCCCTTTGGGATGTTGTAATTATTTTGGAGACTTCATTTGTCATGTGTTCCCCATAGAGTCCTTGAAATATTGGTTTGCTTTCTTGAGGTTTCTCTGATGAGCAGGGGCAAATTTGGATATTTGATCCTCCAGCTAGAGCTGCTATTGATAATGACAAATATATCAATTTGTGTTTCTAATTATGCTGATAATGTCATATTCAAATCCTTGATGACAAACAAACAGATACATGCATTGTGGAAGAAAATGAGAAGTCTTTTCCAAAAAAGCACCATGTTTATCTGAAATTTTTTTCAGTCATTATACTTTGAAATGTAACATTTATCTTGGCATTCAGTTTCATTCTGTACTCTTGAAGGCCCCTCTCTCATTTATTACTGTTAGCATACCAGAACAAATGTCTTTCAGATGTGAAAAATCAATCATCTCAAAACCGTCGCCAGTAGTTATTTGGGTGGATTAATGCAAGGTGTTGGGAGAGGAAGGTCGAAATGAAATGTCATAATTGAGCAGCACAAGTCACCAGAGAAATAATAGTCAGTTGATCAAGGTTCCAGCTTGAAAAGCCTTTTAAAAAATAAAACAGGGGGAAAAAAAAACACTTAAAAAAATAATGTAAAACCCTCTACCAAAAAAAAGAGGCAACATAAGGAAGGAACTGGGACAGCAGCAATGTACAGACCATTCAATTCTGCAATGAGCACACACTTTGTGATTTGAGTTCACTGAATACAGTATGAAGTTCTTTTCAGATTTTTAGTTGTTGGTCCTGAACTTGTTTTCAGAGCTACTTCATAGTTCTCTGGAAAATAGGAAATGGAGGCCCTTCATGGACTTATTCTGTAGTCTCTAATGCTTGAGTGTCAAGTACAGAATCATTCTCATCAAGTCCATGCAACCTTACACCTGCAAAGCAGAAGATGAGTAATGATGGTTTATCAAATGAGTTGCAGAGAAATAATCTATTTTTCTTCTACTAGCAGCTTAAATCAGCTGTCTACAAATGTTGAGTGTTTTAGCTGATTTGGGGTAGGATAAATCCCATCTGTGTAGCTGAGAGGATGTTGTTCAGATAACAAACAAATTGTAACAAATCTCTTTTCCCCTGTAATGTGCTGAAGAATAACTCTTATGAATAAGAGATCACCCACATTTACCCTGTTCCACTGAAATTATGGAAAACACATTGCTGACTCCTGCCACATTCCTGCTGTTGTCTTCAGTGACTGAAGCTTCCGTGAGAGGGAGGAGGAGGGTCACTAATATATTACTAAGAGAATAATGTATTATTAATATAGAGTATTTTGAAAGCAGAGGAATCCCTCAGTATCCTGCTGTTCTTAGTTTAGTATGTAGATGATTGCTTCCTTTGCAGCGCACAAGTAAGTGTGGTGGAATGAGAAATGTGTTATGTAACTGTGTTAGGGTTTCTGGTCCGCTTTCAGTGAAGGAATGTCTCTGTTTTCTTGTATGGATAGACCAAACAGTGAAGGTGATTTTGGGAGAAGAAATATTTGTGAAAGCTACATGATTTCACCTGGGGGAAGAGGGGAGGAGATTAACTTCCAGTAATGCTTGCAACCATTTAGATTTCAGGGCAGGAAGAAACATGATGAACTTGTAATACAATGCTTCATGTAGTATATCCATTGTAGTAAAACGTAGAGACTCATGAGAAGAATATTTTGGGGTTTGGGATTTTTTTCTTTAAATAATTTATGCTAGTTAGTTAAAATAGCTGTGTTTAATAGCTTAATTTGCTTTGTAATTTGTATTGTAATGAGCCATTTCTTTTCCAGAAAACATCAGTGAGGGTAAAGGGTCTGTGTGCAAACTACCACAGGTCATATTCTCTGAAATCAGAGTGCTTTTGTGGAAATTGGGAAGCTAATTATTAAATGCCAGTTGTCATTGCTGCAAACTTGTAAGACTGCAAGAGAAACAAGATTTTAGTATAAAACACAAAGCAGAATATGACAGATGTTTCAGAGTTAACCCTGAGCTGAAAGGGAGTGGTGTGGGGGGGGAAAGGCATTGTTTGAAATTATTTTGACATAGATTTCAACTTAGGGAATTGAATTATGCACTATAATGGTTTTTTTAGTGCAGATGCAAAAGAGGGTACTGAGAAGAAGAAGGAGAAGGATACAAGCTAGGGGAAAATAAAATGTGGATTTGTGAACTCCTTATATACCTTTTCTCAACACAGGCTTGACAGGTCTCTAAAGAACTGTTCTGGGGGGGAAGTTTAGTTCAAATTTCAATGTTTGCACAGGCCAGTGAGACAGGTGGTTTATTTGTGATAATGCTGCCGATATTCTGCTTATAATATTCAGAATGTTAGCTTGAGCAGGGAAAAATTACTGAGTTTAGCAGTACTTATATTATTTAAGGTCAGAGGTATAACTGGAACAAGTTCCTGGGCTACTTCCTTGTTTTTCCAGGCATACTCAAGGAGTAACCCTTGGTTCCATTGAGTTAAATGGAAAAATTAATATGGAATCTGAAGTCAGAATTTTTTTTTTTTTTCTTATATCCCTCTACAGCTATAGAAAAGTGGCCTGTTGAATACAGTGTATCTTAAAACAAAACCCTTATATAACACGTTTCTTATAAGCTTTCTGTAATGATATATGATTAAATTAACTGACACATATATACAAGTTTGCTAAATAGTGATTTTCTCCTGCCTTGCCCTCAGTTCACTTAAATGTGGATTGGTTCCTTTAACTGTGCTACCCCTGCTCTGACTTTGAGATCTGCATTCAGTTGGGGAAACGCTCCAAAAGAGAGCACCAAGTGATCTGTGTTTAAATTCTATGTATTAATTTGGATTCAGCACAGCCCTCTCAGGAGACCTAAGCACAGCAGGTCTGTGCAGCCATATATCACCCTGGGAGGTACCTCCTCCAAGGTGAACTGTAGCTTCTCTTTATGAAAAACGTTTATAAATTAGTAAGTACAAAACAACAAAATTCAAACCCACTAAGAAATTAAATACTTTTGTTTAGATGGTAAGTAATTCAGCATGGATCATTAAAATTAATTAGAACTGTAAGCTTATTTTGAAGCTGTAAGAATTCAAAGCAGACGGGATTTTGAAGGAAAGGATAATCACCCTTTCTGTATCTTTCAAGAGTTTTAAAAATAATTTAGTGATTTTAATAACACTCAGGCTAGTGGGTTCCTTCAGCTGGTGTGCTAATGGTGCTTTCCCTTCTATAGCATCTCTTTAGGTGCTTCACTGAGTTTTCTAACTCACAGTTAAAGAACAAAGCTTTTGAAAATATTAATCTTCCTATTAATAAACATGGCATTTTTAAAGTTTATCAGGAGTCTCAATTAGGGAATGCTCACTGTTATGGAAGAAACTGTGGCATGTGGGCTTGAGCAATGATTTAAGCAGCATAATTAGTGACTACATATTAAGATGCATTGCTTTGTGTCTTGGTTGGATTTGGTGCAAACTTGTGCTTTCAGTTTGCCACTGCCAAGCCTGGCTCAAGAAGCTGAAGTTGTAAGGTTGGATGAAGGCCAATATGCAGATTGCACAGGTGCTTAGTAAGTGAAGAAGAGCAATAAAGAGCATCCTTTAAAACACCCACTTAATTATTTTACATGTTACCATTCAAATGGCTCCCACTTCGAAACAGCCATTTCTATCTTTCAGCCATTACTTTGTCCTGGTAAGTAGTCTGGCAAAGGGCACCAATATTTTGTTCTTTGTGTAGTAGTAGAATATCTGCTATTACTTTTGGAGGTAACATGGGTGTCTGTGGGATCATGAGGATCCAGACCAAGGACATCTGGTCATCTTACAGTCAGGGAGTGACTGGGGAGCAGTGGGATCATGCTGGAGTATCTTCAGTAGCTTGGATGTCTGAGGGAGCCTTTGGTTTGAACCTGGGCCCAGTTTAGAAATAGTCCCCTAATTGTTCCATTTACTGATATTTTAATTTGCAGACCATGCTACACTCTTAAACTTTCATGACTTTGAGTTTGAAATAGTGAGTTGAAAGAAATAAAGATTCCTTTTTATTCCACACAGGCCTCAGCAGCACTGTCTGCGGCCTTTCCAAGCAAATAGACTGGAGCCAGGTGTTTTCTAGGTGAGCCAAACTCCTAGCTGGAAACCCAGGTGTTTGAAGCTCATGTTATATTTTCCATGTCCTACTTAGTCTCAGCTCAGTGGCTGCAGAGGAAGCCTTTGCTGCTGGCTGATGAAGATGTGAGCTGTCACTTCATAGGTACCCACTCACTGCTCAGAGGACTAGAGATCATAAAGTGCTTTAAAGGTAAATCAATGGCTTCTATAATCTATTAATTGACACCATGTAAGTTTAAAGGGAACATTCAGTGAGTCAGTTAGCCAAATGTCAGTGCAGAGCCCTGGGAAGAGCAGAGCTTTGAAACACAGCAGCTTTTACAAACGAAGCTGCAGGTTAGAGCTAACCCAGTCTATTTCTTTTTCAGTGTGCTTGTTCGTTACACATACATTATCTTCTTTGGGGGAGAGCCCTCCCTGCCCTCTCCAAACCTCAGTTCTTCTGTGTTAAGTAATGTAGGCAGTTAGTACTCTTTTAGTATCTTTGGAAGTAAATCTGCCAAAACAAGAGCTATTTGAATATAGACTTTTTTTTTTTCCTAAAAGGAGAATTAAGAGATTTCTCTCCAACCGTTGTATTTTCCACTTACTCATAGACTCAGCTATCAGCTCAAACTGGGGAAGTTTACAGGAACTTGTCCCTACTAGGGTTAATATTTACCAATTCTGAAAAGTTTTTAAGATTGAGGAAAAGGGATTTGAATTCCACATGTTTCCATGTGCATCTTTTGGGTAGATACTGAACCAATATCTTATTTCTGCATTGTTTTATGGGACTACATAGGGATAACTTGAAAAGGTGGTCGTTATGACACCTCAACTTCTCTTTCTTGTGGGAGGTGTTGAAATCTATAGTATGGTTGGATTTAATGAACTGTCAAGTGTCAGGGCTGTCACCAGGCATAAACCTGATCAGTATTATCCTTAATGCCCTGGGTGGTGGAATGGAGTGTGTGCCCATTTGGAAAGAGGATAACAATTTAAGGAAAATCCAACAGAGAACGATTGGAGATGTAGAAAATGTGACTTCATGAAGTATAAACAGGAGGAGATACTTAGATTGAGGAAAAGAATAAAGGAGATGTGAAGAGGTTTTTAATATGTAGTTTTACATTTTAAAAAAATGGAATTATCTTTGTGAAGTGTAAGAGGAGCAGCAACAGGATAAAAGACAGCTAAAAGCCTAGGAAAAGCTGTTTATTAAAATAGGAATGAAATAGAACAACGTAGGAAGGTGATGGAGGTCTCATTTTTGAAAAGCTTTTAGGACAGTTAGAAAAAACACCTTATTTAGTTAATTTTTATTTTAAAGGTGGGAAATACCTTCCCAAAATGCCTGACAACCCTGCTGTCCAACAGGGAGCTATGTCCCTGTTTTGTGTGGAAGGGGTTGCTGCACTGGCAGATGCCTGAGAATGAGAGAGAGAATGACTGGGTTTAGACTTGCTGAGGTTTGATGTATTCAGTCACTTTGCAGGTTAGAATCACAGAATCATTTAGGTTGGAAAAGACTTCTAAGATCAATGAGTCCAACCACTTAACACAGAAGAAATGCAAGTGCTTATATATCTTGTGAGTGTTGACAGCTTTTTCCATAACTAAAGGAGATCTTTTGCAGCTTTGTAGGAGGCCCTTGTGCTGAAGGGAATTTTGTAGCAGGGGAGCTACAAAATTAGCACATGAAAATGCAGATTAAGTTATGAAAAACTGGCTTTTGAAATATTTCTTCGTTAAAACCAAGAATGTGTAGCATGATGCAAGACTTGTCAGGAAGCTGACAGAGAATAAAGCTGATAGCCTTGCCCATAGGTGAGCTCCTGATGGGCTCTCTGTAGTCAGATAGCTTGAAATAGCTTGTGGGGTTTTTTTTATTTCATTGAAGGATATGAGATGAAGTTCATTACAAATACAGCAAGTAAGAAGGTCAGACGCCTCCTGCTTCGCTGAGGAGTCTGATTAATCACCTGTTGATCTATAGTGAGAGAAACAATGTAATTAGGAAAATGGATTAACTGTAACTAAGCTTAAATCACACAGTTTAAAAAATTGCATAGAAGAAAATCCTTTCTCACAAATTAAAATAATAATAAATTTGGGGTTGCAAGCATGTTGCTTTTCCTTTAGAGATGAATACGTTCTATATGTTAAAAAAAAAAAAACCAGGGAAAAAAAAGAAAAAGGGTGTATCTGTTACCTAAGTAAGTGTAGTGACAACTGTGTCACCATTCCAGACTTGTGCAGTATGGATTTTCTTGTGCTGGGAGGGTAAGTGCTGTCAGGAGAGGGTGCAAGCTGTGCTAGTGTAATGCAACCATATCTGCCATCCTGGAGACAAAGATAAAACCATTTCTGGGGTTGGAAAACATTTAAAAAAAACCCCACCAACAAGGTATCTTCTAGACCAAACCAAACAATCATCAGCAAATAAAAATGCAGTTCTACCTCTCTTCCAGATGGGATTTGTGTGCCTGTAGGTGCTGTGTATGTTGGGAGCAGGGATAGTGGTGCACTGTGGGGGCTGAGGAACAGTGGATCTCTGTTCCTAGGGCCCAGGAAATGTTCAGTTTGAGGTTACACTTTGTGACTTGAGGCTACTATAAATGTGGAAGGGAATGTAGTATGGACAGTGAGTGAAAACAACTTACAAAAGAGTCTTTTTTTCTTTTTTTTTTTTTTCTTTTTTTACACCTTACTATATAAACCACTGCATTTCCCTCTCCAGTAGGGAAAAGCAGTGCCTCACTCCTGTGCCTTCTCCTCATTTCTTTATTTGCCCTGTTTAGCTTGAAGCTTGCTGGGTTGAAGAAGATAAATGGTCGTCTCTCAGTGAAAGAGAGCAAAGCTTTCGTTTATTTGCCTCCTCTGGGCAGGAGCATGTGGATGTGAATGCTGTCCCATCTGAGTGGACACAGCCCTGTGTTTGCCTCCTCCCGGCCCTGCGGGGACGCGGCGTGTGCTGTTCCGCGGCCCTGCCCGCGGCGCGCCTCAACCGTGCTGCTGGGGCACGTTTAAAGAGTCACCACGGCAAGCAGTAAAAGCAGTCAGCAGCAACCGAAGCACTGATTTTGCTCAGTGAAGGACCTGAAGGAATAGCTTGTGACCATCGAAGCCGAAAGCTGTGGGAGGCTCAATTGGTGCTCTCTCTGTCTCAGCACTTGATTTGTGTTTGGTAGTGCTCAGTATTTTTGGAAGCTCAGGCTTTGTTTCTGTTGTCGATAAATGTTCGATGTTATTCATTTTGAATTCTGTGTGCGTGATCTCTTTTCAAGCCTAACCTACTTCCTCAGCCAGTGACCATGTCCAAACCTTTCTGTGTGTTACTTTCTCAGTTATCGTCACGGAAGTATCCGTGGGCTAGAAAGCCTTTCTGGTTATTAATGTGTGACTGAGTTCCCTTTGTATCTTGCAGAATTGTTTTTGGATTTTGTTTTGGCTGGTCATTTGTTCCCAACTATCTTCTAGCAGGAGCCTTGTATTATGTGCTGATGGTGGGAGATCTTCCTCAGAGCCTGTTTCTTCATGTGCCTCACTTACCTCACCACTTTCCCAGACTCTCTTGCTGTTTTCTCTCTTTGCCTTGCAGCGAACTTCTCATCTTCCCTCTGTTGCTCTTTCCCATTGTTCCTTTCTCTTTGGGGATTTTTTTCCCCTGTTTTGTTTCATCTCCCTTGGCTATTCCCTACTCCCCCTCACTCCTTTGTGATTGTTTGCCAAATGCAGGACATCCAGTGGGGTTGGCCAGCATGTGTTTTTGCAGCTGCTGTATGAATCCAGAAGGGACATTCTGGATAGAGAAGCTGCTGTTTTCTTGTCACCCTGTGTGCCTGAGTTACCACCTCGAGCAATAGATCTGCTCTGAGAACCAAGGCGAATGGGAAAGGGATTTTGAAGCTGCCAGCTCTTTATCCATAGTTTAAGGATTATGCCCACAGTATGTGAGTTAGATATACAACTTTGAAGCTCTACAACTTTTATCTCCCCTGTATCTAGCAGTGCTAATTCCAACAGGATTTCAAATGGTGACACACGTTTGTACTGAAGTTTAAAATCAAGTATTGCTTAGATTAAGCCACGTTCTGTAGAAAGTATGTGAAGATTTTCAAATGTTACAGGGGGAGGTGACCAGAAGGACAGACCATGCTTGCAGCTATTGCAAGCTGGGAAAGATGAGCTTAGGCAGGTCAGGGAGTGAGGCTGGGCACTAGGACTTTATGCCTGGTGGATTAAGGGAGAGCTGAGATTTTACTTGTTAGTGTTTTTCATATGGTTCACTGCCTGGGCGTGTCTAAGCTTAGAAAAGTATTGCATGTTGTTGAGGTGACTGATCAGGTGAGAATTTCTAACACTGGGGGAAGCCATGCAGTGTGATCTAGTATATTGGGTGGGGAGGTGGGAAGTGAAAATCATGGAATGGTTTAGAGGCTGAAGCACACAGATGCCAAATGACTTTCCATTACACCTATGAGCTTGCATTAAATTCAAACAATTGTAAATCCTCAAATGTGGTGGCTTGGTTTGCTCCTAAGTTGGATGGGTTTTTGTTCTAGTCTGTTCTTCAGCTGCAGAGTCCTTAGTTTGCAGGGGCTTGGAAGGAAACTTCTGGCTGCTACTTGGGAAGAAGCTCAGGGTGGTTTCTGGCCATGGGTGGATCCCAGTCTCTGGAGGTACAGCCAGGCCTGGGCAATGCCCAAAATCAGAATAGCAGCTGGTCACAGCTGGCTGCCCCAGGGCACTCAGGGTCACAGTGTCCATACACAGCCTCCCCAAAGGGAACTTAGCAGGGAGGGATCCAGGTTCTACTTCCCTTCATCCTTATTCTCCCTAGCCCTACTACAAATTGTTCTCCTATTTTAATTCCAAATTAAGATACACAACTAATTTCACAATTACCTGCAGTCAAGAACATGACATGTAATTTCTTTCTAGTTTAAATACTATGGGGACAGAAAATCTGGTGTCTCTTTTGGTGTAAAGGGTTTTGTTTGGTTTTTGGGTTTTTTTTGCTATTATTTGTAACAAGCATAGAAGATTTATGAAATATGTCAACAGAGATGAAACTGCTTAAAACTTATAAACTTTGAGATACCTTTTTCTGTGAAATGGTGTTTGTCATTATTGTTTTCTTTAGCTGCAGACATTATTTGAAATGAAATCTAGCTGTAAACTCTCTGGAGCTGTAGAAGTTTAATTTCTATTTTCATGGCATACCACTAAAATCGAAATTCAGTGTGATTTGTGCTTGCTTAACTGCTCAACATGTCTTGTTCAGTCGCGGTTCCTATCATATTTTTCAGCCAAGAGTCTCTTTTAAGGTGACAGGAAAAAAGTAATTTTGCATCCTGAGGTTATAATAGTTTGAAGCTGATAGCTTCTCTTTCGTCCTTCCCTTTTCATGTTTCTATTTTCTTTTGAAATTTGAGGTGGGTAGGCCAGCTCTGTTGAGCCAGCTGTTTCCTGCATTTTTTTGTAATAGGAAAGTTTTCATTAAAAATGTGATTCATCGAACAATTTATTTATTTCATAGTTTACAAAACATTTTTTTTCCCTTTTGGTTAAATACATCACCTTGTCTTACGCTCATGAGTTAAAGGAGAGCCTTAGCCTGGGATTTAGTCTGGTTTGGCTTAAAAAAAGAAAAAAAAAAAGAGCAGGTTTTCTAGATTATAGAAGAAATAGCAATTTTGGATATGCAATGTTGTCTTCAGTTTTGCAAACATGCTAACATACAAAAGATGATAAGGGAAGAAATCAATGCAAAACCCTTCCAGTAACTAAATGGATCCCTATTAGTTTTCAGGCAATTGATTTTTAGTGTTTGAGTATGTTAGGTGCTCTGCTGCTGGCAGTGAGGTGGTGTCACACTTTTAACTGTCAGTTATTTACCAAGCATGTTTTGTTGTTGACTGTGTTCTACACATGGGATGGGGGTAGTAAAAGGCAAAAAGTTTCTTCCTGGTCCAAATGAATACGACTTTTTCCTGTTTTGCCTTTGTTACAGACATCTTTTCTAACACCTTGATTTTTTTCCCAGTGGTATTGCATTCCATTATTAGGTTTGGATTTCTAGGGTGTTTGTGCTATAATTAGATTGGCTTCATGAAAGATTCTGCTGTATCATTACAGTGATGCAGAGAGTACCCGTATAAAGCATAAAAGAGGAAGAATGGTTTCAAATTTTATATTTGAATTTTACTGCTTTTCTGGTAGTAGCATCAGTCCTGACTAGATTTAGTCAAATAAACTCAAGGCTACTCTGTTAGGGCTGTGAATCATAATGGAATGTGTCAGATAAATCCATTTTTCTGCTATAGGGCACAGCTACTAGAGCCACCCTGCCCCTTTGAAGACTTGTATTCATAATATATTATTAAAAAGAAAATAACACTTTGCATTCATATCTCACCTGTTAAGCCATTTGAGTTTCACCAAATGAGGCTGAATTTCTAAGCCACTAAAGGTGATTAAAATGACAGTGGCAGTAGCAGGAAAATCTAGCATTGCAGTAAACTAAGTCTATTGATCTTGAAATGAAAGTTCAGTGGAAAAGCTGATGGAAAAAGTAGCGGAGCACAAAAAGACAAGCTGCACAACTAATTCAAATGAACTGGCTGGCTGTGAACATTCATGTGAAAGAAATGCTAATGCAAACAGTGCAGAAGAAACCAAAATGAAGGAAAAAAAATGCTGCCAGTATTGTTATTTCTCGAGTATACGTAAGGCATGGTTTCATATGGAAGAAGTGTTAGTGGTTAGTCAAATAAACTGAAATATTCTGTGATGTCTGTGGAGGCAGGAGTGGAATACTTGAGGTTTCTCTGCAAACCCCACTCCTGAGTATGTAATGACTGGAAGTCCAAAACTTCGCAGCATTTTTTGGAGAATATTGTGAACATGCTACTTGATCATAATGTGTATTGAAAGGGAAATGCAATCAAAGTCCATTATAGTTGATCACTGGGTGCAGTAAAACAATGTCAACTCCAAAGGCATTTTGAAAATAGCTGACAGGCAGCTGTAGGAAGGATGCAAATTTCTGTTCCTCGTTACGCACCCGTGAACATGTGGCTTACATGATGTAAAGAATTCAGCTACAGGAAGGATGCCCTTCAAAAATATAATTGACTTTCCTGGAGTGAGATGTAGGAAAATCTGACATGGCTTCTCACAGTTTCAGGCAAGTCTACTGGTGAGTGAATCACATTCTTTCTCAGAGATATATTCTGAATTTAGAGTCTCACCATATATGCAAGAGGGTGGGGTCGCTTCCCTACACATGTAACTGAACAATCAGGAACAGTCAGAGGATGATTCTAGGATCATAGATTGAAGTTGATCAGGGAGGATGTCCATCCTGTAAGAGGTGCCTCACAGAAAACATTAAGAGGGCCCTTTAGAAGAAACTGGCCAAGTACAAGGAAGAGTCAGGAGAGTGGTTTTATTTCCTACATTAGTATTGTCAGTATAAAAAATCACAAAGTGATGTATTCATTTTCTCTCAAATCGATCATACAACATAGCTGGTCTCCCATAAGACTACTGAATTTTCTGACTTCAATATTGCAGGTAACAAATAGGGAGATAAAAAGAGATAGGGAAGATGATACCCAGAGTTATCAACAATAAAAAAACACCTTACCCAGAATAAATATACTGACGTATCTGTACACAGTTACCAAAAGGCTAATGTTACACAGACTCATAAAATTGCATAAATACACACACACTGCATGGAAAAGAGATGTGATACAAATCAGTTCTTTTGTGAACTGTTTAGAGTCTGGATCTTGTTTTCAGGTCACATCCAGCCGGTGTTGTCAGGAAAGCCTATGGTATTTGAGATTTGGATTTAGGCTGTTACACAGGTTTGAAGTTGGTTTATAACTGAAGTTCTAATTTTAAGGGGGAAACTTCACTGCAGTTAGGAAAGAAGTAATTGTTCTGAAGTTGTTTCAGTTTACCAATCTTGTGACGATCACAGAAGCCCCCGATACCCCGGGCTGTTCCTTTTTCAGGGCTGATCTGCTTATGTTTTTCATAAGTACTTCTTGATCTTGTATGCCTTCATAATGAGCTTCGTCTGCACTGCACAGAAACTGCACAGCCACAGATAGTGGAGAAATGTGTCAGGATTTCTTCTTACAAATACTTTTCAGCTTTCATATAAACAGTCACGATGATCAAAATGAAAGACAAAGCATAACCCAGATGAAGGGTCAGGATCTGTGCAGACTTGTACAGCTAAGCACATGTGTGGCTGGGTTGTATCCTCTGCAGGAGTATGTGTTATTTATCATGTGGTTTTACACCACTTAGAACCCCTCCAAAACCAGCCCCCTTCAAAATGATCCCAATTTAAAATAGTATAAATATGTTTGCATAAGGAACAACTCGAAGTTGGCATCAGATAAAATATTGTTAGAAATTCTGAAACAGCTATCCTAATGTCTTAGAGTGAATCACACAATTAACTCCTGGATCAAGACACCCTAATCAAGAGCAATACATCCCCTATTGCTATAGCTCCACAATATACATTAACTGGTGCCATTCTGTAATTCCATTTTTCTGCAGGAATTTAACAGCTAAATAACTAACTGGTGTTTCAGCCTCTGCCTTGTGTATTAATGTAGGTAAGCTGACAGCTTTAAGCAGAGAAAAATACATAAAATATGTTAGGGTAACATTTTGGGTAGACTCTGCTTTAATTGAAGAGGATTTCGTAGCCTGAAAGCATGACAACAGAAAGTTCAGTGCTTTGATTTCTAAACTTAGCTATCACTGTAAGTGCTAATTGAGTAGAAATATGTTTTCAAAAAGCTGGTAGATAGTGTACACTCATCTGATGACTCCTCCTCTTTAACACCTCTGCTTTTATCCGTGAAGAGTATTGCCTCAGCACAGATCAGTCATCAGATATACGGTGCTTTACAAATAATGTATCTATTTTCTTTTCCTTCTAAAAGATATTCCAAATAAAGAGAGTTATTAGACCTTTCAAGACAATTTAAAGAAGATGATAGGTGGTGGTGGTGGTGGTGGTATTGAGTTGCCAAAACCAAACGATACAGAGTGAACATCAGAAGAACAAACTATCCCCCAAACAGTCTGTTGGGCTCTTATGCCAGTCCGACTGCGCCACGTTCCGTTCTCACATACAGTCTCTAATTCTCTGGTAACTCCCCCAGATAGTGGTAGAAGTGTTTCAGGCAGATTGTGAGCGCGTAGCAGCCGGGGTTAGGGAAGGATGAGGAGTCCCCGTGGTGCCGGTGCGCTCCCGGCAGCGTTGGCTCCGCCGGTGGCTGCTGCCGAATCTGCAGCATCTGTAAGTGCAGATGGGCTGCAGGGGCTGGCACGGCTCGGGTGGGTGTCGGTTTTACATCCAGACCTATGAAGTTCGGGTGGAAATGGATCTTAATAAGATTAAATTCCAGTGAGCTCGCCTTTTGTGTCTCTTGCCATGTATGTGCAAGTAGCAGAAGAAATTACAAACCATCAGCCTTTGAGGGTTTAATCTCCCCCCAGCCCCCCTTTCCCTTCCTTGCATTCAGTGGCAGCAGTCAGAAGAAAACTAAGTGCCCAGATTATGTATTGTTTACATAGGTTGACATACAGGAAAATAAAACCTTTGCTGTTGCTGCTGCTGTGTTTATGAGACTCTGCAGTTGCCTTAAGACATCTCCTCTGGTTTAAAATACGGGACTGGAAGTGAAAAGATGAACAGTCTGCTTGAGCAGAGCTGTGCTAACATGGTAGATGTGATGGTTGTCCAGAAAAATGCCATTTTAATTCTTTGCAGAGAGCACAGAGAAGCATATGGAATTTATAAACTTGGCTGAGGTAATAGAGCTCGAGTTTGTGATGGTACACATTGGCAGTGAATGCTGACGAGATGTGTAGCTGGACAGATGAGAAGAAAATGACTGGAGGGATGAGGGAAATGTATGGCAGCGTTGCAAAGTGTGTGGTTTTGTACAGAGATGCATCAGTTTCGTTTCCCAGCAGCAATGTATTTAGAGAAGTAAAATGTTTCAATTACCTTATTACACGTAGTGTCTGAAACTGTCTTAAAAATTAAGAAAAAAAATTCTGATTGCCTTCATCTAATTACCTGGAAGCCTAAATGTGACGTCTGTTACTCTGCAAAGTTTCCCAACCTCTTTTCTGTATCCACAGTTTATTTTTATTACATTTCTGAAGAGATTTGACTATGTCACTTGATGGTTTTGCAAAGCAAAAGGCAGTGTGAAAACACGAGCTTTTGAAAAGAGTCTCTAAGCAAAATCAGCATAATAAGATGAAAAAAGGAAAAAATGAGGCCTAGGCTTAGTGTCCTGAAGGGTGTAATGCATGTTTGGCAGTTGGTGTCTGGTTTTGCAGGATAGAAGGCAGGATGTGTTCAGACAGGGCAGACCTGGGGCAGGCAGACCTGGACTGTAAAGACAGTCTGATCCTTCTTCAGGATTGCATTTTTTATTCTAAACAGAAGTCTGATATCCTAGAATTTGGAGGTGTTCCTCAAACCTGTAAACTAGGAAGGGGTAATAGTTTAAATTCAGATTTCTCATGTATGTAGCCTGAAGCACATTGAATATAGCTCCCCTGCTGTTTTCTGCTGTTTGTACAAGTCTTATCTCTTTCATTCCAGATAATTAGTTCCTATTTTGCAATAATATGAGAAAACATTGCATTATTTTTATATATTGGAAATTTCTGAACAGCCTTACAAAACATCCAATCCTGAATCTCTGACTGAAGAGTATAAGAGATGAATTTAGAGAGAAATCAAGCAATGTGGCACAGGGTAGTATTTTTTCAAAGAAAATATTATGCATAGCTCCGGTTTAGTTGCTTTCTGAAATTGTACAACATTCGGCAAACATAAGAGAACTCATATTTTTGCATAGTTTGCAGTTCGACATACTTGGACTCTGATAGTTTCAAAAAGTAAAACATCCCACAAAACCAGTTGAAAGCAATTACTCAGATTGTAGCTGAAGAGGAATTGATTGTGCTAATGTGTCATAATGTGAGGGTGCATCCATATTTTTATTCCAGGAAACTATGTGATTGTGGTTTTCATCTCTTACTGTCGGAATGCTTTCTGGCTCTCCAGCACATCTATATGTGATTGTATGGCTGTACATAACCATGTAAACCATAATTGTGATTATGTTTCTGCCCATAAGAGGCTAGATTAAAAGTTTTGCGATTTTATTTTTTTTTTTCTGAATATTGATAGGAAGGTTCTCTGTACAAAAACATGGAAAATCCAAATCCAAACTTGAATTTGGGACGAGCCATAGGAGTAAAGCAGAAAAGCAGTTAAGAATGCCACACACAGGAGAAGGGGTTCTGCACTCCAGGTAAAAAATATAAGTAGTCTGTCCAAGCTGGTTGCACTGATTCTCTTGCACACATCCTTATAAGCTGGGGAGTAACTTTCCTGTGGTGTTATCCTGAGTCTTCCCAGAAAATTGCATTGTAAAACCAAAGTAGTTATTATACAGGAAGTTAAAAATAAAGGCAATCACTAGCCTTGTGCTCTTGCAAGAGTGGGTAAACTAGTCCAGGACGGTCCCTCGGTGAAGTGTATTTAATACTCTGCTTGCTTGTCATGCAAAATAGATGTAAATTTATGTAGATATACATGCAGAATAATAGCTTTGACCCTCAGGCTGCTGGCAAGGTGCCAGCGTGGCCCTAGGTACTGTAGCACTTTCGATCTCTATATTCTGGCAATTTCCTGGGATTATGTTATCATTTGATTTTTAATGTGAGTTTCAGCCACTTAACAGTCTGATCAGTTTCCCTTTTACCACCAGCTCTGCTCGTGCAGAAGTAAACAAACGTATTTATCACCCCTGGGATCAGTAAGTGCTAATAAAGTTGCTGTTGCTTGCATTTTGGGTTTGGTTTCGTGACAGACGCGTTGTAAATGAACGAGTGGTGTTGTACTTGTGCCACGGTGCAGCAGCAGAGGGAGAGGTCCAAGGTGGGAGCGTCCGTGGTGTGGATGTGTGGAGTCTCTGCCCTCCCGGGGTGGATCAGCCCTAGAATGGGTTTCTCACCATCCCAGTGAGCCCCTGGAGCTCCCCAAAATCCAGCCACGTTGGTGGCACTTCAGGACTGACGTTTTGGAGGTGTCTGCATTTGGTTTTGGTTCCAGTAGCTTGATATTTACAAGGGAGTAGAAATGTCTGTGACAAACTGTGGAACCGCTGTGGGGTTTTTGTTTGCTTTTTTAAAAAGCTGGCTACAGGGTGTCAAAGCTGGCTTTTGAAGGGATACTGCTTGTCTTGTTGTGTGTGAAAATCCTGTAATTACACCTCTGAAAGTTTCCTTAGATGTCTGGTCTTACATGTGTCCCTCTGGGAATCCATAATAATACATTACTCCCTTCTGTTTAAAAAAAAAAGAATAAAGTCATTCTGGCACCTCAGGACATTCTCATCCACATTTGTGTTTTAAGGTATTCTAACTCTGGGCCTCAGCTATGCCTTCTAAACTAATTTTTTTGCTGTTCTTGGCAGAAATTTCCAGTGGACATTTTCTGTCAGAAGTTTTAGGTGTGGGATTTTTAAAGCAGTGTATGCAGATGTAATTAATTGTTGAAGACTAACAGACCTTATTATGTCAGCAGCACTGGCTGTGTGGCCCCGGAATTTCTTGCAAGATGATATTTGTTTTCTAGTACAGATTGTTTTAAAATATAAAAAATAATTTCCACATTAATGTGTGATGCTTGATTTATAGAACAAAATATTATTGTGTAATTTGCCCACGGAAACAATTTCAGTTATAGGCTCCTACTCATGTAATCAAATTTGTAAAATAAATAGAAAGAGGACAAATAAAATGGTGCCTCTCCTTGCACTCCAGCCAGGAATTTTGATTCCTTTTAAATTAGTGAGTCCACTTGTACCTTTTCATTTTGTCGTTTCTGATGACAGCGATGTTATAGGACTAACAACACTTTCTGAGCACTATTAGTTCTGTGTATTGAATCATTCCTCCTGCATTTTCACTTCCCTGTTCTTACAAGTGAACCTGCTGTTCATCAGCTTAGTACAGACCTTGGAAGTATGACCAGACCTGTTCTCATAGGTGTCAGAGCACACTATTATTCAGGAGCACTGGACACAGTGAGGTTGTGAAGCACAGAGATCATGCTGCCTTCAGCGTGCATTAAAACAGTCAACTTGGTATCAAGTCACCCAGAAAATGCTTAGATAAATTTGCATGAAATAGTTGTGAGAACAAAAAACTCAAGAGCTTTTGCATTCCCTGATCATGTTCCTCACTTGAGAATACTTCAGAGATGCCTTCTTTTCGTGTTTCCTTGGTTCCTGACCTTCACCTGCTTTCAACACAGTCACCTGCCCTCTAATTCATGGAATCATAGAAAGAACCCCAAAGATCTTCTAGTTTAACCCCCTACTCTTGGTCAGGAATTTCAGTAGAGCAGGCTGCTCCAAATCCAACCTGGCCTTGAATGCTTCTGAACTGCTTTCAGGGTAAAATATGAACTTGATGATGGTGCAGGTTTGCCTCTTCCCAGAGGGCTGTCTCTTCTGCAGTCTTCCCCATGGACATAAGATTTCTAGAGCAGGAATAATACAATACATTACCAAATTTGTCAACCCACAGGTTGGCTTCTGTTAAGCCTTGTCACATCTGTGGCTGGTATTGAGTGTCTCCTAGGAAAAAAATTCTTGTGAGTACTTGTTTTTGGATTGTGTTGGGTTTTTTTTGTCTCTTAGCTGTAGATTTTCTTGTTAGCCTTGAAGGTCACTTTCTAAATAAGCAGCAGCTTCCTTGTTTACTGAATGGAAAAAAATCTATCAATAGAAATGGGGTATGGAAAATGAGAAACCATTCCAAAAAAACAAGAGTGGAAAGTGTAACGCAAGTAGCTTCGAGCGAAAGATTTTGTGGTTTCTCACAAAGGCAGACAACAGGATCTCTTAGATTTTGAGCCTCCTGTTGGGCTCATTGTATTTTCCTAAATGTTTTCCAAATAATAATCCAGAGTGAAATTGAAACCAGTATTTCTATCAGGCTTTTAGAGCTCGGATGCTTACAATGACATCATAGCAGCATTACATTTTGGAGAACAAACGGCCCACAGAACAAAGATGCTGCACTGAAAGGGTTTCCCATTTTCTTTGGTTTAAAAGGGTGTTTGATGTTTTTACTGACCTGGACTTTGACTGCACAGTCCTGTAGTGTTCTGTGGGCACTAAATCCTCTGTAGTGCTAAATTATCATAGAATCATAGAATGATTTGGGTTGGAAGGGACCTTAAAGATCATCTAGTTTCAATCCCCCAATGTACTTTGTAATAAAGAATTTTAATATGCAGTCTTGCTGCTTCAAGATGAAGAAAATGCTGAATTTTCTTACAGTGTAGACAGTGTAGACACTCAGTTTCAGACTGATGTTTACAGAAAAAGAGGATTGTCTTGGGGGGGAGTTGTTTCCTTGAGGGTGAAAAGACTTAAAGAGGTAAGTACTTAATAAGCAAAAGTGCCATCTTTTTGCTATGTCCTGTCTTTGGGGCAACACTGAGCTGGATCAATGACTGTAATGGCAAAGGGATTATTTAGATTTAAAAATGACGGTTCAATTGTGTTGCCAAGCAAAGGCGTCACTGGAGCTCAGTTCTAAAACTCTTACAAAACTGTTGCAGTGCTTTTTCTGTGATGCATGATATCACTCACTTGTGGCCGCATTCCTGTAGCCACTTGACCTGGTGGAACTGGACAGATGGGGAATTTTTACCATTTCTGTTGGACTTTGTTTCACCAAGACTTCCAGGTGCATCTAACTTCAGTGATCCTACTGCGTGGTCTTGAACCCTGGGCTTTCCAAAAACTTGTTTCCACAGAGAATTTTCTCTCCTCCTTCCAGAATGTGCCTTCCATCACCTCTGTTCCCAGCAGGATAATATGTGCAGGTCTTGACTCTGGACTCTGTGAAGGAACACTCGAGCTATCTGTGTTTCTTTTTCCTATTTATATGCATTCATTTCATCCTTTCAGTACCTTCTTTTTTTTTTTTTTTCTTTTTTTTTCTTTTTCTTTTTTTTAATTCACGTCAGGGGAATTGCAAAAGAGGAGGAAGGAATGGGGGAAACCTCTTATTTGTACATTGTAAGGGCCAAAAGTTTTTTTAAAAAAGTAATAAAATCATTATTTCTCTGCAGTAGTGTCTTTGTGATAACAGCATTTTTCTGGACTCTTCGGATTTTAATGACCTCAATTGGGAGATGCATTTAGGAGTCAGTATATTTGCATGCTCTTGCCTGATTGATGACTTTTGATAAAGGTCTGCCTTGGTTTTAGCTGCAGGGTTCACTTTTTTTATATGTGCAAGAATGACACTTTTAGAGTTTACAGAGCTCATCCATTTCTCTTTCGTGCTGCAGCATTTGGAAATGTCACATTTGGTCTTGAAGGACTGCAGACAGGGTGGTACAGAACATGCTGTGGTGAGAGAGAAACCTGGGGGTTAAAATGAGATGGTAAAACCTGGTATTTTCTTCCAGATGTGAATAAGTCATCTCTGAAGTTAGTGTAATTTGTTTTGATTTTGCTATTCCTTGTTGCTTATCTGAATTTCTCTTACCTCCACGTTCATGTGTATTTTAAAGAATTTCAGCATTTTTGTAACCTCTCAGCCACAATCTGCTGCATTTTGTTTAAAATTCATTTTTTTTTTTTTTTAAATAGAGATAGTAAAGATACCCTGGTGAACTGCTGGCAAGCTGCTAATTTGTCTCACAGATACACACATCAGACATCCCAACAAATAGAAACTCGAACCTTCTGGGTTTGCTCAGTTGCAATACAGAAATGTGTGTTCTCTAATTGTTCACTTCAGGATCACACAAACACAAACGCCATCTCATCAAAATGCACTCGAGGCTGAAGAGCTCCATGCTGTTACATCTGTGTAATTTAGGAAGTTTAAAATAGGCTTTGCAGATGTTTGGAGTAATGGAGTATGTTGTTTATTTTTTTATTCATTTCCATCGTATGTCATACTCTATATATGAATAGTCAATCACATTGGAGTATGTCTTCCATAAGGATTTCCCAGGCTTCCAGTGTGTCTTGTTTATAAATATTTAACTTTTATTTCTTAAATTTGGGTTAGGCAATATTTCACAAGGGTCTCTTATGTAAGCATGAAACACAAATTAATTTGTTTTATAGGTACCAGATCCTTGAGTTATTGGTGGTTTTGCCAATATGGATGGCTTGCTGTAGCACCATAATCCTTCTAAAATAAGGTGGTGAAGTTTTTTTAAATACACATTGGAACAGCCAGGAGTTAATACCAAAGATCAGTCGTTGTCACTTGGCCTGTGCTGATGTGATTAAATTAATGTTCCATGTGCTACAGTTTAGCGGTACAGTGATATCCGCAAAGCAAGAAATGTTTGCTGTAAACTGGGAAGTTACTGCTTTCCCTAAGAAGGTGCTCAACAGAAAATTAACACGACATCAGTTTTGGTAGCCAACATGCCTTTTGTAAAGCTTTGAATTTAGCTTCAACATGGGTCCCAATGTGCAAATTAGTTATTACTTGTTACACTAAGACAGTTAAGAGAATGTTCTGCCTGTTCCATACAGGAGTAATTGGTGCTGCTTTCGTTGCTGCCTGAATGCACTCTGACCGCTGCAGTAACACTTCCTTCTCTCACCTGAGTTACCACTTCTCCACCTCTCTGTCCTGCATACATATTTGCTGTGCTAAAGAATAAATGTGAGATCAAATTCAGTCACAGACCTGGTCTCCAGACATCTTCTAGGTCAGCCCAGTGTTTTCTTTGAAGACACAACAGAAATATTTGAGCTTCAGAAGCACATTCCAGAGCTAGAGCCGAAATTCCTATCCCTCATTTAAATCTTTAATATAAGATTAGGAAATAAGTGGCATGCCCACATATTTTCCGTCTGTCTTGAAAGAGGAGGAAGTGAAGCTGGTCCTGAGTATTATTATTTTGTTCCCTGTTTCTTGGGGAGAGCTGCATTGCTTTAGGAAAGAGCAAAATTTGAACCAAGCATTTGCTGTAGGTATAATGAAATTTTCTGTACTGATTTTACTAGCAACTGCAGTTTGGGAAAGAAATGTTTATATCTTAGCCAGCTGGAACTGCATTGGACTGTAACTTATCATTCATGCTGGATATTTGGTGTCCATGTGTTCATAACCACAAATCTTGTTAAATTAGATCCAGCACTTGCATTTATGTGTGTAGTGTATGATATTTAAAAGATAAGCTGTTACGCATCTGCTTATTTTAGTGTACAATCAGACTTAGCATGTAAATGGTCATCCTCAATGCCAAATTTTATTCATCAGCTACAGTATTAGACTCATTCCAAACTATAAGTTTTTGATTACATGATATTATAGGTATTCAATATACAAACAAAGAAAAGTTTGGGTTTGACTTTCCTCCATATACAGTGCTTTATTCATACATCCTGAAACTAAAATTGGAGGCTTTTAATTTTCTAAGTAACATGCTGCTAACACTTGATATTTAAAGTAGGCACAGAATGCAAGTAATTGTTTTATTGCCATTGACATATGTCTCTCCATAATTGTTTTGGCTTATGCCCTGGGTGAGTTAGGAGGTGGCAACCATGACTTTTAATATTCTCACCCCCCTGCCTCTTTCCTTTTTTTTTTTTTTCTTACTAGTTATAAAGAAAATGAGCTTTTTAAAAATTTTAAGCTAGACTCATACTTGTACCCTACTGTCTTCCATTTTTTTCGATATTAATGTGACCTGGTGAGAGAGGGGAAACAATATAAAATCTAAGTTTTATTTTCTCTGATATGGAAAACATCCCTAGAGAAATTAGTGAGTGACACTAATTTTTTATTCTGAACCCCAAAGAACATCAATGATACATCTTCAGCCAGGGACCTAAAAGTAGAGAAGTCTTACTCGGGGGTTTACTATATGAAAGAATCCTTACTTGAAAGGAGGAGCCCAATTCCTAGGACTTACCAGGCAAGGAACAACAGTCTACATGATATGGAAAAAAATGAAAAAGAATTGCCAGCACCTGTGGAAAACCCCACTGGGGATCCCCTGATAGGGAAAACCCCTGAAAAGTTCTGTGCAGGGATTGAGAGACGAACAGGACTTCTGGTTTTTTTTGGTCTTCAGATTTGCTGTTTATTTTTTTGTTGTATCAGCAGTTCAGTGCGCCGTCTACATACCAGACTTGGCACACAAGGAGAAAAGCACCAAAAAGTCACAAGACTCACAGGTTCAAGGTCTTTTAAAGCTATCTTATCAAATTAACTCTTAGAACATATTTTATTTCTACTTTTCTACCAATAACTAATTATTTGTCGTCCACGCAGTAACTGCAATGCGGACTTTTTCACCCAGTCACTCTGTGCCACCAACACTGCAGAAAATGGAGTAGATGAAGAAGGAGAAGCTAAGTTAACACCCAAAATCCTCCATCTTTAGTATCTACCTCCATACTAGAAACCCAAAACCCTAAATTTTTCACCCTGTGATAAACTATACTACTGTCTATTCCACACACTCCTAGATTCCAATTCATCCCAAAGTCTTGGAAGCTTTCTCCATGGATGAAGGTTAAAAGCAATGTTCTCCTGGGGATCAGGACTTCTCAGGACAGGCAGAGAAATATTTCCTGTGCCCTGGGTTCCAACAGCACCTTTGGAAATGAAAGAGGTTTAGTTTTTTTCTGGAATATTACTCTCAGTAGTACTGTCCTGCAGTTTTGTATTCTCGCATGCACAGACTTCCCAGTGGAAGTCAAGGAACTGGTCTCAGCTTCGAACAAGTAAGTAGTACTGCCACTTTTTTTGTAATCTATCAGAAAATTATTACCTTTAAAATTTGTTTTAAAGGTAAAAAGTATTTGTTTTGACATGTAAAAGCATGTCAGCTGGAGAAGGTTTGGGTTTTGTTTTGGGTTTTGTTCTGAGCATGAAGGTTCTGCAATGCAGGGCTCTGCCAAGACTTTTGGCTTTGGAGCTGATTCCCTATGTGGTTTTTATGGATGTGCTTGAAAAGCTGCCTTCCAGTAAGGCTGAGGAGGATTTTTTTGATAAGGTGAGGTTTTTTGAGGTGTGTGGGATAGGAGTAAGGGCATGGATGGCAGAATGATAAAGCTAATGGTCCAGTTTGGCTCCAGCTGTGCGGTTACCAATATGATTGTAAACTGAAAGGATGAAATACATAGAATTGAAGGTCATGAAGAGGTCTGTAAGAAGGAATGTTACAGAGAGGTCAGAAGAGGAGGAGCAGAAGGCTCTGGGTTGACATTTTTTGTTGGATTGCTTTCAAAGACTGTTTGGTGTGGAGCGAGTACTCAGGGTTTCCATTATGGGCTCACTCTGCTGCTGCAGCATGTGCTGGTTGTGAGTGTCCAGGTCTGCTCCAGTAAACCAGAATTCCCTGGAGACTTCAGAGAAACTCTATGGGAGTAACCTCCTCTGAAGGAGAAACCCTTAATATTTGTAATTACAAAGTGCAGTCAGGGCATCCACCGACGGAAGGCCTGGCAGCAATAGATTGGTGACAGCTACCTGAGTGCTGTGATTCAGCTCTGCCTCAGAAATAGAAATAATCTGATAATATCAAAGACCAGCTTCAATTTCACTTCCTTCTTCTTCAAGACTAATTTCAAAATAAATGTGTAGGGATGCTACTTATTTCCCAATAATTTATAAAAGTTGTTTCAATGAAGGATAGTAATTTCTGCTCATAGTCTAAAACATTCTTCTGAAGATCAAGTATTTCTAATGTGTCTTGAAAAAGACATTTATTAGTAGCTGAAGAAACAGTGCAAAAGCTCAACTATGCTTAAAATGTAATATATGCCACATCAGTGCTAATCACTTAGTGCTATGTGTCATGATGCCTTTAATCACCTATGAGAACTTTCAGGAGTTGTTAACATTTTCTTTCATTTGTACAGCAATGTCATTCTCTGTTTTTTGAGGAAAGAATAACCCTGTGTTGGCTTATGCAAATAAATAATCTCTTGCTGCACTTGAAACAGAATGGTTCCCAAAGGAAGATGAGTGGCAAATCAAACTGTCTGCAAATGAAAGTAACCTCTCAGACCAGAGTTACAAATTTTTTATTCAGATGAACAAAGCGTCTTTATTTTAGCACTTTAATCTATTTTCCTTTCACTTTTTTTTCTAAATAGTACTGTCATTCTGAAATGACAAGGATTGATTGTTAAATTACTGTTGCCTAATTTACCTCATCGCTCCTCTGTAGACAGTGTTTGATTGAAAGTTCAAGTCTTTTCCTGGGTATAGCTAATATGGAATTTTTAAAGTTTGGGGCAATATATTTCAAATTTTGACAAAAATGTAAACAGTTTGCTACTTGGATAATTAACATTTCAAAAGGAGATGATTAACATTTGCAAAAGAATCAAATGTCTTGGTTTTAATTAGTTAAAGGGTTGTCTATTTGGTGCATCCCAACATGATAAATTTTTCCCAAATTGCCTCTGTAGCTGCTTATTTAAAATTCTGGATGTTGCCTTAATGTGGATAGCTTTTGCAGTCAGTGTATTTGAAGTTCAGTGAAGTTTTTCTTCTCTGTTATTCTGCCATGAATTATCTGGTGAATAATGTTTTGTAAGCATTGATATAGTATTGTCATATTTGAAGACTCTAAGAATGTCATTGTTACGGTTAGATAAAAAGACCCTTTTTTTGGCAAAAGTCCTCCAGATAAGCCAATGCATTTCAGTGAAACTGCCCTCAACCAGCTGTCATGGATTATATAGCAATATTTATACCTGCAGGATTGATGGGGAAAGTTTCATCAGAAGGGAAAAATGAAGCAGGGAAATACTGGATTATTTTTGTCAATTTCCAAGGCTGAATGAGAGAGAATTGGCTTCCTTTGACTGCAGGCATGAGCTTTTCTGTTTGTTCCCTCCCTGAACCTGCCTCTGCTGAGTGGATTGGATCACTGTCTCTCTGCCAGCACTGTGTGTGTTTCCATGTTCAGGAGGATTTTTGATGATCCAGCTCTCAGCTGCCACAAGTGTAGCCAATGAACTGATGCTCCCAAGGTCATCCCTAATGTGCATGGGTGGATTTCCTCGCTGCAAACTGTGTTCACAGCCACCCCAGGAAATGGATCTGGCTTTGATTTTTGGCTTTGGCCAGAGCTTCAGACAAATCTGCCTCTTCACTTAAAGCTGGAGAGAGAGAAAGCTGATGCGTGGAGGGAAAAAAGAAGCAGAAACAATGCAGTTTATATGGCTGGTGGCTTTAATTAAAATCCCAGTGCAAAGTTTAGCAAATGTACACTTAACATTTATGCTAAAGTTTAGTAAAAGCTTATTTAAGTGCTCATTTGTTAAGCAGTTGGTTTTTTTAGGCAAAGTATAGTTGATGCTGGCAGTATAGAAGATTAATTTGTATCTCTGGATTGCAGTTAGCATCATTCTTATGCCATTGGTTTTATTGGTTTTATAATATTCTGATGCCAAGCAAAGGACACACTAAATCTAATGAGGCATTTTTGAAAGTGTTTGAAAGCAACAGAAATTCCTGTAAATTAAAATCAGTTTCCAGCAAAGCAGAAGATGAAGATCCCCTTACATATATGCATGATCGTATATGTGTGAATGTATCTTTTTTAATAGAGGACCTGCATTTTTTATACAAAAGCTCATACAGATGAGCATTTATTTCCTTTTTTTTAGCTTTTTTTTTTTCAAAATACAAGTTACTTTTGTATTTGAACATATATAGGACGAGCTTTGTGCTTAGTTGTGCATGAATGGAAGCAGATACCAAAATTGTTGCAGTCATCTGGTCTGATATTTTATGTCTCTTCTGTGCGACGTAGGAAGTGTTTGGGCTGGATTCCCCTGATGTATCCAGTGGTGTGGTGCTGGCACCACTGTTGACATTAGCTGCTCCATAAAAGAGAGCTTTCTATTTGTCTGTGTGTTCCCAGCAGGTTGCACAGAATATACAAGCAACAGCCCCCTCGGCAGGACACCCAGACTCTGGCAACTGTGTTTATCTCAGTGGTCTTTCGACTACAGCCCCTCTGAGAATCCAGATAAAGCCTAACGTGTCATACACTGTCGTGTGAACCTTTTGTCCAGAAAGCCCAGAAAGTGAAAACTAATTGAAGGTCCCCAGTGTGAGTCCATAGGTAGCTGGGGAGATGTAACCAGACAGCTGCAGGCTGAGTATTGATTTCTCTCTTCTTTAAATTCAGGACCTATGACTGTGCTATCACCCAGTCAGCAGCACAGGAGGACCATGACCTTGTTCTTGCTGAAGTCAATGGCAGTTTTGCTGTTGATTTCAACAAGAGCACAAGTCTGAGGTAAGAGCTGGCTGCAGGTCTTTAAATGAAAACCCCTAACAAGTTTTATTTCTTTGGGGTATTATTTAACTGTTTAGGTTTCTCTCTCTGACTTCTACACAGAAAAGGAAGTTCTTCCCCGGAGGGTTCATTGCAAGACTAATGTTAAAGTTTTGTACTGCTGCACAACATTACTCAGCTCCTCTTGTAAGGATTTTATTAATTTGCATTATTATTTTAGGTGTAACAAATGAAGGATGAAGAGAAATTGTGAGATTTAGTGAAAGCTTTTGTCCCAAGAGCATAGTGTTAATTGTGGTTTTAAAGATGTTGAGCACTGGTGGTCGTTTAGTATTCCTGATAATCAGGTCCATTGCTCTGGCAAACAAGTTAAGCATCCAGATGAATCAGAGGTAAGACACTGTAGAAGTGCATCAAGACCAGAAATCGTTTTCTGAAGAGGGTTTTAAAGATTTTTTTGCTTTATGAAGACAGGCTGACTTCGAGAGATTTGTCCCCATAATCCTGGGGAAACGTCTTAACCAGTTAATATGGGAGTTCTCCCACATGACCCTGCAGGCACCTGTTTAGGAGCAAGAGCCAAAATCACTGTTTTTTCCCTGATAAACCCCTGGCAGAGATATGATCTATTGAGAGAGGAACTGAGAGCTGATTAGGTATATTAATATTTCTCTAGCTATACTGGCACTTACACAGGAAGGGTCTAAATACGCCACCTGAGACTTGATAGAATGGAGAGCAGGATGGTTGTAACGAGATCATGATGAAACAGAGGTCCTTACCCTGCTGGGAAGAGGCTGAGGTTGTGTCTGACTGCTTCACTGACTAAGGTGCACAGTTCAAATCATTCTAGATCACAGTTCATATCACACTGTATGGTTTTTTTAGATGAAATTAATACTTTTGTAGTGTGTCTCTATTTGGCTGCATACAGACTTCCTTTCTGAGTTTGTGGTGATCACAATGAAAGTTTGAATACACAATCCTCTCTGTATCTTGCTTCACTTTTGTATCATTTGGTTACTTAGTTTATCCCATCTATTGCCTTCATGTCCAATTGGGGCAGCTTCTCATGAGCAACCATCTTCTGTGATTAAATACCCTTTTGTGGAGCTTTTTTCAGGGGCTTTTCCTGTTTTTAATGATAACTCTGGAGCAAAACTAGATAAGAGTCAGCGCCGTTGCCCCATGCAGTCTATTCATTTGGTTTGTATTTTGAAAGCAGTTTGTCAGAAGGACTAGAACTTGATTTTAACAAAAAATAAATGGGAGACGGGAAGTCAGGTCCCAGGACTGTGCTGTGCTAAATAATGTGATGGTCGTATTTCATACTCAAAATAGTTTGCTTTAATCACATTTGCTGTTACTCAGGACTGAAAAAAACATGAACAAGTGTTATATCCTAGTTCTGCTGTGACCTGCTAAGTAGGAGTTGATGCTCTTTTTTCTTTCCTTACTCTTCCTGGTGTTTTGAAGAAGCTGAATACCATTCTAATGTTTCATTTATTGGAGAAAGTCATCAGGTGTATGCTAAGTGACTTGCCCAAGACATGCGACCTGTCTGTGCTAAAGGCTTGAATAATAACTGGATTGTCTTGTGTTTTCCTTATTGCATATATTTGTGAGAAGTACTTTGTAGGCTGCTTGAAAGGAAATGCAGAGAGAAGGGGTCTTACAGGCTTGTTTATCCATAATGTGTGCCTTTTGAATACTAATTTTTAAAGTTTTCATTAATGAAAGAGAAAAGAATGAATAAAGAAACATTTTAAAAAATAAATTTTCCAGTTTTTGAAAGAAGTGGGCAGTCCATTCTGAAAACTTCTGGCTGTCCAGTGTTCTGGCTGTTCTGGAATTTCAGTTTCTGCAGCCATCTCTGATCCACAGCTTTCCAGTTTTGCTTTAAGGATGTGAAGTTATTGACAGCCCTACACATCCGTGAAAGGAAAAGTAAATGAATTGTTATTAAGGAGTGTTGAAAGAAGTGATTGTCATTGAAGAGTTAGGAAAATGTTAATGTTAGGATTGACAAGGAGGTAATTATACTTCAGTAGCTTCATATTCAATTGATGTTTACTGGCAGGAAATCTGGAAAGTATTTCAGAGGCCTATAGCCTGCCGCCTCCTTATTTACATTTTCTGTCTCTTCTCTGTCCTCTGGTCCTGTTTGTCCCTTTCATCTGTGCACACTTGCGTCTGTATTCACTTGGGAGGGGTGGGTTTAAAAAGCAACCTTCTTTCTCCTTTCACTGGATGTTAAAAATTTTTTTCATTCCAATCAGAACTGAATTCAGTTCACTGGAATTCATTATTAATTGTGAAAACCATATGGGCCCTATTCTTACATTTTATGTACTGACTGTGCCTTTGGTTACCTGTGTCAGGGCCAGGGGGACAGTTTTCTGTTTAAATTATGAGATGTTGGGGTCCTCTCCTCTCAAATGCCTGGGTGTTTTTAAGGCACTGCTCAGAAAACTGCTAGCACTGGCCTTATTTCCCACAAGGAGCTAAAAATAGCAAAAGGAGGAAAGAGTGAGGGCTCAGTGTGATGGGTTTGGGTTTATTTATTGATTAAAGTATTTCACAGCTGAAGTTTGCCATGACTGGGAAGTTGCATGCTCCATCTGGTCCAAAGCTAGAGCTCTGATACCTCAAGAATCTTGCCATGTCCTATTCCCTGTGTGCCCAGGAATTCATGCCATTACCTAGTAAGATGGACGTCTTTGTAGCATTGTGTGAATGAAAAGGATTTTTTTCCAGAGCCATCTAAATATTTCTCTGTTGGAGGTTTTGGAGTCTTGCAGCTGCAGGATGTGTTTGGGTCAGCTCTGATAGTGAAGGAATTGGAGTTACTTTTATATATTTAACACCAGCACTGCCAGCCTATTTATGGAGGGATTGCAGCAGTTGAATCTTGCTTCTGAAGTGCCTGGGCAGAAGATGCAGGTCATTGTTTCACTGCTCAGTGTACCAAGAAAGTGATGTACTTGCTGTGATACCAAGGGGCAGGGGGAATGACCCTGAGATAAGCGGCCTCTTCAGTGAGGGAGCTTCTCTAGGCTGCTCTCCAAAGGACAGCTGCTTGGGCAGGAGAGACCCGAAAGATCCAAAATGCTTGAAAGCTGCAGAGCAATTCCTGACGTGACACCTTCCCATGGCAGCTGCTGCTGGGGATGTTCCTGGCAAGGAGAGGGAAGGGCTGGTGCTATTTCTATGCTTTCATCCTGCCAGTCACTCAAGGGCTCCTGCCTGTGCTTTGGCAGGACCTGATTTTTCTCTCAATGCAGAGCAGCTTCAGTTCCCTGCTTCAGTGATATGAGATCTTACCTTTTTCCTCAGAGTGCCAAAAATGAACAGCATGGTTGGGTTTGGTATTTATTTGGTGCCAGCACTGCAGAGATCGTGGAGGTAAGGCTGTGTCAGTGCTGAGGCCCTGAGTCCTCTTTAATGTGGAAGAGGTTGGTTCTTGCTGCCTTAGGGATGGTGAATGCAGGAGTTGGTGTCCTTGGCCTTTAGGAAGTGGGGTATGAGGACCAAACCCTGCACCATGCTGAGCACCTCCCGTGTCTCTCAGTGGTGCCAGCAGCCCTCCGTAACTGGTCTGAGCAAAACAATCAGCTGGCAATTTACCAACAGAAATAACTGCAGTGCTAATTTTTAGAGGTGCTCAGCACCATCTGCTCTCATAGGACTCACCTTACTGAGGAGAAGGTTAAGTGGCTATTTAATCATGGTCTGTAAGTATACCCACTGAGGGATAAGATGTCTGGAGCAAAAGAATCTTTAGCTAGCAGGCAAAGCCACAGGATCCAGCGGCTGAGAGGTGAAGTCAGCAAAGATCAGATGGGAAATGCAAGGCGTGTTTTTAAGAGAGGATAATTAGTCCTTGGAACAACTTGCTGGTGGATGTGGTGAAGCTGTCTATCACTGCAAGCATTTAAATTGCATCTTACACTCTACTGCCATCACAAGTAGTTGCGCTAGACAGAGTGGCTTGGCAGGGAGGAACACTGTGACCTGCATCCCGCAGGAGGTCACCCGAGATGGTAATGTGCATCTGCAAAGCAATCCACCTGGAGTCCAGGATGCTTCACAGAACCCAGTGTGACAGGAGGATTCCTTACAGCACCTCTCCAACTTTCACAATTGGTTTTCATTCCCTGGTGAGCCACAAAAGCCTCTTTGTGTGCAGAAGATGAATAAGCCCTATGGACTGACAGTTGCATTACTGAGCTGGGGATAAAAATTTAAGTCCCTGATCTGTGTCAAGCAGGGCAAGCTTTTTCATTGAAAGTTGCAGAATTGGACAGTGTATAGGACTGAGTCCAGTCTGCCCCATCTTCTTAGTGACTCACCTGTTGACTCAAACACTTCAGCTACATCCTGAAAGCTAGTTCAAAAAAGTGCATCTCTATAAAATGATTCAGCTCCAATTAAATGTGATATTTTAATTAAAATTTTCTATTAGATCATGAGATCAGGATCTGTGAAAATTGGCTTTGAGCAAACAGGAAATGAAACAATTCCATCGTGCTTTGGCCTGGAAGAAGTTTTGCTGTTGCATTGAAGAAATAATGCCACTCTGAAAGTGGAGAATTAACCATGACAATCTTCTTGAGGGACAGGGGGAGATGTTTTGTTGTGGATTCAAAAGAGAGAGGCCAGCTGGGGCAGGCCATGGAAGGTCTTTCAGTTGCAGTGTGTACTGTGAATGAAGGTGCTGACCATCGTGGGAGAGAGGCAGTGAAGGAGAAAGGGCAAGTGTTGTGCTTGGTGCCTGGGCAAGCTCCCCAGCTGGGATCACTGGACATGGCTGTGCCACAGATGGGATCAGACCTGTGTGTGCAGCACTCGTGTCCATGCGGGGAACAGAGCCAGAGGCTGAGAACAGAAAGATTCTGAGAGATTGTATCTTCCTGCTCCCAGTGTATGGGATGCTCTACAATAAATTAATGATGGTGTGTGATTGTTGGACTCCAGGGAAGTGCTTGGGCTCGTGTGTTCTGTCAAGTGTTTGTAGGAGGTGGTTGCCTAGATGTTGGATTTGGTTTATTTGATGGGTTTTGGATTGCTTTCCTGATGTTGAGAAAACATCCAGGATGTGAACTCTCTGAACCCATAGCAGGAAGGGTGGTTTCTGCTTGCAGGATGGGTTAGCTCTCCTGTGCTGACAGTGGTCACCCTACAGATGACAACACCCTTTCTCTGATGGTGAACCACTGTGTTTGTCCCTGTATCTGAAACTGAAATCTTGGCTCCCACAACTGGCACTTCAGTCAGATCCACTTGGTGGGTCAGCATTGCCCAGGCTCTAGTAATACATAAGACAGACAAACTCAATTCCAAGACAGGTTGAAAAGAAAAAGAAGAGTCTGTCTGGGATCCTCAGCATTTCTAATCTATCAGTCACTGCTGTTTGCTGCCCATGGAGGGCTTAGCTCCACAGAAGAGCTTTTCCTTATCAATGTTACCACAGAGCACAGGGGTTTGCTTTAAAGCTTCTAAAGAAAGTCAAGAGGTTTTAGAGATGTAAGCTTTCCCTAGAATCCACTGTCACTTCTATGTTTCACTGTTAATACTAATAAGTTAATACTTTATATGCCTGGAAACAAATGCTTTTTTCATTAATACTAAGGAGGTCTGGAGGCTATTCGATTTGTATGCTTGCTTGATGAAATTACAGTGTACTGGTGGTCAAAAGGATGTTACATGGTAATTTACATGACAGGGCAAGGCGGAGAGCAGCAGTTTTAGCTGACACGCCTGGTAAAATGTGCAGCAGTTACAACATTTTTGGTTCCTTAATTTGTCTCTGAGGTATTACATGAGTTTTGATTTTGCACAGGCGGTTTAGAAGTGAAATGTTTAGATTTAGCCTTTTGAATCTTTCGGTATGCGATTTTTTATTTTCCCCTGCATATTTTAAGCATGTTTGAAACCATTGGCAAACTTTGCAAAACAATTTAGAAACTTGATGTGGAAGGAAAGTATAGCCCTCTATAGGTGGATGATTTTGGACAATATCTTTTGATACAAGATTTGTCCTGTGATATTCAGAGAGGAATCACGGATGTCCATGCATCACAGGAAAACTCTCTATGTCCAGTTTGAGCTAAATTTGGCCAAATCTGGCTTTTTTGTTTTGTTTTGAGAACAGCCATATTACTTAGCAGCACACTGCTTTGCCTCCTTGCTGAGCACAGTCTGGCCTTATTGAATAGGATGTGACAAGTGTAACAAGATATAGCAATGACAGAAGATCAAAAACAAGTGCCTTCAAAGCTCGGACTGGAAGTCCCCAAAGACATCTGCAGTTTTTCCATCTCCCTTTGACAAACAAATATCAGAATGAATTGTCCAAATAAAGTGTGCCAAGGTGAAGGGGGTATGTTCTTGGTGTTGAAGAAGAAGAATATGCACTCAGTTGCAGTCGGGTAACCACAAGTAATTTGGGCTAGCATCTGGCATTTTATATCTGTGGGCTTCATCTGCAGCTATTATCATCAGGGGATTGGGGTGGAGAGGGAAGGAGGGAGAAAGGACTAGACTTGATTGGTTTCTGTGTTTTGGCTAAGACGATTTAAACTTTGTGAGAGTCATCTGCTTCATTTCACAGAAACACAAAGCAGATGGGGAAGAGGATATAAACCAGAGAACAGTTAAGGTGCAAGGTTAACAGGAATAGCTGTGTCTGCTCTTGAGATACCTGCATATTTCTTTGAATAACATAATACACGATTTAAAAAAGAGGTGTAATAAGATTTGTATTCATTAGCAATAATGCAGCTGTAATTGTTCTATTATTGCCTTTGTACCACGTTAGCAGACAAAGATTTATGTTTGCTGACGTGCACTGAAAAAAAAAAGCTGGATCAGCAGTAATAGGATAAACGGATCTGGTTTGAAATATACAAAAAATATTATAACACTGCCAGTAGCATCATTGAAGTGGGTGTTTGCATCTTAGAGTTGACTGGGTGAGACTTGCTTCTGCCAACAGAAGCTTGAGCAGACTTAACCCATCCCCTGCGAGCCTCGTAGCTGGAGTTGCTTTGCCTGAGTGCCCTGTGCCAGCCGTGTCAAAACTGAGAAGTGGACAGTCTGGGTGAGCTATAGGGGCTGCTGGTGAAAGCTTTGCTGACCTTATTTCAGCAAGAATGTTCTCTGATTTGGGAAAGAGGGAGAGAACAGTATTTCTAATCCTTTCAGTGTCACAAGACCAAGCTGGTGTTTGGCTGCATCTTTAACTGCACGAGTTAATTGAGAACAAAGCAGCTACAGTCATGCTCTCTGCTGTTGCCAGGCCAAGTACAGCACTGGAGTGACTCAAAGCAATAAACTGCCAGTGTGGTTATAATTCAGGTTTGAATAATTTGCACATTCATTTGAGAAAGATCCTTTGGATCTCACTTGTAAAGCCCTGGATATTCCGGCAGCTTTAAATACAGTCTGAAGGAGCTCAGAACATCAGGGTTTCGCAAACAGTGAAATAACCAATGTCAGGTAGTTTCTGTAAACAAATAACTGGGTTTTTTTGGTCTGGGTAGGTGATTTGTAATGTCACCATTCCTGGAAGTGTCCAAGGTCAGGCTGGATGGGACTTGAGCAACCTAGTCTTAGCTCCCCATCATGAGATGCTTGTAGTCTTCACCACAAACTTTCTAGGCTGTTTATCCCATAAAAACTGCAAGTTTATGGCCTCAAACCCAGGCTTGCATCAAAGTGGGGGGGCTCAGGTGAGACTCGGCCCCCTCCAGCCCCACACAACACTATCATCTCTCTGCCAAGCCCAGTTCAGTTTTACCCACATTGGTTAAACCCTTCCAGCACCCTGGGCTGCTCGAGTCACACTTTGGCAGTCTGATGTTTTGTTTGTGCTTCTGCAGAGCTTTAATGGGAAACATTTAGTGTCAACTTCTTGCATGATGTTTTCTCAGTCACGTGCAACAAGGGGAAGAAAAATTTTGCGTGTCTTCATAACAACTGGCTATTTGTGTGTGTGATGAAGAATGAAAACACCTATTGAGGCAAACAACCAGGCACATGCAACACGCCCACCTGTGTGTGTATGTATGCACACATATACTTTCTTTTATGTTCTGATATCATCATGATCTATTTTGTAGAGATACACAGTTCTGGAATAAATACTTTCTTTCTGCTAATGTTCTGATCATATTTGTAAATGTAGCCACTGAAATATGTTTTCAGATGATGTCTAAGTAGTTATTTGTGTGTCTGCTAGGATTTTATGTGCCTAGATTACTTTAATGACAGTTTTCCAAATATATGTGCTTGGCTATTTCTTTATAAGAAAAGTAAGGAGTTAAAAAATAAATTTAAGAATCTTCTGGTGTTAGAAATTTACTCGTTTTCCCCTGATACTCCCACCAACTTCAGCTGACAATTTCTAATGAAATGCAAACATTCAGTCCCCATGTTCATTGTGAGAATTAAATATGAACTTGGTACAAAAGCATTTAATTCTGGTATTGTTTAAGCTCATATTTTCTCTCACAGCAATAGAAATACCACATTTGCACTGGTTTCCAGTGCTTTGTAGCCTTTTTTTTTTTTTTTGGTGGCTTTTATCTTAAAATATTAGTAGGTGTATTTGCTGCTATGGAATAACTGGTTTTTCTGGCAGTTACAAAAACTGAAATGTTTCACAATGAAACATTTCAGAACTATGGGAAGCCTTGGAAAAAGAAACCAAATTTCTTTTTAGTCTTTGCAAACTTGGCACTGTTAAATGTGAATAATAATAATAATAACAATAAATGCTATTATTCTGCTTTGACAGATACGCAACTTGTGTGCATTTCCTTAGTCAGAAGCATTTTTAGTTTAGACATTTTAATTTCTATTCTAACAGCTAAACTATAAACCTAGGACACAATTCACATTAATTATGTCTCAGATCAAGCCCCAGTTTGGGTAGGCATTGTCAGGATGACGATCACAAATAGAGTTTATGCTTTCTGCCTTAATTTTCTGTTGGACTCTGGCTGTGCTAGGAACCTGGATATTAATTCCTGAATTACACCAGTGTAGTGATAAAAATGGATTCTGTACATGTGGCTTTTTTAAAGCCAAGGGTAACCTGCACAATGGAAAGTAAACTGAGAGTCAGATGGAAAAATCCCACAAGTCTGAGGAGGGAGAAGGAGGCAAAGTGTTGTCAAGAAGTGGGATGAGGTGATTTCTGATTAATTTTTTTTTGTATTTTCTTTATTTATTACGTGAAAGGCAGTACCTTACTAGACCTGGCAACTCAGAAAATTATTTTCCAGTAGAAAAAAAGGGCTACATTTATTGAGTATGGGTGAAAAGACCATTGTTAAATTAATCTAATTCTGCACAACACAGAGTTCATTCTCTTTCAGGAGAATTTTAGAAACTGGCTGGATTTCAAGCTATGTTTTAATGCAACTTTTTGGCTGCCTGCCTCCTCAGAAAGTCAAGGGCCTCTGTTTAATAACTGAGTATAAATACAGGGAGTGCAGTAGGCCTTTGTTTCAGTCATGCAGAACCAATTTCTAGTTTGATGGTATCACTGTTGCATATTTTTAATTGAAACTGTTGTGAGAAATACTGACGTAAATCCTCATTATTATTCTGTTTTTCCCCTGTAAGATTATGGTGCTGTCTGACTTTGTTTAATATTGCTGTGATCACCAGCACTTATATTCAAACACAGATATATCCCCAAATTTGGGAACTGGGATAAGAACTACCTTTCAGTGATTAAAACCAGAGTACCAGAGAGTACCAGCGTATTCATTAGCCCGTTAATGAAATGCTTCTGCTGATGCCAGTTGTTATAAAGATTTAATAGGTTTAACATGGGGCCATGGCATCACCCCAGCAGCCCTCAGTGCTCTTGCTGAATCTAAATATTCATCTTGGTAAATATGCCTGATGTTTATTCCATAGTGATGATTTCCTCTGCTGCCCAACAAAAAGAAGTGAACCTCTAGTGTATGTTAAACACACCCTGCAAAACAACATTTTTAAAATAACAAGTGTTCCTTGAAAATCTGGTTTTCTTCCTTCTTAAAATTAACAGTTCCCTAATTAATTAGGCGTCTCTTTTATAAAGATATTCTGTTAATCAGTAATTCTTTTTGTCAGTGGCTCTTGTACAGTTAGATGCTGAAGAAAGGTGTCAGTGTAGTTTAATTGTAAGTCACAAAAAGTGAAATAACTCACACTGTGTCTATAAAGTTTGTGTTTGGAAAATTCTTCCTTCTGGCCCTAACCAGTACCTGACTCCCAGGAAGAGGGTGAAAGTCCTAAATATTCAATTTGGAAAATTAATGCAGTCCTAGAGAGTGGAAAGTTTCTTTTTCCAGCAAGGGTCAGATTTTGAAATCCCTCCACGGCTTTTGCTCGGTCTTGCATTTGAAATGGTTATCTGAGGTTTATCCTCGTGACCTCTCCAGCCCCTTCAATCTTTCAGGTGTCTCGGGAAGAATTTCAAATGCAGCTCTGCAACACCATTCCTATTCAGGGAAATATGACTTTTTCAGTCTCCTGCTTTTAAAGGGTGATGCTGAAGCAAAGGCAAGACAAAAGGATGCAGGCTGTTTGCTGAGTGTCGGTATTTGGAGGATGTTTTATGTGGTCTGGGTGTTTTCAGACAGCTTTTGAGGGGCTTGGGGATAGATGTGTCCCAGTGAGAATCCCAGCACACAGAACACTTTGCCCCTTTTTGGAATTTGAGATTGGACTGGACGGGTTAATTTTCCTTCATGCATCTATAACTATGAAAACAAGTCTGGTCCTTAACTGATTCATAGCTCTTTTCTGTACTGTTGTGATCTATCAGCTCTTTAATTTATGAGATAAGGTGGCAGAAATTAGTAGCAGCATTTAGCACAAGTGATGACAGCTGGAATGCTTTAATATCAAAACATCTCACTTGCTTTGGTCCTCAGTGCCTCCCACACAGTTGTTGTATTGTCTTATTTGATTCTGCCACGTAACAAACCAGGAATTTTAGAGCGGATGCAAGGTTATAAGTTGTTGAGTTTTATGTTCACCTTTGGTTCAGCTTTCTTTTTAAACCAATCTTACTGTGTCTGCTCAGGGCAGATCTGGTTATTCCCTTTACTTTTTAATCCTTATATTAAAGCATTAATATCAAGTTATTAAAGTTCCTGTGTTTTTGTCACCACCTACTTCTTGTTCTTTACTCTGTAAATGTAATTTAAGCTATGAAAATCCACCTGTAGCACTTTGCCATCCTAGTCACTTTAAATAGGTGACATTCCCTGAAGGAAAAGTAAATTTCTAGGTTTTCTGTGTGCTGACTGAGTAGTTAAATATTTGAATGTTCTCAATATTTAATCAATTAGATTGTTCAAAGGCACACACACACAAAAAAACAACAAAAAAAAACCACCTGGCAATCCTCTTGTTTGTTTTTTAGTAGTAGGCTCAGGCAGGGTGATTATATGTTGTGTCACTAACAGCCTGAAAGGAATATTTGGGAAGACCATGAAATGTAAATTTGGTGAACAGTCTACCAAGAGGGAACAAAGACAGGGATTATGGGAAAGAATTTGCAGGCAAAGGCAGATTAAAGGGACTTTGTTTTAGTCATTAGTTTCTGTTCCTTCAGGAGATCAGCTGCAAATCACCTGAAAAGCTCAAGAGTCCACTTGCAGTCTCTGTGCACTCTGAAACTGTGTTGAGTTTTGCCCTCACTTCTCCCTCAAATACCAAACTAATTGGAAAGAAAAAGTATGAGTGCTTTGGGCCGTGCTGTTAGGTCATGCAGAATGTTACAAGTGTGCACAGCTAGCATTTTAGCTGTCTCCCAATATTGTTGTTCCATAAGGAAAACATGGCCCAAACTCTGCCCTGGCTCACTATGGCCAGGGCACTGGGTAGACTTCTGGGGTTGTATATTACTCTAAAATTTGAGTAGTAAATCCCCACAGAAATACTCATTGATGGCAATTTCATGGAGGGACTCAGTTTCCGTGGGCAGTTTTAGGCACCACAAGATAAGGATGTAAAGCTGTTAGCATCCAAAGGAAATGGTAAAGGGCCTTGAGGGAAGCCATGTGAGCAGTGGCTGAGGGCACTGGGTCTGTTCAGCAGCCTGGCAAAGAGGACACTGAGAGGACACATCACAGCAGTCTGCAGCTTCCTCTCATGAGGGGCAGGCACCAATCTCTTCTCCCTGGGGGGAACCCGTGACAGGACCTGGGGGAATTGCCGGAATTCGTGTCAAGAAGTGGGGGAGTGGGCTGGATGTTAGGAAAAGGTTCTTCCTCCACAGGGTGGTTGGGCACCAGGACAGGCTCCCCAGGAAAGTGGTCATGCACTGAGCCTGCCAGATTTCCAGAAGCATTTGGACGACACTCTCAGGCACATGGTGTGATTCTTGGGGTTGTCCTGTTGGAGACCAGAAGCTGGACTTGATGATCCTTGTGGATTCCTTCTAGCTCAGGACATTCTGTGATTCTTAGTCGGAAAAGCAGTGGTAGGATGTGAATAACTTACAATGCTTGGGGCCCTGGGACCCTTTCTGCTTCTGTCTCCAGGGTACCCCTGGGCTAAGGAATGCATTTGCCTTCTGTGCTCTCTATGGGTATGTAGTTTTAAGCTGGAACAAGCTTTAGTCTTCACTCTTTTTCCCCCATTGAAGCCTTTGGCAAAGATCTCCAACATTTGTAGGCAGTGTGAGGTCTATTTTCTAGGAAGTGTTTTAAGTACTTTGGTTAACAGTGTGAGGAAGGAATTTTTCTTCTAGCTCCCAGGAGCTGTAGAAATTTTCTCTTCTTGGCGTGGAAAATCCAGTAGGCCTAAAATCTCCTTTGCAGCTCAGCATGGTGATCAGGCAAAGTCTCACGTTGATCACTGAGGAACACCCAATTACAGCACAATTTTCCTAATTCCGTCAAAAGTAATTTATCCAATGGCTTGGCCAGCAGTGTAAGTGCGGCTTGAGATTCACATTAGGTAATCTGAGCAGACAGGTAGAACAAATTAAAGGAATAACATGGTGGCATGGGGTGGGTTGGTGGAGCATAGCTTGTGCTCCCTCATTTCCCCTCCAGCTGTGTGAATTCCCTTCTGAATTGCTCTGGACACCTCGAACCTCGTATTCTGCTCTGCACTACTCCTGCTCTCATCAGGTGCCACTTGGCAAGGCCTTGTTGGGACTCCTCAAAGCCTAATCTCTAGGGAGACAGGAATGACCCATTTATTTACTTGGTGATTTTTTTTTTTTTAAGTGGTAGACTTTTGCCTTCCATGTGATTTCCCTTTGCCCTGCAGCTCAGTCTCTGATTCTGCACTAAGACTAAAATCCTTAATCACTACAGAAATTGCAAATTCTTCATTGTGAGGAATTACTCTAGAGTTTGCCAGAGCGAAAAATTCCTTTTAAAAATTGCATGTTGATAAATTTGATGTGGATTGTGTTCTGCAGTGATCCCCAATGATTTTTTTCTTTTTTGCATTCCTCTCTCATTTTAACTCTGAATGCAGTTTGTGTGGAGGAAGAAAGGCTGCCATTCTCTGCAAAACACACTTGCAAAACTTTTTGTGCCCTATTGTACTGGGACTTATGCAAAATACCTAACGGTTTTTTTTGTTTTTCACTAAAAAGCTGTTATTGTGTGCAAAATTTGAAATTTGTGTGACAACTAACTTTTTTGTTTCTGTGTTATCAAATTAGCACATCCTAATATACTGTAAGTGCTAATAAAGTGTCTGTTAAAAGACATGTAGCAAGTGAACTTAGTACTTCAGTTCTCTGCCTTGCATTTGGTAAGGTAATAGAAGAGGTCTTGAGCACATAGCTCCTTATGCTTGAAATAAAAATGAAATCCTTTATTCAATGTACAGAAAATTGGCTCTCAAAAAAAAAAAGTTGAAACCACTTGTTATGAAAATACTCGCTGCTGAGAAAGAGAATAAACATGTCATTAGGTATTCAAAAACATGTAGTTTGCCTTAAGCATTGTAATTGTCATTCATATTTCTATTGAAAAGATTTTGTCTAATGTATTGACTTTATGCCTGAAAATTATGCTTTTTTCTGATAATATAGATGAAATTCTTGAAATCTGAACTAAGAGACATATTTGCAGGCAACAGTCCCATGCAACACTTTGGTATTCCGTTTAAAAATAAAAACCAAAAGTCAAATAGTTGCAGATTATGATAGCACAGCACTTTACATTGGATGTAAATTTGGTGAGATGCACTTTGTTTGACTGTTAAATACTGATTTTGGACCCAGATTGTTCATAACACGATGTTTTCCCACCTGCTGTTGTGTGGCTCAGAGTTTGTATGAGAAGCCTCGGATGGGGCTGGGACTAGTGCAGGGCTCATAAATACAGCAATGTTATTTGGTTTTTAATTGCACTGGAATTTATGGAATTTTCACTAAATCTATACCACAGCCAGAATGCCATCAGGCAGGGAATTCACAAAGGCTTTTACATGATGTTTGGGCTGCAGTGTGTCTCTCAGGCTTTAGAGATCTAGCGTTTTTGTCTGTGTGAATGCATCAATATGGCTGTATTTGTAAACTCCTCTTGGGGTTTCAGCTGATCCAGTGCTTCAGGACAGAGAGTAACTGGCCAAGTTTCTCAAAAAGGCTTCTGCCATTTTGAAGTGTGGGGATAACCCTTTTCTATTTGTGCTGAGATCTTTCAGAGCGAAACAGTGTTATAGTCAAAGATCATGATCATCCCTCTGACTCCACTGACAAGGTTTTGGGAATCTTAACATCTGTTGTCTAACTCCAGTAATTTTGGCACTGACCAGGGCTCTGTGCTGAGCAGAAGTATAGTGCAAGACACAAATAATCTGTATTTGTGAGCCACCCAGAGAGCCTTGCATCTGACTCGTAGCAGTGCTTTTTGTTATGCTTATTCACAAAATAAATTATCTTAGTTTCAACCCATCTGTGTTGGAAATGCCCACAAAACTTCCTCCAACATGGACAGAACAACAAGCTTTGCATTTGCACCAAGGCAGCTGGTCCTCAAATTTTGCCTTTCATTCAGTGCTTTGAGTTTTAAAATGAAAATACAAAGTCTGTTCCTGACAGCTGGTGAGGGTATTCTTGGTGATGGAAACTCCTGGACTCTATAGATGTGGCTGAATGGGAAATGTGGATGTTTTGAAATGATTCTGCTAAAATTGGTGCTTCTGCTGCAGATAATAAAAATAATACAAACCCAGTCAATAACTGCTAGTCTTGCACTGAAAGACTATCTTGTTTGGATTATTTTTATAGTAGGAATTGGGATTTCTCTTCCCAAAATACGAATTGGATTCTTTCACAGGGATGGTCAAATGATGGGGAAAAAATGTACATCTTCAGAGACATGATAGCACAAATACTTGTTTCTACTGAAGATTAACAGTCTCTTTTTGCAAACACATTTTTCTCTGTGTTTTCCGTACTGGCAACCTTTCATGGGTTACATGGTCAGTCCCTGGTGTCTGAACCCTATAATTAAGCATCTGTCAACACTCTAACCATGACATGTCATCGTGTCTAGGCTGGCTTTCTTTTTCATGTGCTCCAAATGTTTTAGCTTTAAATCTCATTCTTCTAACTGCATAGTGTTGTTTCTCATTGATTTGCAATGTAATTTTGCATCCCAATACAACATTGTTTTGAAGTTGCTAAAGAGTTTTTTATGAATCAGTATATCTAGTCTAATAAATCAGATGGTGGACAATGCGTTGATTTTGGTTTATTCAGTTAAAAACTGGCAGTCTAATTCTTGGTAAGTGGCAGGAATGCTCTTATGCTGGCTAGTGCCCGAGAAGAGGAATACTATCCTTCATCACTGAGTTAATTAATAGCAGTTTATATTCTCTCAGGGTGACTGGCCCAGTGTTGTTAATCATGTCAAGCTTCTCTGATTTATGTTTAGCGTAACGCTTTTTTGGTGTAAGGCTTACTGTCTGTTTCAAAACACAGTGGTCCAAGGGTGGGTATAAAATTACTAGATGGGTTTGAATGACTCACTTTTATTTTGCTGCGCTCTCACTGGCACAATGCTGCTTCAGAAGGGTGTGGGGTACCGTTTGTTTTAAAATTGTGTGAAAACAATGTTAAAGTTAAATTCAATATTAAGATTAAAATTCAGCTCAGCACTGAGCAATGTCACTGACAAATTCTCGCACTTGCATCTGTTTGATTCTGGTACAATTGAAATATAAGCACATGGTTATGTGCTCTGCTGGAAATACAGAGTATTTACAGTTGAGCATCTATTTCTCTATGGAGATGAAATCTGTGGAACTGACTGGTTACCATCTTATTCTGTGTCAAATTTTATTTTCCTTTTTCTTACACATAAACAAGAGAAAAAAGTAAAATAACTTTCTCTTTGGTTGTTCTGGTATACAGATACTGTTTAAAGTAATTGGCTTTCTTGTTTGAATATCAGATCTATGCAAAGAAACAATGTTTTAAGATGCATAATCCTGCTGACTTAAAAGCATCAAAGGAAACAGTATCCTGCCTGGTTCCTTAGTACCCTGCCCTGCTTTTAGCCTGGCATAACTTTGTTTTCTCTGGAACAGATTTTTCGGGTAATGAGCAGGTGAAATGTGATGGGACATCAGACCCAGATCTGAGTGTGGTGGTGGCTTCCAAAGTTGGTCATGCCCACGGTCCCTCTGAGTCCTAGTGGCCCTGGCTGAGCCACAGAGTGAGCTTATTTTTCTCTTGACTCACCAGCCAGGAAATTACTCTGTGGAGATATTAATTTGGCCCAGAGAATTGACCTCCTGCTCTTTGGAAGGAATATCAAGTCACTGGTTAATAGTGTTGTATGCTTCCACTAACAAGGAGGTTGATTTAAAGTCTTTTCAGTTGGTGTTCTCACATGGACCCGCACCAAGGAGGCTTGGTTGAGAAAACTGCCGAGCTAAAATGGAAATAAATATACACTAGGGGGGAATAGCAGTGCTATAAAAATATTCATGAAGTCTGTGTTTAAATAACACAGTGCAGCATCTTTCAGCGGATGCGTATTGTGTGCAATAAAGTAAACATTTTAGGTTAACTGCTGTAGGTGGAGGTTATATGCCAATGAAGCAAACCCTTGTGTCCTTCCTGTAAGTTATTTACATGGCAGAGCCTGACTGTGATGCAGCCCTGCTGCATCACTGCCCACGACACCACTGTGCCCTGGGGAGCAGGGGTTCATCTGTGGGGTTTAAAGGGAAGAAAAGCGCCCTGTGCACACATGGGGTCCCTCTTGCAGGGCGCAGCTGAGTGCAGCAGAGCTGTAGTGGTGGAAGTCTTCCTCTGCTATGGACACAGGCTGGGAGAGTTGGGGCTGGAGAAGAGAAGATTCCAGGGAGACCTTTACAGCAGCCTTCTGCACCTGAAGGGGCTGCAAGAGAGCTTTTTACAAGGGCATGAAGTGATAGAGCAAGGGAGAATGTCTTCCAAGTCACAGAGGCCAGGTTGAAATTACATAATAGGAAAAAGCTCTTTACTGTGAGGGTGATGAGGCACTAGCACAGGTTTCCTAGAGGGGCTGTGGGTGCCCCATCCCTAGAAGTGTTCAAGGCCAGGTTGGATGGTGCTTGGAACAACCTGATCTTGTGGAAGGTGTCCCTGCCCGTGGCAGGGGAGCTGGAACGGGGTGATCTTTCAGGTGCCTTCCAAGCCAAACCATTCTATGATGATAGATGATGTCTATTCTGATGGCAGTTTACCTTTCCACCGTGCTGCCTAGTTTCTGAATTATTTGCTTTAAGTATGTAATAGCTTGCTTCAATAAATATGTTATTTCTACTGATGTTTGTTTCAAATTTCTCTACTTCTCCTTAATCTTCCACGCTCCTTATCCATATACTGTCATAGGAAATATTCAAGTATCTATTACGTGTCTATTACTAGACTATTGTAGTTGCATACTTTTATAACTAAGCTACAACAAAGTGAGGGAATATTTCCCACTCTTTATTGTAAGGATAGCAAATAGGCAGCGAATAAAGGCTTGTTGATGCTGTTTCTGAGGGCACACTCTGTGTGCATGTTTGCAGGGAGAAATAGGTGCTTGTCCAGATTTGTGTGGGTGTTCTTACTCTGCACAAGATCAACTGCTTTAATTGCTCCCTCTTCCTTCATTCATCTTCCTTAAGATGCTGAATCAAAATCCCATTCCTCTGCTAATATCTCTCCACATCATATATTAGATTTCATAACCGCTCCATAATTTCTGCGAGAACTAACAGATCGTCAGACGCCTGTGATAGAAGTGCTGTTTCATTCCAGCTGACTGCACAGCACAGTCCTACAGCCTGAGTATCCTAAAGCTTTGAGCTGGCTAAGGGAGCTCCTTGGAAAAGGGAGCAGCAAGAAAACGTGTCCAAAATGCACCATGTACAGCAGAACTGCACTTTAGTCCAGAGCTGTGAGGGGTAAAATAGTGCACCTTTCAGCCAATAATCTGCAGTCCCATTATCTCTGAGCCACGAACTGCATTGTTGCTGATGTACAGGCTGGATTATCCTGTCTGCTTTTCACACCATAAATCCAGAAGTTGACGCTTTTACGTTGTCCAACAGTAGATCAAGTTTTACAACAGCAACAAAGGATTAAAATGCTTTTATACTGGGGACATTCAGAGGATAAACAGTGCTGTGGTATAAGAGGGAACAGCAGTCAGCTGTGTTACCATCTGGGAGAGAAACACTGAAGTGCTATTAATAGGTAACCCTTTTAGATTTTATTACTTTTATTTATTTATTTATTTATTTGTTGTTTTTAGAATTGGTAGCATTCCTAAAGAACTAATTGCAATTCTATAGACAATTTTGGTGTGAAGGGATGCTGCAAATAGTATTACAGCAACCATTACCATGAGCACAACTGAGTTCTCATTTGCTTTTAAGGTGTCTTCTTCAGACACTAGAGAAGCAAGGGTAGCATCAGATCAGGTTTTGTGTTTGGCAATAAATCCACTTTAAATGGAATTGCATAAGCACTCCATTTGACACAGAAGAGGACAGTGCAGATTCTTCTCTATCTCAGCAGAACTTATCCATATGTATGGCAGTTACTCTTCCAATTTAATGTGGTAATCACTTAAATATCCTAATTGGCTAATTTTATTATTGCATTCACTGCTAATGTGCTAATTGTTTTATTTCTGGGAAAGCTGTAAAAAATGATACTTGATATTGATTTATTTATCTCCTGCTTCATTTAGTTTTATTACAATATGGTTTGATTTCATTCTGTATTTCAGGAAATCATTATCATACATAAATATTTTAGTGAAGAAGGGTGGGGGCAGAGTAAGAGGCAGAAGATGGATAAATACAAGGTAGAAATTTTGTGTTTAAATGAATTTCTTTTGTGATCAGAACATGTTCAGCTGCATTTCATTCATTTAGTTTCCTTGCAATAAAACACAAAAAGCCTATCAGTACAAACTCGCCAGTGTTTTAATGTCCTGGATTCTGGTCAACATGTCCCAGTTGCCTCTTTCCTTTCTTGAAAGCAGCAGCCTTTTGAAAAGACTCGTGGAGCTGTGCATAATTGCTGAGACCCTGCACAGCCCTGAGCTGTGGAAGGGAATGAGCTCCCCAGAGCCAGGATGCTTGCCTTTGAGGGAAAGCAGGGAAGGAACAGCTTCTCATCAAGATGATACCAGGTGAAGTACAGAAACTTCTGAGTCCCATCTGGGAAGTCCAGCTCCCTCTCTTACAGGCAGAGATTCATATAATACCAATTCATCAGCCTATTTGCTGTACGTTTGCTGTGCTAGTTATTTTGATGGCTGTGTTAGTTGCTCCACAGACCAGTGCTGACACTTTTAGGGGTGAAAAGTGAGTCAATCCTAAAGATAAGCTTCAGTTCAGAAAATAAAGGAAGGCTTATGCTTAAAATTGAGCCTGCACTGGATGTAGGTCTGCAGCATTTTCCTCCTTTAGAATTTACTGGGTCAAAACTTGGAGTAAGAGCCATGACTTTGTCTGGTCAGTTGTAGGTAATTCTAGAAACTCTATTCAGCTGACAGCATTTGTGGAAGGTGCACAGGTTTATCTTGATTCAGACCCGTTAATGAATATCAGTATGGTTAAGGGATCATTTTTTTTTCTCTTTCTGATATAGGAGAGGAAAAAAGTGCGTTCTGACCTCTGTAATTTCTGTCTTTTGTTGCAGCACATTCTAAACTCTACACACGCTTAATTTCTAAGTAGTCCAAATCTTATGGTTTTGAATTTTCCTTTCAGTCATGGAAATAAGGAAGAAATTCAAATTCACTGAACCATGAAGCCATTAAAGAATCAAATACAGCGTTTGGAAGGGTCAGCTGGATAAAAACTAGACTTGAATATCCAAATAGCAGAGAATGCTCTTCTTAAATGTTCTTCTCTTTTTGAGAAGTTACCAAATTGGAAAAAAGTGCCTCTTTTAATAAGAATATATATTTTGTAGCTTATTGGTTAATATGTTTATAAAGTGTGTTGCCTGTTTTTTTCATCATAAACATCCCCTTCACATGATCTTAGAGATGCCTTATTGACTTTCTTGCAGTCAGTGGACATTCCATGTCATCCTTGATGAAGCTTTAAGAGTCCTAAGGCTTTGTCTTTTTAGGGGATTTGGGTTCATTCTGTGATGTAGATATCCCTCCTCTCTTCCAAGTCCTTTTCAGCACTAAAACATACTGTTAGGTTTTCCTAGAAGTCAAGGAGCTTTTGGGTAACAGGTTCTCAGGATTAAATAAATTGTGCTCCGTCTCCCTAATTATATTGAGCACACTTCTATCCATTATGGGTTTTATTTTTATATTTGTGCCTTTTAAGGAAATATGTGGTTTAAAATCTCAGATGAAAGGATTTGGGCAGGGGTGCAAGCAAGTTCACTTTTAAGGTTCTTCAATCTTTTTAAAAAAGCTTTCTGTGGCCTTTTGCAAGACTGAAAGTTAGTGAAAAGGATACTGTTCAGAGACTTTGAAATAAAGGTGGATGCCAAAAAGACTTCCATGAATTTTAAAGAACCTTCTACCTGTCTCTGTCTGTATTGTAGTACAGGAAATCTCTGCTGCCATAGGAAGCAGCTTTCTTTCTACCTGGGGCTATATGTTTCATGCATACTATCTATTCTTAATATGAAATTTCAACAGTATGTGCAGCTTACATCCACAGTAGCCAGTTATCACTTGAAAGAAGGCTTTAATTAACAGAACCCTGATTTTAATGAGGTACCGAGCCATGATCTTGTGAATTCTGTGGCACAGAGAATCACTTAGTTCAGATTCACCCATCACAATCCTCAGCAGCACAGGGTGTTTTAGGACTGTGTAACAGATTCTGATGTTGACCTAGGAACCCCTTCTGGAGCGACTTTGTTCTTTACCTTGTAAGCATATTTTGAATTAATTGTGTTAAGTTTTTAAAGCATAACTGTTACTTGCCTTCTGATCAAAGTGTCTGGTATGTCTGAACTATTCACCCTGGGCATCCAAGGAGATTCACTGCTCTCAAATCCTTTTCAAAGGCATCTTTGCTGCAGTACCTAGGCCAGGGTAGGTATCATTTTTGCAGAAACCACTCATGTTTAACATCTGGACCAAAATAAACAGGTTATGCCATTTCACTTATTCCTCCTCCTGTGACTTCAGGAATGTGCTGTGCAGGAGGAAAGGGCAGTTTTGGTGGCACGGTTAAAGCCCTGGCTGAGATGTGCTAATTTAAATGTGCTGCACTCGACACAAAAGCAGAAGGTGGGAAGTGAGGCATCCTCAGTTTGTGTCCTCACGTCTGAGCTGGCCCGTGGCGGGTCTGCCGCTGACCCCAAGTGACAGCAGCACGCGGAGCTGCTTTCACCTGTAACGAGCTCTCCCTGCACCCGAGGGGCAATTCCAGCATGCTGAAGACAGAAAAATGTATCTGCAAGATCCTTTTCCCTGAAAATGCTGCATGGGGCGAAGATGGTGGGTCTGCAGCAGTGTGAAAAGATTCCCTTGGTGGGAGGGATGGCCCTGGGGCAGCAGTGCCTGCTGCTTTCCCTGCTGTTTCCCAGAGCCCTCGCTAAGCAGAGCACATAGGGGAATTTAAGAATGAATCCCTGTGTGAAAGGGGTATTTTTTTCCCCCCTTCTTTTGAAGTATTATCTCTTACAAGAAGCCATTCAGGTTGTTGTGAATGTTTTGTTTTTTTTGTTTTTTTTAATGGGGACATTGTAAGGATAGGGCTTCCCCATGGAATCAAGAATGAGAAATGTTGAAGTAGTTCCCTGACAATAGAATGCCATTCTGAAAGATTTTAAGCACTAAATATACAGCTGTTTCTCCATAGCAGAATAGGAAATTGTGGAGACTCAAAGCATGGAGTACACTTTTTCAGATAATAATCATTCATTAAATTAAATTTTTACTATTTCATAATCCATATGGTCCAGTATTTACCTGGGCTTTTTTAAACTATTACGGACCTTTACTATTTTTTAAAAAGACTGAGTAGAATCAAAAAAGTTTGGGGTTGGAAGGGACCTTAAAAAGCCCATCTAGTTCCAACCCTCCTTCCATGGGCAGGGGACACCTTTCCCTAAACCAGGTCACTCAGAACCCCATCTCACCTTGCCTTGAACACTTCCAGGGATGGGGCAGCCACTTCTTTTCTGGGCAACCTGTGCCAGTGCCTCACCACCCTCATAGGGAAGAGGTTTTTCCTAATTTCTAATCTAAACCTATCCCTTCAGTTTGTAGCCATCTCCCTTGTCCTATCAGTCTGTGCTCTCTTGTAGCCCCCTTTAGGCACTAGCAGAGGCTCCAATGTCTCCTTGGAACTGCTGCCTGGAAAAGCTGACCTGGAAACAGAGACTAGGCAGAGTAAAAGAATAAAACATTTATTGAAAGGATGCAGCTTGGGCCATGCCAGAACCCCTTGGGGCTACACCCAAGCAATCCAGCAATGGTCCCAAAATGGCCTCCCAGTCACGAGGCCTCATGCTTCTATAGGTTTTGTTCCTTTAGCATATTGGAGTTAATTGTCCAGTTATAGCCTTAGGTTATGAAGCTCCATCCTCTTTGTTCTTTCTCTCTTCTTCACATTGTTTACACTTTCAGGCCTAAAACTTGTCCTTGGTCCTCAGTTAGAAAGGAATTGTTTTGTCTATCTACCCTGTGAAGAGAGCTCACCAACCTTTAATATGAAACCCAGAACTGCACATTAAAACAGCACAGAGTCCAAAAAAAAATATAAAAGCTAAAACTTAAGGCATCAGAACCTTCTCCTCCCAAGGCTGAACAATGCCTCTCAACCTGTCTTCAAATAGGTGCTTCAGCCCTCTGAGCATCTTCGTGGTCCTCCTCTGCACTCACCTCAGCATGTCCTCGTTCTTACGTTGGGGCCCCAGATCTGAGCACAGCCCTGCAAGTGGGATCTCAGCAGAGCAAAGCAGAGCAGAGGGGCAGAATCCCCTCCCTCACCTGCTGCCCATGGAGCTGTGGGTGCAGCACAGGTGGTTCACAGCGTGCCAGTGCACACTGCTGGGTCATACTGAGTTTCTCCCACAGCAACACCCCCAATTCCTTCTCTTCGGGGTTGTTCTCATTCTATTCTCCACCTAATCTATACTTGTGCTTGGGATTATGCTGACCCACGTGCTGGAAATACGTTTTTAGCAAATTGATTCATTATTTAATATCTTACTGATTCACTAGTGTGATGTGAGCACATAACATCATACCCATCTCTGTACTGCCAACATTCACACTTGAAGTGTGGACTTCTTTTGCATTTTTGAAAAATGTGCATTTCATAACATTGGAGTTCAGCATAATCTTTCAACTTCCCAATCAACCTCTATTTCATATTATCAAGGAGCTCCACTTCCAGAATTTAGCTGATGTTTTTGTTCAAATTACTGGTAAATTGTTTTGTACTAAGATCAGCAAACTATGAGAATAATTTTATTTGAATCTAAGTAGTCTTCCTATTCAAGCACTATTGAAAGAAAACTTAACTCAGCATTCAACTTACTATTCAGACTTTGTTTTTTTTAAATAATGGTGCATTTTCAGCGACTTGTCCTACTCATGTTGTGATGAGAATGTAGAATGATATCTTCTGGTATCTGTGGTTTGTACCACTAATAAATGTAACTCTACCCAACTTGTCCAGCTGGTAATTGAGAACATCAGCAGTGGATTCCATTTTAGTTGCAAGTTCCAATAATTTGTTTGTGGATTGGGTTTTTTTGTTGTGGTTTTTTTTTTTTCTCCCGAATTTAGCGGAAGTGAATGTGCATTTACCTTATTTACCTTGGTAATCCCATTTCAGGGGATGTTATTAGGGACTCCTTTCTGGAAGCATCAGTATCTTCTTCTTGGACCTGAACCCTTGTTGAACACTAAGAGCTACTCAACTAGTTTTTCCAATCTGTTGTCCTGTAAAGTAATAAATGGCCCAAATTTCCTACACACTAATTAAAATTCCATTTCTCATGAATTCCTTAATTGAGAGCAAGTCATTATGTGCTTTGTTGATTCTTAAGTGCAAAGATAATTGCAATGGGCAGCATGAAAGTGGTTTGATTATTGCCTGTCGACTCTTGTGAATTCTAATAGGTCTAATTGCATAGCATCAATTCATCATCTCAGCATCACTTTTTATTATTAGCTCTCTGAATTGTAATGTGCTCATAAAGAAGTGTGGTAGTATATCAAGGATGACATGGTACCTGGCCTATTGTAACTTTCCTTCCTTTCCTAATGTTACTAGTGAAATTAGAAGCTTATTATATGGTCCCCCTTTCCAGAAACTGCTTCAAAATTTGTCTCCATGAAGAAAAGGATACTGTCTTGCTCTGAATTTGCATTTATAATTTCTCTGCTAAATGATAGTCAATCCTTTTTTTTTTTTTTACTTTTCTAAATCATTCCCATAAATCCTGACCATAATGTGTTGGCTGTGAAACATCTATCAAAAGCTTTGTGACAGAGTCCTTTGTTATTGCTGAACATTATTTAAATGATGAGGACTCTAATGAGGTGAAGTTCCTGACAAAACTTCTATTGGTTGAGAAGCAGGGGGAAAGGAGCTCTTGGTTATATTAGAATTTCATTCTATGGGAATTTGGGAAGGAGGATTGGTTTTGTGGGGTATCCTTTTGTTTTTTTTTTTTCCCTTCCCTTTGTCCCTAAAGCCAAGGGTATCAGTTTAGAAAATCTTGAGGATGGCTGAATATAACTAGAGAGGAACACACACTATTTTAGCTAAAGGTTATGAGGTTCTGGATTAGTAATTTTTAATAGGTTTTACTGCAAATATGCAGAAAGATGAAAGATGAAGTTTCTACTAAGCCAAATATTTAAATTATAAACCATGAACACTATCCGCGCTAACGTGGGGTAAAAGTTCCCTTTTGAGTTTTTTTAAGGATGAAAAGATGCCTTTGTGCTTTTGTTAAAACTTTGCCTTTTTCTAAAGCTTCAAAGTGTAGTGAAATCATCCAAGATTCCTCATCCTTGGCCTCTTCCATCTGGTACTATTTAGAGACTTCTCAAACAACAACCACCAACAGCCAGTGCTGCAAAGTGATTTTCCAAGCAATGCAGCAGCCCAGGTGGGTTTTAGCACTGGCCTGTGTAAATGGCCCTGTAGAAGCAGTTGGATTTACCTTTTCTCAGTGTGTTGCTTCCAGGCCCAGGATCCACACTGAGAACACTCATGTGCATGAGGTTGGGTGGTTTGCCGTGATTAGTATCAAGCATTTGGCTTGTTTTGGAAAAAAAACCAATAAAGTGCAGTGGTATCACAAGAACACGTGAAAGTACATGTCTGTGTTTGATTTTCTTTTCTGCTGTCTTGCCCAACATGTTTTTGCTTGCTTGACTGTATCCTGCTCAGCTGGTAAAGTCAGCCAAGTGGTTTGCTGCTTCACGTGCTCTGATTCCTGGCGCTTTGTGAACAATAAGAGCTGACATTATTCTTGAAGCAATTGCTTTCACTGTGAAAATACCAGTTTGTCTTTCTGACAACCCACACAAGGGGAAACAGTGCTGTGAAGTACAACTTTGCACACGGACTTCTAAAAAGTCCCTCTAATCCTCAGACTGGTGTTCAAGTGGTAATGTGATTTTGCAGACGTTTCTTCTTTTCATGGAGAAACAATGCATTTAATTTGTGGACACTGCAGGTGGCAAAATAACCATTTTGTCTCAATAACAAGTGCAATAAAATTTACAAATATTTTTTCTCAATATGGTTTCCCAGAAATTAAGTAGTTCCCTTCAGCAAGGGACAGTCTTGGATTTGGAAATGGCACGTGGTTCTGACACTTGTCACCCTCTCAAGTTTTGCCATCTCCCCATTAGGTTTTTTTTCAAAGTCATTGCTGCCATTTCTAGCCCCAATCTTTCTGGCTGCCAGTTCCTAAACCCCAGTATCCCTTTTGAGTGACTTGAGTTAGAAATTCTCTGCAGGTGATTCTTGTGAAGTGCTTGTGACAGGCTAATGGCATACAACAATATTACTGAGTGCACAAGTTGGCTTTATTTACATCTGTGTTTCCTTTACAGAGAGTCAAAGCTCAAGAATGTCCTTCAGCAGCTCTTTTAGCTCATTACATGGCTTTCCAGAAGGTTGTTTAAGTACATTTTTCTCAATTGAGCTGAATAAGAGGTGACACCAGTGTTTCTCCAAGGGCTCTTCCTAGCGACATTGACATGGAAAACATTAGCAGTGCTAACAGTTCGCTTTGCAATACATTTTTTTGCGTTGAAAAAAAGTGGTTTCCCTATTTCTTATTTTGGTATGTTTGCTCGTGCTGAAAATTCAACTGTTTAGAACTTACACTGATGCAAAACACTTTCAAGATGTTTGTCAAAGCTTGTTTTTCACTTGGAACCACAGGAGCATTACATATTGCGTGAAATATCATACCACAATTTTTTGCTAAATACCCTCATTGGATGCATTTCATGTTTGTACTTAGCTTTTTTGTCTGCCAGCGATTCTGAACACGTTTGCTGGAGACTTTTAGCTCCTTTCCACCTCAGTGGTGCTCACCTGTGGTGTGGGTGAGCTGATCTGTGTTGTAAGCAGGCAGCCTCTGCACCCCAGCTGGCAAATATCCTGGCTGAGCTGGTCACAATCCATGAGAGGGTGTGTATATGCTTTAATAATAAATATTGCTCTGTTAGATGTGTTATGAACACAATCCAGAGAGTAAATGGAGTAAAGATGGAGTGGCGTTTTCTTGTCATTTTCTATTCTCTCAGTTTGGTATCTTTCTGAGCTGGAAGACTGAAGAGCTCAGTGATTTCAATGTGATGCTTGTGGTATCTGTGAAAGCTCAGTTTTGAAAGAAAGCTGATAAAAGCATTAAGGGCAGAGCACCTTGGTCAGGCACAGCCATTTTAGTTTTTTTTGTCCCTTCGCCTTTTGTCACATCCTGCTGCCCTGCCAGTGGAGGTATGAACTGAAGGGAAAATTGCAAACTTGGGCTCAAATTTAAGGAATCCAGGGACAAGCAAGATGTAACAAGTTGTGGGGTTTGTCCTGTTTGCACTGGGCAAAGGCTCTGGCCGGCTGAGGGTGTGTGTAACACAGTGGTGTTGGGGCAATTCTACCTCCCTGCTTGCTCTCCCAAGCAAAATGGCAACTCTCAGTCTTGATTCAAGACTTATATTTGCTTAGTTCTGCTAAAACAGCAGTTGGATTTATTAACAATATAAATTAGCCTCTTTTCTCTTTTCTTTTGAAGCATTCAGAGAAGTAATAGCTGTTTATTACAAAGCATGCCTGTAGCAGGGTTGAAGCACTGACGTTCTTCTCTAAACCTGTTATTTTTTCCTCTGTTCCATATCTATGGCATAGATAATCTGTCTATAGACTGTGAAGACACGTCTTTCTATTTCCCTCCTCCCTCTAGGACCAGGCTTGCTTGTGCTCTGCCTCCATCATCTGCTGGGTTTTCTTTTAGGATGGATTGCAGAGCACTGGATTCCAAGTGCTAATATTTGTCTCATTGCCAGCTGATGAAACTAAACTATCTTTCAAACTAGGGAGCATCTCTGGGGAAGAGGTGTGGGGGGAGAACAGTCCAGGGAATTTATCTTTGTACAGCATTCTCACATTCTCACAACTTGGTGTCTGGAATATGTTGATATCAGGAGGGTGCTTTACTGTGGTTTCAGCCACCTAAAATTAAAAGAAAATTGATGATAGAAAGGGAGATTTCTCTTCTAGGCAAGAAGTCTCATCCTATGGTTCAAAGAGCTGTCCAGTTATTTCCACTTATCACACTTATATAAGGCAATTAAAGTGGCACTGCCAACTGGAAATCTAGTCAGCTTTTAAAAATGAGTTGAGCTTGCTTTCGGGTGCTGCATCATATGTCCCTGTTTCCATTCACTGTGTTTGACTGAGTTTGGGAGAGAGGTTTCAATAGTAAATTTAATTTTTTCCCCTTCTTGTTGTTTTGTGATGAGCTCACAGGTATAGTGGGGGAACCGTCTCTTAAGGAACTGACTGTAGACAAAGATCTGTTAAGTGCAGCTTGCTAAAAGTACAGAGAAAAATACCTAAAGTCAAGTAAATTAGAGACTAGGTTTTTCTTGTGAAGATTAAAAAGGTAGTAAGAGTGAGATTTTTCAGAGATGCCCTTTAAAAGATGAACTGGTGAGTATGCATTCCTTCATCCTGAAGGTTGCTCTCATTTCCTTGGCTGGTGCTTAGATCCTTGTTACCTTTAAGCAGTAGTCTCACCAGTTTCTGTGAGGTTGCTCCCAGGCTTAGGAGCAGTTTGCCAGTTTGGAGCTGTAATAACTGTGTTTATTTCTATGAAGAGAATACAATATTCTCTGTATAGCATAGAGTTCTGTAGCACACTTCAAATGAATCCTCAGCTCTGTCTTTTTTAAGCTGGGATTTATTGTATTTTTAAAAATATTTAATGGTTTCAGTCTCTTAGTTTCCAACCTTCTCCTCCATCTGCATCCACCTGGATTTGAGGTGATAAATGGTGCCAAGAGGCTGCACAAGGCTCTCCTATCTGTATTGCAAGAGCTCTATTGTATTGTTTGTGGCAAGGGAAATACTGAACTTTCTTTGCGTGGTTTCCAGTGTTCAAACTTGAAAGTTAATAAGGCTAATTTAGCTGCCACTGGTTTCTTTAGAAGATACATGGAGAACCTGTAATTTTATCACCTTTTTCTGTTTTTCTTAAGGAAGACATGCAAAATCCTTAGCAAAGCATCTAATTTCTGCTGTGAGGGATATGCAGATTAGAGAAGTGTCAAACAAAATAGATGTGCTCCAAATTCTGAGGTGAAAGAAGTTTGTTTATCCCCAAGAAAATTTATAGTAATAGTGAATGAAAAAAAACAGATGTGTGAACTTTTTGTAATGTACTGCCCTTAAGGAAGAGATGCACAACTGAAGTTATGAATATAATAAATTTGCCTTGAAACTCTTAAGTCATACTTTGAATCTTGAAGAAGCCAATAAAACTTCCTCTTAAGGAAACAATTCGTTCAGTCTTTTTAAAAATCTTTTTTACCTGAAGTGATCTGATTAAAAAATTTGTATCCCTTCAATGGGCAGATAAAACCAATGCTGGCAGTTTCCCCTCATTTCACCTGAGGTTATTCCACTGCTAATGTGTGATTAAAGATCGTTTAGTTTGGTCTTCTGAAAACTTTTCTGCTATAACACCAATCCTTTCAAGTGAAGGTAGTGTTTTGTAAGCTTTTATGCTAATATTCTTAAATTCTACATGAAGGACATATATTTTCATAAGGGAAAGAAAGCCTTGAAGTATTGGCACAGTGTGTGGAGATCTGCTTGTGTTTATGATGTCCGATGGCCGTGGTAAACAACATGTTGGATTGTTTTCTTTGTTTCTTGGGATGTCTTCCTTTGTTTCAACATCCCTACAATGAACTTGACCAAATAACAAAGAGCATTTTAATAAGAAATACTGGAAGTTATCAAAACAGAATTTGCACTGAAAAAAATCCTAAAAATAGGAAATAAATAATTTTTGCTATGGCTTGTTGTTAAATTATCAGAGCACTCTAGCACTTTTCAGCAGTCAGAGGAAAGTGAAATAAATTTAGTTCTGAGTATTAATCTTTCCTGGACAAAAGTAATCTTGTGCTATGTTTTCTAATGAGACTGAGTGAGGGTTTTTTGGGATTTTTTTGGTGGATGGTTGGGGTTTTTTTTGTTTATTTCTGTTTTGTTTTGGTTGGGATTTTTGCTTGATTTTGTTTTGTTTCTTTTGCTGTTTTTTATTTTCCCCATGTCCTAAAGGGTATATTTATGCTTTAATTGTGCAATACTCCTGCAGAGGTAACTAAATTCACTTCAACATAACTGGGCTGGACACTGAGAACAGAAGAAATGTGACAAGGGGTCCATGCTTTGAGAAGCTGAGAACATAAATTAGCTCATTTCTGGTTTCTGTGCCTTTGTAATTAATCCAATTCCAAAGCTAGAACTGAAGTTAACTTAATCCCCATTTGCATTTTTATGACTTGATTTGTATTGCGGGTTTTTTTTAGGTAATATTTACAAAATTCTCTACTGAATCAAGAGTCAAGTAGGATTAAATATCCCTTGAATTTATATGGCTGATGTTATATCCTTGACCAGGTTCTGGATTTTGGTGTAAAGTTTTTGTGGCATGGTAGACTGAAACTCTGTCTTTAGTGTCTGAAGAATAAATACTCTCAGTTTAGGGCAAGCAAGTTTATTTTTGAGTGTTGAAAAGCCTTATCAAATGATTTAGGCTCAAACTTGCTCATAAACGTCTTTTGCTATTCAGTGTAGTAAAAATGAAGAATCTTTGTGGCTTGTGCTTTCCTATGTGTAGCAAGCATAAACAAACAGATTAGGACATTTTTGTCTATAGCCCTGCCCACCTGTGAAGAATAATAGTGTAAGGTGGAGAGCATTGCAAGGGGGTCACTTGGTGTGTGTTTTCATGAGCAACTCAATGAGGAGGGTGCTGCTACAGCAAAGTGGGGTTTCCTCAAATGTGTGGAGGACAAAATCTGCTTGGGGCAGCACCAGTTCATCTCTTCTGTTTTTCCTAGGTGCATTAAGGTCTTTATTCGGGTGGGAAGGTAGGGAACAAGGTATAACATTTGAGCATTTCTGCTGCAAATTCTTCCAGCAGAGATTAAAAAAGAAACCAGGAATAACAAGTCATGACTGTCATAACTTTATGTTCAGTCTTGTCATGTTCATTTCATGTTCATTCGTGTCACACTAAGAATATCCCAGGTGGAGCCGTTGCCTTTTAGCTTTACACGTAGGCAATTATTTCCATGGAAGTTGTGGGGCCGTCTGTCTAGCTGCTGCTTTGACATCTGTCATCGTGGCACTAAATTGCTTTGTAAAACCTATTACTTTGGGATACAGTATAGTGTCTCTTAATTGCACCACTTGCTTCTCCTGCCTGAACAGAGCCTACTTTTGTTTCCGCCGCTAATGGCGAGGCCCCGGTGGCAGAGCGATGCTGTGAGCTCATTGATGGCAGGGGAGCTGCCCTGGGATTACACAGACATACTCATGCCTTGTACTTTATGACAGGCACGAGTGCGGAAAGGCTTGGGCCCTGACTTGTGTGACTTAATTCCCTGGCTGGCTGTCGAGGCAGCGGTGCAGCCATGGCAAACAAGCGCTCTGTGTTTCGCAGCTTCCCACGGCCACTGAGCGGTCGCTGCCTGCTAAATGCAGGCTATTGAGTGCAAACCTCTGCAGCTCCCCAAAGGCTCTCTCAGACTCGGCAAATCCCTCGCCTCTCCCTCTGGGAATATTGTTTTCTGGCTTGTCTGTGCTGTCTTGTGGTTAGGATATACATCTAGCCCACAACAAGGGATGCTGGTTAATAATTTACAATAAATATATTCTTTACTTTTCCTTGGCAGACAATGCCATTGAAGTGAAAAATGGCTGAAATATTTTACACAAATGACTTCTAGATATCGTAAGTTTTGCAGCTAATGAAACATTTTTTGTATTCACCCAAAACAGCTAATTAATCACTGGAGGCAGTTATAAAAGGTACAAAGTTCAGATCGAGCAGTGCTTATTGCCCCAAGCCTGAAAACCTGAGACTGACTCTTTAACTGCTCATAAACGCAATGTATACCTATACAAAGCAGAGAAATGCTTTTGAACTTAGGAGTTGTATTGTATGTAGTCATACACAGCATTCAGTGATTTGTAAAAGATGTCTTATATTTATAATATTCAGCTCTGCTAATCTACTTTTGTAGACACACAGACTGCAGGCGTGTGGGATTCATTTCAGCTGAACTTAAAATTAACAGTTGTTTCTTGCACACTGAAAAATGCACTTTTTATGTGCAAGTGCATGTAGCTAGAAATAGAAAGTGAAAAGTCTGAGCAATTTGTATACTGAAGTAATAGGCTGCTCCCATTCCTGAAGAATAGGGTTAGCCATCAGGTGTGAATATCTGGAGGTAATTCCATTTGCCACCAACTGAACCTCAGCTATTCCTTTTCAACACCAATATGGTGGGTGCTTATTGAGTGAATCAACTGATAATATTTACAAATGGAGCCCTTAATGCTCTGATTTTTTTTTTTTTTTTAAATTCAATGGCGCACTCAGTGCAGTACCGTCCTTCTTGAAATTCATATGGTTCCCAGTGTGATTGACAGGGTACAGCTTCATTATGCAGTTGAGTGGATGGGCTGATTATGGCTATGAATGTGTAAATGGGGTGAATGAGAGAAATATGTAATTGATTCTGGCTGTGGTTCATTAACAGTGTGAATGCACCACCCTCACATATGTATGAGAGAAACTTATTTGTACTTTTTTAGTTGTTAGGAAAAGCTCGCCGTGCTAATATTTTTGCCATCTAACGTCAGGTTTTCAAAGAACAAGAGAAAAGTAAATTACATTGTAAGTAATTTATATCAGTCCTCCAGGTGGGTTTTTGAAGCACAGTCACTTCTCTTCACCCTTTTCAACTGGAAGTCATGTTTCATCCTGGCCGTGCTGCTCTGCCCTTTCTCCACAGCAGTACAGTTAAAAATGTGTGTGAGAAAACAGCAAGTTAAGGTGTATGGATTGACTTTTTTAAGAAAAAGACCTGAGAAGACAAGCCTCATTGGCCTTTTTATGCATAAAGTTTATACTCTGCAGCAGTTGTAGTTTCATTTCTGAAATATCTCCTTTCCTTATAAACACTGTTTTAAACCAACAGCTTCATTAGCATTAAAAGCAGTTTGATCCATTGTTGTGGCCTGAATCCCAGAGAAGGATATACCTTCCTTGGGGGCTCTCCACCTCAATGTACTATTAAAAATGTAAGCAAACATCTCTGCCCTGTGCACACAACGTGATTTATGGACCCATGGATTGCAGCTTTCTTTTTAATGAAGTTCCCTATCAGTGCGCTTGGCTGGAAGACTGACCACAGTAAATCAGCAACTTCACAGCTTCTTTTGAAATAAAAGTTAAAATACTCACAAATGGTTAGTGTGGCATTCTTTGAGTGATGACTATTCCCTTTTTTGACCTTGGTTTACTTGGTTTTGGAGATCAAAAAAACATGTTTTGGTTTTTGGGAAATGGATGCATCCCTCACACATGTTTGACCTCACTGAGAAGTGCTCGGACCCAGAAGGATGCAGACATTACAAGAGCAAACAGGAGCCAGCTTTTCCAGCCAAACAAAATCTTTTTTGAGTTTCTCTATATTTCCTCCAGTTTAAAAGTCTTTAGGTGATGAGACCATTGTGTTTCGTGCTATTGTGTCCACGGTGTACCTTCAGACCATGGTCATGCTCATCCCCACAGCTGCTGCAGTCGGTTTGCCTTCTCTGGTGAAACTCATTCCTGTGTATCTGTCCTGTGACAATCCTTTACTGTTGTGTTTTCCTTCAGAAAGCCCATGCTCTTCCCCAGGGTGGCTGTGGAAGGTGCAAGTTAGGGCCTGCACACCCGTGGTTGTCCTTGCCAGCAGCGCTGGAAGTTTACAGTTGAAGCTGGCTGCTGTAGTGGGTGGCCAGAACACCAGGGCACCAATTCTGCCCTGAATTTTCTTGTGGACAAATGTCTGTAGACCTCCCCAATGACACATACTCCTCCACCCTCCAGCTCTCTGCAGGAGATAATATGTGAGCAGAAAGGAAACTTTATTGTGACAGACAAGCTTGAAGTTTGCCAGTCTTTGTTGATGTATTAAAAATAAATGGTGCAGCTTCAGCCTGTGAAGTCTGATTCTCAGGCAGTAACTGCACGGGCTGAAGGAGAGGGAAGAGTTTTGTTTTCTGGTTTGTTTCCTTTATGCCTGCATAATCTCAAAGGGCTTTTCTCACCTGCAAACTTTAAGGTATTTTGGAATAGCTTGAGCAGAATAACGTGTAGTTTAGGAAATGTATGTGTACCCTGATTTTATTGGCAATGTACAACAATAAAATGATTACTTCCCTGTTTGTCTGCTGACCATAAAGCACTGGCATATTAGTAATGCTGCTCTGCTAACAAAATCTTTATCTTGTGTTTCAGAATAATAATGTGCCTAGGAAAAGCATTTCTTTGCCAATAATAGGGTGTAAACAATTACAATAGTTGTGATATTTTATAAACCAGTTCATAGAATCACAGAATGCTTTGGTTTAGAAGCGACCTTAAACATCATCTAATTCCGAAGCCCCTGCCATAGGGATGCCTCCCATTAGATTGGGTTGGTCAGGTCCTGTTCCATTCATAACCATCTTTTGTGTCCTGTCTAAAGTGCCACCTATGATGGACTTGGAAAAATTTTAACAAAGAAGCTAATAACTGCCTTAAAGGTTACTTACTTACGTGAAGTATCTGGTGCAGCTATACAGGATTGCTAATGAGTTGCTATGAAAATGCTAAACTGGGAAGTTCGGAAAAAAAAGATGACAAAAATATTTTGCATTTATTGAGCAGAGGTGTTAAATAATGAAAGACTAAAGGAATGGAGCTAAAGATTTAGTGAGTGAAAGGCATCTAGAAGTTCTACTGTGGGAGTTTTATGCAGAAAGACCCTGGCAAGAATTTGGGACTTGATCTGTTCCCCAAAATTCCTTCTTGCCTTTAAGTAATCAATGAATAATTTAAGCCATTATACTTCAGCTTTCAAGGAGCTGCATGTTGAAATGCAAGAAACTCAGCCTTAGCCAAAAGAGGGAAATGTTTATGATTATTTTCTTTTCTTATTCATCCTTTACACATTATTTTTAAGTTGGTTTTATAGTTGTTCCTTTATTTGCTTGTTGGCTGCTGGGTATTGTGAATTTGAAATTCATCATGATAACTCCAATTTTAGTGTCTGTAAATGTAGAGGGAACTTGACTGAGATGAGATTCATGAGTATGTTCCTTTCCCTGTAGAATCATGGAATCATTTAGGTTGGAAAAGACCTCTAAGGTCATTGAGTCCACCCAGTAACCCAGGCTGCCAAGCCCACTGTTAAATCATGTCTCTGGCTCAGTAATTGAAGTTCACCTGTTGTAAAATAAAAAACAAGGGAAAAAAAGTTGAGAAGTCTTTTTCCCTTTCTCTGAAGTTGCCAGCACTTCCAAATAGAAAGGTTCTTAGAAAGTTTCAACCTCCAGGAAACTGTTCTAGTCATGAACAGAAATTACAGTCTCTGGTAATGGAAATACTCACACAACCTTATCTCTGCCCACAGAAGCAAATTTTAAACTAGCTCTTTCCTTTTTTTCAAGTCCTTTCTTAAGAGGTCTCAGTTTATGATAGTAGCTGAATCACATGTGAGAGTAGAACTGTTTTCTGAACTCTCAGGTTGTTTTGGTGTCCTGCTGTCAGTGGTTAAAGGCTCAGCACCTGCTTGGTGGTTCAGCTGTAGGGAGGGTTCTCTGGAGCCGCTGTCTGGCAGCTATGACATGCAGCTGAAATTATCCCATCTGTCCATCTTGCGCCCACAACTGGAGAAAATTACTGTGATCAAAATGGAAAGAAGAGTTCCCAACCTTTTATTTACTTCACAGGAGGGGGGGGGTTTCTGTAGCAGTTGGGAAGTTCAGCTCTTAGAGGTTTCAGTTTCCATCACGGTGGATTCCTCAGTGTTTCTGGGCACTGGGAATCAGACATGCTTTTATTTCCTGATTTATCAATACTTTATGGCTAATGTATAAAAAAGAGTTTGGATTTTTCAGAACATTATGGCTCAGCATAAAAGCCACCTTTCAAGTAGCAAAAAGCAGGACTCGATGGATGATGTCTGAGTTTAAAAAAAAAAAGACAGTGTATATTTTAATGTTAGTTTGTCCATTTTCTCTTATGCTTTGGCATATGTTGGATGGAAATCACCAAAACCAGCTTGGAAAAAGAATAATGGTGCTAATTCTGTAGGATTTGTGAGTAAATTAAAATATTCTGGAGTGTAGCAATAGCAGATGTTGCTTGGAAACCTGACCCACATGGGACAAGAAACGCAACCTGAAAGGTTGTATAACCCAGCAGTATTGTGATTTAAAGTGTTGGCCTAATCTCTGTCTGTGCAACATTGAAAAAAAGAATAAATAGTGCCACTGTTTATTTCTGCTATACATTGTAGAAAATTATAAAGAAAGACAAAAAAATCGACCACCATAACTTGTTTTATTATAGTCACATATACTATAGAAGAATGATGTCTAAAAAGTAAATGTGCTTCATAATAATTGGAGGGATAGGAAGGGGAGAGATAAAAAAAAAAAAATCATGGTACCTTTTAATTTATAGATTTCTTTTCAACACTTTTTACTCCGGGCTCTTGAATTCATTTTTCTTACAGCACTTTAGAGACTTTGATTGATTGCAGCATCTGATTTTGATGAGTCCAAAGGCATCATACCTGAGATGACTGTGCTTTCTCTTTTTGCTCGTTATAAATTTCTTCAAACAGAATATTTTGTTTTATTGCATGGCATCTCCATCTGGTCTGATGTGAGAGGAAAGCATGTTTTTTGAATAACCAACACATTCCCAAGTCTGAACTTTTCTTCTTTTCAAATGGTTGCTGAGGAAAAACAAAGGTGACCTGTGTATTTCCAATAGTGTGCTGAGGTTCTCTGCAGTGAACTTTCCCAGTGAGTGCACCTCGAGGAGTGAGGAAACTGTTTCAAAGTTCTACAGTGTTTACAGTTGTAGAGGCCTTAAGATTTAGAGAACTTGTGCAAACATTTCATCTCTCCTGTGTGTGCATTGCAGTAGACATGTAACAATCATTTGCTGTATCTTTCTCATTTTCTCCTTTACTCCAAATTCTTCAAAATTTAACTTTTACTGATTTGTGTTTAATTATTCCACCTGTAGATTATGATGTGTTTTCCAGTCAAATACATTTGCTTGCATTGTTATTCCTACCCTTGTGTGCAACTGTAACACCAGATTGGATTGATGTGTGATACAGTAGCATCTTTAATGTTTCTTTATCTCCTTTTTTTATTCACTGCAGATGTGATCCATACTGTTGGGCCGATTGCAAGAGGCCATCTCACCGACACTCATAAAGAAAACTTAGCAAGTTGCTATAAGTCCTCCCTGAAACTTGCAAAAGAATACAACATCAGATCAATTGTAAGTACTGTGGCAGAACACGTTACTGTTTTTTCTAGTTTGGATCTTACTTTCCTTGATGGAGAATAATTATGATTGTTAGCTTCCACATACCCTTCTTGCTCTTCATGCTATGAAAACCCAAAAAATTTAACCTGATTTGGCCAAAACAATTGGTAGATGAAAGGGCTGAGCTTATTTTAGGAGTTAGGGAAAGCATGCCTGGTAGTAGGAGTACAAGCAGCTGTCTCATTAAATAAGGGTCCCATGGCTCATTCTTATACTGTATTATTTATTTAAAAAACCCTAAGAAGCCACTGGTCAGGAGGATAACTGCATGCAGTATAACCTCCTAAATAGCTGAGAAGGGATTAATTTGTTGCTTATTCTACCCATTAATATTTTTTCCTAAAAATAAGAATATTGGTCAATTGTCACTGGTTTTAGCATCATCTCACCAAAATCTATCATAAAATAGCCCACCATGTGATGTTTCATTGAACTTGAAATACATAGTACAGTGTTGTACCTCAAAGTGCCACATTTTCAAAGGCCACAGAGAAAAGGAGCTTTTCCCTCTCCAGCTCTAGAGCTTTAATTCTGTAGCTCACATGGTTGCAGCTTAAGTCTTCACATGTGCATAGGTTAGTTCCTTGTAGGTTTGAGAAAGAATTTATGTTCTGAGCCTGACTTCACACTCCTGGGGTCATTTTGGCTGGTTATACGATTGCACATATGTTTGGCAACTTAGAATGCAAACATACACACAATCTTAAAAAATGTAAGCTGAGCCAATGGCGTTATATGAGGAGGTAATATTCAGTAAAGGGAAGCTGAAATTAACACTGAAATATCAAAAGTGGAAAATAGAGCTTTTTGAGGAGAGAGGCAGGACAGTTTGTAGGGCTTTGAACTGAAGCTAGATGTGCCCTTCAGAGTCAGGCCTGATGAATATCACTTATTTCTTTCTTTTTGGAAAAAGAGCTCTGTTCTACAACACTTTTTGTGCTCATGACATCCTCTCTCTGCTTCTCAAGATGGTGCCCAGCAATCCCTCTTTTTGTCTAGATACAAACCATTGCAGGTTTTGTTTTCTTTGTGGGGTTTTTTTTGTGTTGTTTTTTTTTTTTTTACTTCTAGGCATAAAAATTAGAGCTGAAAACAGCTTTGGGTTGGTGGGCATGTTTTGAACCCCTCTCTGGTGTTGTTTAAACACTGAAGGATGTTTGTGTCCTGCTGGGATTCTCACTGGAGCCAGTAAGGGCTTTGTGCAGTTGCTCCTACATCCATCCTTGTTTCTATCTGCTCTGGGCAATCACTTTTGGGGCATTCAGGTTAGTGTGAATAAAGTTCCTAATACGACATGGGAAAAAGAAAATAGAATAATAATTATGAAGAATTGTGAAAAAGGATATTGAAACAACAAAGGAAAAACTTTAGTGGGCATTGGTCAATGCAGGTAATGCTTGTGTCTGTAGGGAGTCTGTAATTTTTAGGACATTCTAGGTGGGTGGCATGGAATAATATAAAGGGACTGTACTCATGGAAACTAGCCTGATATTTCATGAAAACCAGCCTGATATTTCATGGAAACTGGCCTGATATTTTAATGAGAAAAGATAACCACAGGAGGAATCATCCCCAGGTTATTTCCTTGCTGGTTAAGAGTTGTTGACTGTGCACCTGTTTGAGATAAAAAAATGCTCAGCACCCAGACTTGCAGAACACAGCTGCACAAACTGAACAGGAGCCAGGAGCCATTCATTCATAGCAGCATTTAGAAGCTTAGCCAGCAATATGGATTTTAAAGGCCACATGACAGATCATGGGCTGCTCTGAAAAGCCCTAAGTCCAGTGATTTCAGTGATGCCTTGGGAAGTGAAGGATACTTGAGTGTAGCAAATCAAGCCTGGGGAAAAGTAAAATGTATAATTCATTCAATTAGGGAGCAGTAGATTACCGTGAGTCTGAAGTAAGAGAATGCAAAGTGTAAGTGGGTTTCACAAGATCCAGTCCTGTAGGTGGAGAGGGAAGTGAAAGAAAGTGCATTAAAATATCTACAGATTTCTGAGGTTTGCAGAGACCCGATAGAGGCAGCAAAGGATTCAAATTGACTCAAATAGACGGCATTTGAGTGTAGATTGGGTTATAGCAACAGAAATATTTGCAGTACAAAGAAGACAGACAAAAATAGGGGGGAAAACAAAGGATATCTGTGTAAAATAAGGAAGAGAAAATCAGCTGTGCTGATGGATGGCCTATTTTGATTGCCTCTTTAACAAGATGAAATAAACATTTGAAAGAGAAAACCAAGGAATTGAAAGTAGATACTGATTAAAAGGAGGAAAATCCATATGTTAGTGATACATAAATAAGTATTGATGATAGCAAGTTGCAGTATGATAAAAGAATTAACTAAACCAGAGAGCATTGGTGCACTAGCAATTGTAATAACTGAGAAGGAAGCAGGAAGACATTAGGTTGTAACAGCACAGATCTGTTACCTTCAAAACAGAAAGGACAAGTCTAGAAATTCTCGAGAAAAGAGGAAAAAGCCCCATCACAATTGAAAGTACTTTGAACATGAATTGTGTTAAAGGAGTAGAATTGCTGGAGGCATTGTGAATAGAGAGTGATGATGGATGGCCACGTATTGAGCTGGACCGAAGCATGCAGGGTGACTCAGGGTGCACCACTAAATGCAGTTTAATTTAACATCTTAATGATTTTTGAAGAGTACATAAACACCTCATTAATTACATTTACAAATGATACTACAATAGGCAGTGTTGCAGCCACTGGAAAAGGACAGAGATATATGATAACAATTGATTGGAGGCTGTGAATGTAACCTCATCAGCATCCACTCCAGTACCAGAAGGGAGTTTCTGCCTTTGTTGCAATGGAAGAGAGGTCAGAAATGTAGCTGACAGCTACAGTGGAACTCAGCACAGGAAATGATGGAGTAGCATAAGGTAGAGAAAAATAACCCAGCTCACAAATAGTCAAAGTGTGTCAGAAAACCAGCACAAGGAGGAAATGGTCTTGAATAATGAGTCTCAAATTAGATGTACTTAAAGCAGTTACTTGTTTCACTATTGTGTATTGTTGGTCTGCCTCTGGAGAAATGATGGATGCCACAGAGATTGTATTTCAGTTCAAAGAGGACTGGGGAGAACAGGAATAGGGTTCAAAACAGACCCAAACTCTCTTATAAATATGTGTATGTTGTTGTTTTACACACTGAGGAAGGGAAGCAATAGCCTTGAAATACTGTGTCAATTCTGAGATGCAGCTTTATGGAGGGGAGAAGAGAACAACATTGTTGTGTGTATGACAACAGGGCAATTATATGGTGTAGCTGAGAGTAATTTAGATTGTGTTCACATCCAGTGTGTCCAGGCATGGATGAGAGCAACTCTGGGTAACTCCTAAGGGAGCACTGATATCTCATCTGAGCATGTTACCATCTTGGTATCTATAAAACAAACAAACAAACAAAAAAAGATGGATACAATGAAAATGAGATGAGGGAATGTGATGAAATGTCCGTCAGAGTGATTGCCAAGGTTCATAATCCACCAGCAGCCCAGCTGTGGGTGAGGATCTGCATAGCCATTAAGGCAGGAAGAAAAGCCTCAGGAACAAATTTGATCATACTCAGGATTGCTCAGAGAAATCACACAGCCCCTGACATTTGTCTCCTGAGCCTGTTTTCTGAAATGTTTTATATTCAATATGAGGCTTCAAAGGCCATATCAGCTGTTTTGTACAGAGCTAGTCTCTCTCAGGTCATCTCCTCCATCTGCCTTCCAGGTTACCAGAGTTTGTGTTGCTGTGTGTCCTTGTTATCTTGCATTCCCAAATCCACGCCTTGCTTTTTCCTCAGCACTTGTTTATGTAGCTGTGCTCCCTCTAGGACACTTGTGCTGCTGGCTGACTATTTGTGTGGTCAGGGTGAACCTTTTGTGTTGGATGAGTCTTATTTATATAATCCTCTGTCTGGTGAAAGAGGATACTTGAGACAGGTTTCGTTTATCTCCACTTAAGTTGGTACAGCTGAATGGGAGAAAAAATATTTAAGGCAATTCAAAGAGAGTAAACAGTTGGTGTTTGAGCAAATTATTTTACTTGAATGTTCAGAATAATCTCTTAATAATAAAAAAAATGTGTTTTGATGTTGGTCTCTTTTGCACAGTACTAGGGATTGCTATCATGCATCAATTAAATCTCTGCTGCCTGAAACACTGGAAATACATTATAGGCACCAAATCTTTACTGAAAGAAGATGTAATAAAAAACAGTCTAATAGGGGCTTTTTTTCCCTGTTTTTTTGTACTGGTTTTCTAAATAAGAGCCTTACAGGCCAATTAATTGTAAGGTTATCAGGCAGACTGGGGGAGTTGTAATCACTGTTTTCAGATTTTAAATTGGTCCCCTGTTTACACAGTCTTTGAAATGATTTGCTCTGTGTGCTCTAAGTTTTTCATGGGACCTCTCATCCTGCTTTTCTTTGCATGCACTTCTTTGAAGTCATCTGATACCCTGGAAGCTTTCTGAACATCAAACACTTCCCTGCCACCTATTTCATTCAGACTGAGCTTGTGGTTAAGAAAATTTCAATCAATTGCTGTCAGTCAGAGCTAGGATTGCAGTTAGACAGGGACTTTATGAACTACACAGAAAATAAAAAAAAGATGGAGTGTGTTGCCGTGGGTGGGATCCAACCCAGAAGAGCTGCAGTGTGTTTGCAGGGAAGGGGAGTTGGTGCTGCTCCCTCACTCAGCAGGCAGGGCAGGCTTCCTCCACAGTGGTTAAGGAAATGGTGGAGTTCTGTTTGGGACTACAACTCTGCTGTTGTTCAGGAATTGCAGTCTTCAGGAGCACTTCATGTTGGCAGGGGGTGAATTGTAAAAGCTTTAACAAGAAGCATTTCTTTAGCCTGCACCCTCTGACCTCCACCTCGAGGGAGAATTATAGGGGGCCAAGGGGGCAGGAGGAAATCCTCTAAGAATGTGCCTTTTTGAGTTCCAGAAAGAGCTCTGCTTATCACCAACAAATGTATTAACAACATTATATACAAAATACAGATTTTTTTTTCTGTTGATCCCCTAGAGTCAGGTAGGGAAGAGTTCATGCTGTTCTAGAGTCTTACTGGATTAGCTTGGTGTGGCATTAAAAAAACACCACACCGAAAAGATCTGTCTCTTTCTGCCTGGCTGTTTGTGCTGTGAGTGCAGAAAGTTGTCCTGCACCAGGGAAAACCTCTCAGCTGGGCTTCTCAGAACAACCACACTGCTGCTCCTGTCTGAAGTACATGAAAAGGCAAAAGGGCATCTGGAAATAGCTCAGCAGTGAGAGGGCCCGTTCAAGGGCTGCCTTGCTCATCGTCAGGTCGAGTGGAAAAGCCATTGCTCGCTGCTAGGATGGCCAGTGACCTGTAATGATGGGATATTCCTGGGACAGAAGGTTGTGTCTCTGGGCTTTGAATAAGTGTGTCCCTCCTGTGCACACAGCTTATGCTGCGTTTTTGGGGAGCTTTTTTACAAAAGTATGTTAAATAGGATCAGGGCGTGCTCTTTGAAATCCAAGTTTTGCCTCCATTCCTGGGGTCTTCAGTCACTGTGCACAATGCATGATACTAGCTGTGCATTTGCAGGGGCTTTAAAATTAGAGCATTATTTGAGGCTTCATTAGATAAGTATTTCTTTCATTTATAGTTAAGTTAATCTACAAGGAATTTCAACTGTTATCCTTTTTTTAGGTGTTTTTTGTAAACAAAGGTAATTTAATTATATTTTGACCGTGATTGGCAAAGTTAATACAAATACCAGTATAACCTGTTTGTACAGAAACACAACTTAATAATTATTCAGTGCAGCATATAAAAATACATCAGGAAAGGTACCTGCCACTTACCTATTTATAGCACTTAAGAAAGAAACAAATTTTTTTCACTGTCTAAAATATTTGTCCCCACCTGTAATTAGGGATTTTAAAAATAGGTGTGCGCCATTATTCTCAGTATTTGTATCCACTTTCAAAAGGAAGCTGTACTTCTGCTAGACTGTACAGTTTCATTGAGCTTCATTTGAGTAGAGGCACGTTCAGCCTCTGTGATGCCTGAATCTTCAATTATAACTCATAGACTGAAATTTTCAATATCTATTTCAAACCCAGTGTGTTTTCAGCTCCTCCTGTTGTAAATTATTAAATTCGTGAAAGAGGAATTTTATTTGAATTGTAGGAAGGTGCTTAAAAAGGTGCACTGCTGTGTGTAGGTCTAACAGTTTGGTTTACACTCCTGCCTTTACCTGTCTTGTTCTCTTTTGCTGTAGAGTTATGTTTAAGGGAAAAGTAAAGTGATTTTTTTTTTATTATTTCCAACAAAACTTATTTCTTGCTGAGAATGTTGCCATAGCAATGAGTTATAAGTCTGGAATTCCTAGAGGTTGGCTTTATCATCTGATATGGATTCATATCCATCAATCAAAAGACTTGCTTTGGAAGGAAATTTCCGCAGTACCATAAATCCACTTAATTTGTTTCTTTGAAACACTTGTTTAACTTGTAAGCGATGATATGACTGATGTTATGTTTTCAGACTCCATTTTCTCTCCAGCTTAGCCTTCCTCTTTTTTTTTCCTTTTTAGCTTTCTTCTTTTAGATATTTTCTAGGTAATATCCTTAAAAATTAATCTACTACTTTAAGTTTTTCAGTTTGCTTAACCATCATGTTGGCATCAAATGAGGAGGTTGTGATCTTGCCCTGTGGTTCCAGAAACTACTGTAGTTTGCCATACTTTTCTTAATCAAAGGTGAATCTGCTGCTTTGTTTTGGATGTGCTCCCAACCATTTCTTCCAAAATGGTCTTGGTAGATTGAATTGCAATCCTGTTTCTTCAGTAAGGGTTTCATTAAATGAGATGTATTCAGTGAGATTGAGTGTAAATTGCTACACCTAAACAGAGATGCTCATTCAGTTGAGGAAGGCTGAGGAATGACTGAAGCCTTGGACAGAGGTTCCTCAGAGAATAAGCTGAAGTTTGTAGGGGATCATGCACTGGAGGTGTGTTACAACCTTACAGTCATGGAAACACCTAGAAAGGAGCAGCTGTAGAATGACAATTAAATAGAAAAAATTGTGAAGTTACCTGTTGTGCTGCTGTGTCCAGTGGGGGAACACAGTGTCTCAGCTGGAAATGGAGTTAGAAACACGCCAAAAGTGGAGTGAAAGATTTTAAGCACAGAGTAGAGAACACTAAAGATGAGGAGAGGAAGATAAAAAAACCCTAATTCATAAAAAGCTATCGAGGAGTAAAGTAAATTGTTGTCTGGGCTGGGGACAGGACAAGAAGAAACAGACTGAAATTACAGGATTGGACATTCAGGTTTGAGATTATGAGTAATTTCCTAACTGGAAGGTTGATAAAACATTGGGAAAATTGCTTAGGAAAGTTGCGGCTCCACCAGTATGTGGAGGTGGGCCATCACTAGCATTTAAATTTTGATTCTTCCCCTGGGTGGTTATATATGCAGTATATATTTCCTAGGAGGAAGTGGGTTTGTTTAATTTGAAGCTTGAAATGTATGACAATGTTTGCTTACTATGGCTAAGAGTGGCAGAAACAGCTGAGAAGCATACAATGATCAGCTGTGAATATGTTTTATAGCAAGGCACCACGTAGAAATTATTTGTTGCAACAGTGATGATGCTGTGACCTGATGTGATCCCTCTTTTTGTTAAAGTATATAGTGGAGAATGTATGGGATGCTTCCTGAATAGGAATATCCACACCCCCCCTTAGGGATGAGCACCTTAGCTTAGGTGTCCAGAACTGTTTTGGGTACAGACAGGGACAGGAAGAGCCCAAAGCTGAGCATGTGCTTGAACCTCTGCCAGCAGATGGATCTCAGGATGCCAGGGCTCAGAGATTGCTCCAAGGGGCATTAGCAGAGGAGAAAAGCTAATATAGCCCTCTCACCCAGCTGGTTCATCTTCCACACACTGTCTGGGTGATAGAAAGAAATAACTGTGGTGCTTTAATCAGCTGCATTACTAGGCAGTCTCAGGTCTCCGTTTTGTTGTTCTGTTGTGTTACTGTTGTAACTGTTCTGTGACGTGGTGATCTTTGTGATGAGAAGAGGGAGAAAGGTGAGTTATTTTTGGGGGGATTTAATGAAACACTGACTGAACACTTTAAAAAAAATCCATCCTGAACTGATGGGGAAAGAAAGGAAATTACTTGTTCAGGAATAAATTCTGCAAGTTTGTGTATGTGATGGGTTTAGTGTGTGATAATTTGCCAATCACCCTGTGGGAATTCTGTGCTTAAAAGGGTGAAACTTTCTGGAGAAGCACTGCCTGTTGGCTCAATAATTGGGGAACTGTCTCATTAGGGAAGGATAAAGTACAGATCTGTCAGACAGTGGACCACAATGTTCGTTATATGAGACAGCTCATAAAAGCCAGGGATTACTGGAAAGTCTACATCATAAAATGTAGAGGAAGAGAATGTTTGATGTTTCTGTGCAGAGGAAATTGTGTTTCATTTGGATTGAAAGAGAATTAAAAAAATAATAAAAGTAGGCTAGAGGGATTCTTATTTGCATGCACATCTCAGCTGTGCGGAGTCAAGTATTTAAGAAGCTTGTAATTATTTGAATAGCACATCCTTGTCATGGAAATTCGTAGCAAAAGTTAAGCATGTACAAATTCCTATCAAATCCCAGAGAACTGGTGAGCTGTGGCCATCAGGCTCTGTGCAAAGCCGTGGTTGTCCTTGTATCTTGCTTCCTTCCACTGACCTATTCCCTGTCACCTTGTTGGCAGTTTTTGGGCTCTTCAGGAGGGCTTGTATTTGCTCTGAGAGGGCAATCAGGGCAGTCCCTGTGAGGACTGATAGGATTCTCAGCAACAACAGTAGTGCAAAATAAATTTGCAACCGGGTTGGTTTGTTTGGGTTTTTTTTTTTTTTTAATTTTATTTTTTTTTTGGCACTGACTGCTGCGATTCTTTCCATCACCAGAAGTGGAATGAAATTTTGCTGAAATTAGAAATTGCTTATTCACAGGTTTTCCTCCTGGAGGTACCTTCTGTGATGCCTAAAAATGTATGAGGGGCTTTCTGGCACATAGTGACTTATCAGTACTAGATTTTTTTTTTTCCCCTTGTAATTTCATGTTGAGGAAGAGAACGTGCAATGCTGCATTTTAGCACTTCACCATTCTCCCAAGGGCCTTGTCACTTGGCTATTTTTCATCTGATAATTTTGAGACACTTCTGTACATCCCATTTGCATTTTTTAAACATTAACTTATCTATGCAAAAAACAAACAACAGCATGAAATTTCTATCTGTTTTTTTTTTAATTTGAAATCAGTCAGTTTTTCAAATAGCAAATTAAAAAAAATTCAATTATTTGAAACATTTATTTTATATTTGCATAGCTAATATGAAGCAAGGAAATGAGCAATTAAAAGCATAAACTATTCTGTGTATTGCATGGGTATCGTAATACTTACCTAGGTTAAAAAAAATAAATCATGACAGCATAATCTCTGTTTAGGATCACATCAGATATATTGGAAAGTAGTTTTGAGGAATAATCAGAAGGGGCATGCTTTTGTGAGCCTTATTTGACAACTCATTAAATATGATTTTCCTGAATTGCTAGTAGTTGCTTGGAGCCATTTACATTATGCAGAAATGATATATTAAATCATAATTACATATAAAGAAACAGCCATGTTCAGTAGTCAGTTACAAAATTTATACCCTTACCTGAGAGGTTTTTTAATATTATTCCTGTGGGATGATGTCACGTTATTTTTTGAGGTCTCTAAAGTATAAAACCACTGTAATTGGAGTCATATAATTTAAGTAATATGACTGGTGCTTCAGTATTTATCCTGATGGAATCTTAATTTCTTTCATCTGAAAAACTGTTCTCACCAAATATAAAACTACATGCATCCATATTCAAGTAAACAGTTTAGCAGCCTGATTTTTCAAAGCTGTCTCCCATATCTACTCCTAGTGATGCCTGTCACTTAGGATTTAGAGTTTTGTTCATAGCAGAGATGAAAACAAATATAACAAATAGAGTGAGTTGCTTTGGTAACAGAAGATATGGTATGAAAGATGTGTTACTGTAGTATGAGTTGTCATGGAAGGACATCACTGCTGGGGGAAGGAAGAATTTTAATGATAGGGACAATTATAGGTAAATTAATTTTTCATTTGCTCTTGTTATGCCTTTCCTAAAAGATGACTGCGTGAGCAAAAGCTGTAAGCCAAGAAATTTCTGCAGACTGTAATTAGCTGTAGCACATTTAGTTTACTAGTGGTCTTACTAAAAATTATTATTTATTCTCTTGTCATTGAAATATCACATTGTAAATCTTTTTCTAAGGAGATAAATGAGTGTATTGCTGGGTTTTATGAGTTTCCAGACCTTTTTTTGAGGTGTACTGGCTGTGTTAAATCTTTATGAATTAAATCTTAGTCACAGAACCGTGCACTTCCAGAGAGGTGGAGCTCACACTAGGCAGTGGTTTTTGTTGCTACTGCTCGATGTAGTTTGGTCAGAAACCTTGGGTGATGATCTCAGTGTCTGAGCAGAATTATCCCCTGACATGTCCTCCTTGGACAGCTGAGTCCACGCTTCAATAACCAGAGGACAGTTTTTCCCGCTTGTGTGAAAAAGAAAGACTGAAAGCGTGTCAGAACCCACAAGAAAGGTGTGAGAGCCCAACAAATTTTTATATTCATCACCAGTTGGTATTCCTGACTGTGGGATGCATCCTCCCTTAGCCAAGCAGAGACAGTCAGGCATTTTGCAGGGAGTTTTTCTGATGTGGTACTGATGGGATTGACCCTCCTCGTTTGTAAGCAGATGATGTTGTTTCAGTGGGACTTCTCAGTGTTTGGCATGCCCTGGATTTGTAAATATGCTTTTTTGTGTTTTGGCATGTCGGGACTGAAACGTGCCTGCCCTCCTTCCCCCACCATTGTCACGTCCCTGAAGTTCAACATCTGAGTGTTTGTGCAATACAGAAAACTTTGTACCTGCCTACCTCCTACATAAGGAGGAAATGCTGCCATTAGTGATTCTGGATCACTAAAATGTGTCTGATATTGATCTTAAATCTCCATCTCAGTTCTCATTTATGTTTCAAGTCCTTGTGTGAGCGTTTTTTCCAGCTGGATCATTCCAGATCACAATTTATTTATTTATTTATTTTTAAGCAAAATACAGAATGGTACAAAGCATTTCTCACACTTCTGTTACGTGCCAGCATTCCTGTTTGACCGTTCCTTATCTATTCTTCTGTTTCCAAATACACCAAGTATTGGTGACAAGGACAAGCTCAAGACAAATATAAGTCATTTGACTGTCACTTTTACTTCCTTTCTGCTAAATTCGTGTCTCCCTTGCATTCTCATTTCCCTGTTTATGTACTCTGGTGCCATATTTTCTTTCTTTAACAGAGAAACACAATGTTCCAAACATGGTATTATTACTTACTGCAGTCTTGAATAGTTTGTTGTTGCCTGTAGCTTTGTTTCTTTTTTCATCTCACTGTTTATGTATGTCCCTTTTTTGATCCCTCAAAGTGTGCTTCAGTGTGTTAGAATTCCATAGGCTATTTATCCATTTATTTATTTATTTACTTACTTCTCCGTTTTCCTAATCTTTTCTCATCACCCTTTTGTTCTTTATTCTCATGTGTCTTCATTATTTCAACCCTTTTGGATAATCTGTCGAATTTTTAAGGGTCTGTGACTATCAAAGCAGCTGAGTTGCATTAACTAGAAGCAAAGTTGTGTATCCAGGCCCAGCTAAAACAGCAGATATGTAAAGTTTGTCATTTGGGTATCTCTCCCTAACACATCTCTTCTCCATTGCCCTGGCAGAATGTGACATACAAGCTCAAATTTTTTTTGCTGCAATATTACTATCTGAATGCTCATAATTCAAAAGTTTAGTTCTCTGTTTCCTCAGGAAAGCAGCCAAGCCCCTAGCACCATATCCAGATATATTCAAAATAAAATAGAGAAATTAAAAGAGTTGGTATTCTTAAAAGAAAAATACAGTTTCATTAGACCACCAACCAGTTGGTGCTCCAAGAGCCACGTTGCTAGAAAACTGTGAGGTGGCAGTGGTGCCTGACATTGGTTCAGTTGAGTAAGCTGCCATCAGAGATGATGTATGTTCATCATATTTCACCCCCAGAAGCTAATGACATTAATGATGGCTAATTCTGCTCAGGCCTGATGGTAGCAGTGACTACAGCTTGTAATCAGGCCTTAGGAACATCCCAATTGATAAATTCATGGGTGCTGAGCCAAATCACCTACTTCACTGTTCACTTTAATTAAAATTGCTCGTGATCGATGTTTTTAAAAGCAGGAGCTGCTGATGTTGTTAATCACCATTTATTGTGCATCATTTCAGTGGTACATCTGTTTCCCTCATTTATAGTTGGGGAGGGAGATATTTTGCTATTGTCATATATTTGGCCTTAATCAGGTTTATTTTTTGGAAGGCCTAATCCAGTGTTACCACCATCATCTGAAGAGTTTCTGCAGGAGCCAGAGATGAATTGCAATAACTTATCCCATTCTGACTGAATCCTCACGAATCTTGACCATAAAGAGCTCCATCATAGTCACACCATCTGTAGTCTCTGAACTGGGTGGCTTGGATGTGTTAGTACAATTTATCATACCTTTCTTTTGCAGTGCAGATGTACTTTGAATAAATGAAATAATTTTTCTTTATTATCTTCCTGTTAAGAAAACCAGCCCTTGCGTTTTCCCCAGGTGAAGGGCTTCGCTGAATAAATATGCAAAGTTTCATTTCACAAAATGAATTTCTCCCCAGTCCCTTTGTGCTTAGTCCCAGCAGAGAAGGGAGAGCTGAGATGGTTTATAAAACAAATGCGTGCACCTTGCGAGTCTTTATGAGGTAGTTTGGGGAAAAAAATGGAATGCTACAAAAGAGCCAGGGAGATTCTGGTTAAATGACAAGCTCCAGAAAATGCCTTGGAGTAGAAAATGCGAAGTTAAATTCTCACTAGTAGCTAAATTACAGTCTGGACTTAATAAAAGCATTTTCAGCCAAATAAAATGTTATGTAGTTTGGACTGAATTGTGAAAGGTTTTTTAAATTAAAGATAACAATTCCCTTGTAATTCTGGCCTCTGAGCAGTACCTATTTCAGCAGTTAAATCTGAGCAGGAGAGTAGCAAATAGGCAGGAATACGTAGGTCAGGAAGCGCTTGAAAAATCCTACTCAAAGCAAACTTGCAAATTGGATGAACACTTGTGGAGAGGCTAATGAGAAGCAGATGCTTAGTCCTTTGGAGTTCCAGCAGGACTGGGGGCAGGTGTTAGGGAGGTCAGGTGTTTGAAGTCAAAGTCTTCCTAAAAGCATATATTTATATTCCTAGAGAGAGACACTTGGTTCTTTCCTGGTTGTGCATCCATTTTTCACCTTGGTGTGTGCTGAGAGTGTGGCAGCACCAGTGTCAGCAGGAAGGTTTTTACTGAGGTGATTGCATGTCTCATCTATATATCTTCTGGTATGCAGAAGAGCTTGGATTTTGTCCTGGGGTGACTTTATGATGCTGAATTGTATCCCCATTCATCTGTTTAGCCCAGAAATAAGTTTTGCAACTTTAAAACTAGATCAGAGAGTGAAGGGGGTGAGAAGGAAAAGCGCTGGAATGTCTGAGGCAGCTCTGTTCAAAAACACAGAGATAAGAGCTTCAGCTTTCCTTCTCACAGACTGTGTTGTCTGCAGTGGACAGCAGGAGAGAGCTCTCCTTTGCTTTTAGTTAGTTTCTAGCTAACTGAGGCAGAGAAGTTCCCTGGACTGTGGCTTTTCTTTTTCTTGGAACTGATCGGCCCTGCTCTGGACTGAAAACCCAGAAAAGCACCGGGAGCTCACACCTGTGCCCCACCGGGGCCGGGCCTGGCCTGCAGCATTTCCCAGCGCTGGAGGGACTGATGGGAGACTGAGTGAGCCAAGCTCCACCCCATGAAAAGGACTTTCTCAATTTGCCATCTCTTCAGAACAGCTAGAGGTTTTATTGTTTAATATTATTCAAATTTTTTTGCGCTTATGAATACTTTGCTTGTTAAATAAACAGGTTTTTTCCATTTTTCTCCAAGGAAGTCTTTTCCCAAACCAGAGGAGCTGCTTGAATCTGCTTTCTAGAGGAACCCATTTGGAAGATTCCTCCCAAATTTATCCTAAACCAGGACATATTTCATTAGAGAAATGGCAGCTGATCAAAGTGAAGTGCTTTTTTAAAAATTAGTAAGCAACAGTGGCACTGGCAATAGTAAGATTTCTCATTCAGTAGGAAGAACTGGTTCATATTAATACAAAAACTTTACCTGTTATGAATGCATGTGAAGGCTTTTGCCTTATAAATCTCTCAGGAAACCTTCTGTGCCTCTATACTCTTAAGTTTTTGTTGTTGTGTTTTTTTTCTTTTTCTTTCTTTGAAAATGGCTCAGTAGGTTTTTTTTTGTTTTTTTTTTTTTTTGTAAATCCTGTGGGTTCTGCAGCCATTAAGAGAGGTGCCACCCTGAAAGACTTAGAGTCAATGAGCTAAGTTCCTGTCAAATGAGGGCTCACTTAGAATAAAATGGTGTTTTATGTAAAATATTGGGAGGCATGAAATCTGTAAATAAAGGCTGTGTATATAGTGGATCACTTTCCTGTTTTCCCAGAAGTTTTTTAGTATATTTATTAAGCTCCTCCAGAATACATTGTGATGTTTTAGACTGAAGAATAAATAAATCAAAACTTTTAATGCCATAGTTTCTCTTAATGGTGAACAGTAATCTTGCAGCTACACCACTGTCCTCATCAGAGTTATTGTCAGGAGAAATAAAATCTTTGAAAGGCTTTTGAACACAGTGGCATTAATTGTGTGTACAAATTGGGAAATGCTCAGTTTTTTAAAAAAAACCCAACCAACTCACCTAAACCAAACTAACATCTCCTCTCCACCCCCAAAAGAAATGAAAATGTTTGTCTTTAAATTAAATGATCATAAGTGCTTTCTCCCAGCCACTGAGGATGAAAAGTTTGGACTCAGCTGAAGCTGCTGGTGTCAAACTCCCATGTTGTGTATCTGAAGGAAATCTCATAAATTCTCAACACTCAAAATGTCTTCAACTGGCATAACAACTGCCATCAAGAGGTAATAATCAAATCTCAGATGGACAGAGGGAAGGCTCTGTGCATATTCTAGTAAATCACTCATTATCGTGTTGATGTCAGAAAACAGCACCTATGGAAATTATCAAAGTGGGGTGGTATTCTAGAGCAGAACAGTGTCAAAAAATTAGGTTTTTTCAAAAAGGCTCACACAATTTCATATAATTTTTCATTTTATTATGACCTTAATCATTCCATACTTGGGTTTTCACTTCAGAAGTGCCTCGGCTTTTGCTGCAAGCAATTCAAATGTGCTTATCACAGATTATGGTCCCTGCTTTCCAATCACTTAAATGGAGTAAAAATTATAAAAGGCTTATGGAAAGTCATAATTTAAAAGACCAAAATGCTGGTGTACTTTGAAAGCTAATAGGTGACATTTTTCATAAGGAGTGGTGATGCCCCAGCAGTGGAGACATCTACTGGGAGCTACATGCAGGAGTGAGGCTGCCTCCCAGGTCTTGCCCATGGTTCATATGGGTAGATTTTGGATTCATAAACTGTAGCCAATTTATGAATCCAAACTGTGCATGGAGAACCAAGGCTGATCTTATGTTTGATTTGTTTTTCTTGCCTTGGTTTTAATGATTTTTCCTAGTGAGGTAAGGTGAAAACTTGTGTTTGGGTGACAGGCTCAAGTGTGAGAGCTTCATGCAGGAAGCATTGTGCTCTTTTTGGATTGACTGAGAGGGGGTTAAAAACCTTGGCACACTTTGAACTTGGAGACATTCCTGTAGTAATGTCCAGCATGGAAAAAGACATGCTTAAGTGACTAGGAGATTAAAGCTAGAGGGGGACTGATTATAGGATCACTGACAGAGAGAGTGAAGAATAATACAATTTTAAAAATTATCTGGTTGCAGAACATAGTTTGAGGTACAGTACCTTGGAGCTGGAAGGAGGCAGAATAGATAGCAAGTGTTGGATTTTTATTATTTTTCTTTCTAAAAGGAATTCTGGGTCAAGATTGTTGATTAAAACAATCAAGATTGATTGGATTAAAAAACAAGATTGTTGGATTAAAAAAATACTTAGTTTTAGTAGAGATGAGGTAACTGAGAGGCGTTTTAAAAGACTTTATTCCGTTATTAGTCTTATTGAGGGGTGAGACATAGAATATGTTATGTACAGCACCTGTCAATTAGAAGCCAAACTATTTCCTGGTTATAATACATTATAAATGTTTTTCAGCCTCTTAGCTTTTGCCATACAATGCTGCTAACATTTCTAATACTAATCACTATTTTTATCCCATGTGGTCTTACTATAATGGGTCTTTCACAGTTGTAATTCTCCCAAATATATGTTCTGTTTGTAAGGCCGTCTTCTGAACCTTGTTTCAAGTTCAATTCCTCTCTCAATAATGTCTGTTCTGTTCCAAGTCAGCAGACCTTATTTCAGAGTTCTTTACAATTCCATTTCCCACAAAGATGAAACAAAATCTTGGATGTTTTGGGAGGTGACTTAAGGGTTGCATCCTCTATAAAAAATGGCAGGGTGAGAGGCTAGTGAAAAAATAATTAAAAAGGAGGCTCTCTGAAAGGGAAGGAGGAAAAGACAGTGAGGTATTTATCAAGTAAATATTTTCATGGTACAACTTGGAAGTTTGTTTTTTTTCCCTTGGAAAAGCATATAGGCTGGTATGGCCAGGGGCAGGCTGGAGCAGAAGATGGTTCCATTCAAAGCAATGCAGGAGTGCCTTGGCCACCTCATGGAGGCCTTATATATATGTAAATATTTACATGGGACATGAGTTTACTTCTCTCTGCATGGTGCAGCTGTTGTGAAATAGGTATCTCTGAGTCCTAATGACTTGCTTTCCACCTGTTGCTGAACTGAAGGAGTGTGGAAGTAGGTAAAAGTTCTGGGGACTGTCAATGGAAATCATAACCTGACTCATTAATGCAGCCTTCGTAGCAGTAGGAAGAAGACTGTAACTTTCCCCTGGTACATCTGGAGTTAGTAATTAGCTGACATTGTCAGCATTGCATTAGTATTGTTATAGTACCTGTGGATGAGCTGTTCTTAGGTGACTTGTCACTCTGTTATAGAAACCTGTGCTCTGCTCCACACAGAATTTTGAAATTCAGTCGATGGGAGAGGATCTAAGACTTTTCTGAAGCAGATTAATAAGCAAAGCCTGGGGTAAAGGGCTGGCACATCCCAAACACCAGCTACTGTGTGTGCTGCTGAGCAGAGGGGCTGGCTTTTTGGGTGAGAGGGATTCACCTCAGCTCTTGGTGCTGCTCGTGGTGCTGTGTGCCCATCCCCACCTCTGCAGCGGCAGGGATGGGCAGCCTGGCACACCAGTCTCCTTCCTGAACCTGGGCTTGAGGCTGCCACAGTGCTGGCTGCTTTTTCATGTGGGGAAAATAGTTCCTACTCCTAATTCTCCTGCTCCCTCTTTACTTTTAGTTGACACAGGAGGCTGAAGGAAAGATTACAACCACATTAGAAGTGTGTTATTGTTAGACACTTTACTGCATCTTACACGTTTTCCCAACAGATGCAGATTTCTACATTGTTGTTCATTACACAGACGGTGTTTAAAATAAGGATTGTTTTGGAAAGTCTCTTTATAATGCTACTGAAGTTTGTAATGTGAGCACCATAGCTTAGCCTGAGCTATTTTTAATTAGCAGTGCTTTTTTCTTTCTACATTGTTACCCAGATAAACAGAACAAATGGAGAAAGGCTAATTGATTTACCTTGCTCAGTTTATGGTAATGCTTTTGATAACATTTGACATCATTTTATTAAATGTGATAGAGAAGGGAGAGTTGTGGAATGTTTTGTTCTTCCTGGTGTGTTATTTTTGGGAAGTGTCTGGGGTGCATTTAGATAAACTACAGTGCTAAGTCTAAGCAAGAAAGACCTAAATATCCACTGAATTACTCTTATTTGCATTGAGAAATTAACTGTAATTAGCATTCAAGTTTTAATGATACTGTATTTGTGAAGCTGATAAGGCCTCTGGGAGTGTGATCGCAAGAAACTTCTATTGTTTACTGTATGCAAATCGAGCCACTTAGCTTTAATTAGAGGTTGAAACCTGGAGCAATTATCAGCAGTTGCTTTAGTATTAATGAGCTTGACAAAGCTGTCCATCATAGTGTTTTATGAGATTGAGAATTAGAATATTTAATCCCAGTTGGTTCACTGTTTAAAGAATGTGCAGCCTTCATCAAGCAAAACCATTTCATTTTGTATGCCATCCATTTCATTGGTTCCAGTCACTGCAAAGACTGAAATCCTTACAAATTTGTATAGCTGCTGTTTTCTGCAGGATGGTTTGAGAATATATGAGACAATTTCCTTTAAGGTTTATATTGCCAATATTTTTTTTTTAAAACTATTTGATCTAAGAGCAGTTGTGAGGTGGCAATACAGAATTTAGTTGCTTGACATCTGAATATTAGAGCTTACAATAACTATTGACTGATGAGTTTCCTCACAAAAGTAGCTGATGTCTCCTCATGTGTGATGGTGATGGATATTTCCTTTCACATTCTGATTTTAGTGGAGGATAACAAAAGAGATATAAGGGAAAAAGAGAAAGCTTATAATGCCTGGGCTCTGAAATGGTTTTTATTTCTCTCTCAATGGAAGCACTAACCATTAGGGTCTTCTGTTGCTGCTCTTTAATGATTTTTTGCTTTTTAAAAAAAGCAGTTTTTGTGTTAAAGAAGTAAAAAGTTTCCACAGAAGATCTATATAGCTGAGAGAGGGGAGGGTTTAGAAATTGCCACTTGAATGTTAGTGCTTTTAAATACACTGTTGAAAGTTTTCTATTTTTGGTCTAATTCTTTGTGAAGCACTTCTCTCTTCCACAGGCCTTTAAGTAATTATAATAGGTACTTTATATAGGGGGATACACATGTATGTATGTATGTATGTATATATATATATAAATGTAATAATGTCTTCATTTTTTTATTATCATTTCATGGAGAACAAAACCTAACTCTGAACTTTCCTAAGCTCTCACAGATGGGGCTGAAATGGATGTTTTTTAAGCATTTCTCAAGTTTCTTAGGATGCAAAAAGCTTTACTGCATTGAATGATGATGCAGTGCTGTCTAACTGCTGACCATTTGGGTATGAAATGTGATTTTAGCCCATCTGTATGTAAATACTGGAGGTTGTGTTTTCAGCAGAGGTGGCAGACCAGAAGCATTTACAGAACATTGTTTTATGAGGTGCTATTCAGTGACCCCAGCTTTGAGGGTACAGAGTGAGGGTGAGCTGTGGGAATGGCTTACGGCAGGTGGGAAGCATTTGTGGGGTCCTGCTCTGCCATCAGGATGGAAATCTGGGTTCTGGTGTGGGTGGTGCTTGCTGCCCTCACTGCAGGGTGGGTTTTTTTCCCTTCTGCTGGGGGTTCTGGTTGCCTCCTGTCCCAAGCCACTCCAAAGACAAAGCCTGGTTACATTCCTAGTGTTGGAAGGCTCCTATTGAAAGAGAAAGCCTTGTTTTCAGGGGGAAGGACAACTGTAGAAAGGTTTTCAAGGTTAAATAACTATGCATGTTCTAGATCAGTATCTTTGACAGCTGAATACTTTGGGGAAAGTAACACTGAGACTCATTTGTTCGTAATTCTGAGTAAGCCAGAGCGAGATGGAAGAGAATTACGAATCGGATGTGGAGATGCTGGTACCAATTTATTCCTCCTGGAAAACACAACTTCTAAGCCATGTGCTTTGTGGTGAAACCACACTTCTGAATGTATCCTAGGTGAACAGAATTGAGGCTAAGGGACTAATGCTCTATCTCACAGGCAATCAGTTGGGTTGTTATGCAGCCATATTGTATAGGCAATGTAGTATACAGTAATTTTCTTAGCTATTTCATCTTTGGGAAAAGGCTAGTTAGGGATCATCAAATAAGTGATCCAGCTGGTTGATCAGAAGCCATTAATTACTAACTAACTCCCAAATCACCATCCTTCCACTTCTGGCCCATGAGTTACTGCTCTGATTGTCCATATTGGGCCAACTTTGGTATAATCATGTGTAACAGTAATCTATATTTCACATCAGGTATTTTGATTTAAGCCACAGTCCAAACAGGCCACTAAAGGATAAAAGACAGCACATAAGTTACTTACCTTAGTGAAGCTTGTTCTGTGCTAGCTTATTATGAAGTAGTGAAAATGGGATTCACTTTGCCCCTTTATCCTCTGGCATGAGAGGTAATTAAAAAATTACTGCATATATGATTTCCTTGTTGATACTTGCCCTGCTATTAACTTTATAATAACACCATATTCAATTTTTAATACCTAAATTACATAAAGTATTAATTCATCAGAAGTTTATTTTTCCTATCTTTTCTCAGCAAGGAAACTGTGATTTAGTCTTGCCCTAATTCACTCTGAAGGTTAAATGCGGTTTCAAGTAAAGGAGCAATTGGTGGTGATGTTGTTTTTAAATGCTCCAAGACTTTTCAAGTATTTTTGGCATACTGAAAATTTATTATTATTATATTGTAGTATATATTTAGAATTTGTCTTCTTTTTTTTCTGGCTCTTTTTAGTTATTATATTCATAAAGATAAAAGACCCATAAATTACCAGTGAATCAAAACCACATTTAGCTATAGCTTCTAATTCAGTCAGGCAATGTTTCTGGTTTTGTTTAGAGCTCTTCATGTCCCATTACTTTTTTATATTTATAGCCATTTACCCACAACAGCTTTGTTTATTTTTTTGCAAGTAGGTGACACACTCAGCGTTTCTTAAACCCTTCCAGTGTCCTCCTTTTGCTGGAGTGTTTTCATTTTCATGTGCTACCCACTTTGTTTAAAGTTTATTTGGAGTCTTCATGGCAAAAACCTGGAGGGGGACAATTTGGGGGTTTCTATTACATTTATTTCATTTTATTTGAAAATCTGAAGTAGGCTTAACATTAACATTTCTCTTAGGAAAGATTTTTCCTGTTCCCTGATCCAATGTGAACCCTATCAAGCAGGCATCGCTCTGAATGTAATAAAATTTGGAAGTCGGGATTGCATTTGCCAGGCTGCCACAGGCATTTTAGAAAGTGCAGCGTTATTTGTTGTAGATATAACTCTTTGAGTTTGCTTACATCAAATATCTCTTGCACTCTCCTAAGTGGTAGCTCTGATAAGTCCCCCAGTAAACATCACAAGGTCATTGCAATTCATTCCCGGGAGTTGCTTCTCGCTGCGGAGCAAGCACTTCAAGGCACACGTTTGTTGTTTAGCAAAGAGCAAAAGAGAGATGGGACACTGAGGCTGCTTTAGAGCAGCTTTGATCTTCTCTTTCCTAACAACAGTGCACAATGGTAATTACAGTTCCTTTTAAAACGTGTTACAGAGGTAGGATAATAAGTGAAAAGGGAATTTTCAGTCATTTTCGGTGTCGATGAATGCGTTATTAACTCCCAGTGATTTTGCAGATGCTATTTCTGCCAGATGAGCCTGAATGAGAAGCGCTTGCCAGATCAGCTATTTCAGGAGCTCTGTTTTCTGCACTCAGCAAGGGATGGTTCCAGTCATGTCTAGTTGTAAATCTGAATCCGGGAGACGGGGTGTCTGTTCGGGCTGCCAGCATATCATGTTACCCCAGCTCTGATTCTTTTGTCTACAGCAAAAACTGGAAACCCTGCTAGAAAATTCCCTTTTTGATGACTGCAGCCTTGGCTGGCTGGCTGGCTTAGTTCTGCATCGTGGAAGGGCAATTAGCTTTGCAGATGTCTCTGGGCAAGGCAATGAAACCGAGGAAGGCTGCAGAGAGAGGCCCTTCCAATCCAAGATGGACCACCCCAGAGGGGTGTTAGAGCATCAACACCCGTGCAAGGGACTCTGGCATCACAGAATCATATCATCATTTAGAATGGAAAAGATCTCTAAGATTGTTGAGTTCAAACATTAACCTAAAACTGCTTGGTCACCAAATGCTGTATCTACAAATTCGTGTTTTCTCTTTCTGAGACTGACTAGGGAAATTTCTGGGCTCTTTCCTGTTTTGTGGTGTATAAAATTTGAGTAAAGACATTCCAAGCGACTGTGACTGCCTCAGCATCAAAATATCTAAATCTACGTGTCACTGGGCAGCTGGTATGTTTTTTGGGTTTTTTTTTTAAAGGAGGAATTTGGAATTTCTTTTAAATTAAAAAGTTTAAAAAGTTTTAAGTTTTAAAAATCATTCTAACTCATAGATTTATAATTTTCCTTTGAAATTAACTTGAATGTTTAGACCAACTCCATGTTTAGTGGAGGCTGTAATGGCATTCTTGAGCTTATCAATAGCAACAAAGCTAGCAATCAGTTTTAGTAATCCACTGGCAGCATTGCTTACCAAAAAAATGTGGACATTTTGAAATTACTTCAGCAAAAAGCTAATGAAGCTTAGTCACACTCTCTGTGTCTAGCAAGTTTGCTTGATTCGACATATGCTACAAAAATTGCAGTTTTGTGGTTTCATGGGAGATTATCTAAACTAATAGCTTTTCAGAACAACTCTGCTGTTAAAGAATGTGAGAGGATTTCCTTGATTTGTTTTTCACTTGTTTTTCCCCTGGACAATATTGCAGGACTAAACTTGTCCTTCATTATTTCATTCAGTCTTGACAATTGTAGCTCCTAACATGCTTTAGTTATCATTCTCTTCGACAGTTTTGATGCGTTGAAGGAAAATAATTAGAGCCAGTCAAAACATTCATGTAAAGCTGCAGTCTTTTTTCATGTTACATTAGAAACCTGAATCTCCGATTCATAATTTGAAATTTGTGTTCCATAGAGTTGGAAACCAGAAAAGAATTTCTTGAAGAAGCAGATAATATTGCACCAGTAGGAACATGACTGCAATCTGTTTCCTTTTTTATCTTTAAAAGGCTGATTTTTTAGAGATCCATCAAAACCTCTGTTCCTAAGAGACTGTTTTTATCAGATCATTTGGGAAGGTTTCTAAGAGGGCTTCTTTGAGTCATATGCATTTTCTTGTATAACCTGATGGAGAGTATTTGGGGGACTGGTAAATGTAAGTAAAAGTCATTAGTTACTACAATAAAGTTAAAGAATTGTTCTAATATTTTTTTTTCAAATTCAAAATAATATTACCTATTCTGAGCAGATATTTTCTGAAAGGAAAGCTTTGATCAACTTTTCTTGAGAAGATAGTGCTCCTTTTTAGAATTCACTTGCAGCATTATTTCTAGCAAAAGGTGGCTATCAAAAACAATTTCAGAGGACTTGGACTTAATGGTCTTTTCTTGAACACCAAGGAATTTAAATGGAATTCTCTATTGTTTATATGTATTTTTCTTTAATACATTTTAATTTTATTTTGCTTATTATTTATTATTTTACTTTATTTCTCTTTTGGCCCCTCAGCGTAGCTGATGTCTAGAATTCATAGAAGCGACTCAAGGGTTTTACAGTAGAGCAGCTTCAGTAGGAAAAAACCAATTAGTTTTACAGCATATTTGGTGTGTAACTGTCTTCCCTTGGGAGTTGGTAGCAGGAGCATTTGTAAAGAAGCATGCACATTCTCTTTGCAGTTGTCTTGAACAGCTCGTGTCAGGATTGAAGCCATCGACCTGGTGCTGACACACGTGTCACTTGCACACTGAGAATCATGGATCAATTTTAGAATCATGGAGTCATTTAGATTAGAAAAGCCTTTGCAGATTGTTGAGTCCAACCATTAATGCAGCACTGCCAAGTCCACCACTGAACCTTGTCCCCAACTGCTGCATCTTTTATTACAATCATACTGCAGTTTTACTTTCTCTATAAAAATTTCAGATTTTTAATAGAGGTAAAAGAGTTTCCCCACTCTGTTGACCTCAGTGAGATTTGATTTCAGTCCATGTTGAGCTAAAAGTTCTTCTAAAGAGCTCTGTAACTGTCCTCGTTATATATTCTGTATTTTGCTCACCATTAATAAGCATAGTGTTATAGATGGTGTTGAGGCACCTTGAAACCTAATTTGCTTCCTTTAGGCCTGCACTGGCAATATACAATAATAAATCTTTCCAAATTTGTATCTGTTTTTGTTGAGCCATCTGGCTCATCCTGTAAATAAAAAATGTAACTATCAGGAGAGCATTTATAGCATATCTAGTGCTGTTACTATTAATTTGAAATTCTTGTAAACTTAATAATGTTTTAATTCACAGTCCCTTTATCAAATTGTGCTGTTCTTGTAGCAGGAGAACTAGAAAGGTTTCACTGAGTCAGACCACAGGTCTCACTAACTCTTGTGTCTGCTCTCAAAGAGTGGCAAAGAACAAATACTTGGAGAAAAGAATGAGCAAAGGAGTAGCATGCAGCAATATTGGATTTTTTTCTCCTTGTTTGCTTTTCTTAATCTCCACTAAGCACTGAGCTGATTTTTTTTCCCACAATTGCACATAACTCCAAGCTCTTGTTTCTGAGTTCTAATAGCTAAATTACAGCTTATCATTGTGTAAGTAAAGTCAGGAATGTTTTTTCAATGCATGTTAATTCGCATTTGTCAACACAGCATTTCATCTGCCATTTCATCACCTAAGCAGTCAATTATTGTGGCATCCTTCCCCAGCTGTTTGCAGTGGGATTTGTTTGTCAGCTGCCTCAAATAGCTTCACCCAGAGGCACAGGTCCCCACACAGGGCAGGGTTGGTGGTGTGTGTATGGCTGCTCTCTCCATACATCTGTGTGGAGCCTCAGGGGCAAGGTGAGAGTGGTGTGACTGTCCCAGTACATTAATTCTAGATCTTGTAACTCTTCAGAATGTTTCTGTAAGGGCTGAACTGTATGTGTCAGAGTTAGAAATGCATTCCACCTTTTGTAGAGCTTCCTTTCCTTGCCTTCATTTCTAGGTTTAAATTTTTGAAGTAGATCATCAAAGCTTTCTTACAGCATTAGAGGTGGCTCACTGGCTCTTCAAAGTCCTTGTCACTTGCCATGCCCATCTGAATGGACACCTGTCTTAGTCTCATTTCACTTTTATAGAAAACATGTTTACAATCAGAAAAAATATGCCTGCAAGATGTCAGGGGTGTTTTGCTACGGCTGAGGTTCTGACACAAGACACTCCTTTTGCTAGGTCCCGATCTGACAGATTTTATAATTCACCACTTCTTCCAGAAATTATGCTCCTGGTCGTAGTGCTGCTGGCTCTGAATGACCACACTGCCTTTTCTGCTCATATCATTGCTTGTGCTGTTATTGTTGTCCATGCTTTTTTCACAACTGATCCTTTCTCACAGGACTGCCAGAGAAGTTCCTCAGCACATCCTTTTTCCATGGCACTGGCTAAGGCATCTTTGGCGAGCTGCTCACAGCAGCCAGGCTGCAAATTTCGGTGGTAGAAAACTGAACTAAGCTGCTGCCAGCTTTTTTAGATAGCTGCTGATGAGAGACGTTGGGATACTTGGCTCCCAGTGGGGAGTGCAAGTCAACAGATGAGTGCTGGTGTGAAATAATAAGGGAGTTTTGCTTAACATTTACTTCCTTGTCTTTCATTTGTGCCTTGAGAGCATTATTGTCAAAAGAGTATTTGTCTCCTCAGAAGAAATGCCGCACATTTCTGGTGGTGTATTCTTGGGGTAAAAAAATGGAGCTACCCATCTTAGGCAGCATTGTTAATTTGGATTGGGTGCATTTTGTGGGGGAAGAGTTGGTTTTGGCTGCTTATTGTTGTGATTTTTTTTTGTTAGGTTGTGGTTTTTAAATTAATTTTAAATATGTCACATTAGATGGTATAAATATGTAAATCTTCTGCCCACATAAGTCTGGTTTTGATCAATGTGTGCCTGGGAAGAAGCATCACTTTCCTACCTCCTTAGAGAAAATTCTGTCAGTTTGATTAGGACTGTGAGGAGTGTTTCTGGTTTTAATTATTTTATTATGTGCCTTCCAAGTGAACTTTCTCCTAAAGGAGCATTGTACAAGGGGAGTTAGAAAAGCTCATTGATGGTGATAGGATATAAAATACAATCCAGTAAGAAAGTATGTGACTGAATCATGGGACTGTGTCTTACTGATGCCATCTTGCTCTTAAACAACTAGTTTCAATAAAAAACAAAGCCCTGTCCTCATTCTTCCCTGGCTAAGTGATTCTTCAAAACACTGTCAAGGTGTTGTGTGCAATTTTTGCAATGCTCATGAGTTGATAAAGAAATACAAAGAAAGATTTAACAGGGGATTTATTTGAAAGAAAAAAAAAACTTAATGAATGCTTTAGTCATTTAAGAGACTACCGTGGGACACCTTATTTTCTCAATAATTTTTACACTTAATATTTTTTGATGATTCATCTTTTGTCACAGAACACAATTAAAATGTCAGCTTTTAAATAATAGTTTTAATAATAGTTTCAATAATTTCTCTGGCTTTATTCATGTCCCTGGGAACTTTTAATAAAGATTTTTTTAATCAGTAGCAGTTCCATTTCTTGATAATTCAATGTAATTTTCATAATCATACCAGTTTTAATTTGTCCCCGAATGATGTGAGACAACTGGGAGGTTGGTGTAATGCTCATAGTCAAGGACACATTGTTCTAGATCTGAATCTTAGAAATCTTGCAAAACCAGTGTTTGGGCAGCTTTCTAAAATAGATATAAATCCATGCTTACTCTTGGAAAGTGATAGAAGAAACAGGTTGTGATAAAGCAATTGGCAGGAGTATTGGATTTTTGAAGATTCATTAAAATCTCAAAATCAGATCTCATGGGCAGGGAAGATCTTTTCTTTATTTCAGAATGATTTTTGAAGCACCACAGAAAGATGCAGGAGTTTTATTGCCTTATTAATCACACTTTCCTGCTGCTTTACCCACTGGAAGTAGGGTAGCCAGAAGTGCCTTGCTGTTTCGGCATTACAGGTTCCCATTTCACTGGAGTTGGGTGTTAACAGTTAATCTTTTGATCCAGCTGAAAGCTTTGGGAGTTTTAACTGCATGATGATTCCAGTGATGGATAGATTTGCAATTCTGTTTTGAAAGATTTGGGAGAGGATAGGTTTATGCAAGCCACATTATTTTATTTTTTTTAAATCAACTATTTTGAGTTCTAATTCAGTTTTTGGAAAGAAAAAAAGAGATGATTGAAAATGTCACACAAGTCCATTGAGGTGTCTGAGTGAAAAAATATAGAGAATGAAAATGATTGTCAAGCAGAGTAAGAAAGACGTAAGGAAAATGCTACAGGGTGCAATTTCATGAATAAATATAATAGAAAAAATAGTCTTTAATAATAATGAGGAAGTCCATATGGGTGTACTTGCCTTGTTCAAATGTGAAAGAGACACAGTCAGCACTCTGTCCATTTCTGTTCAGAAGTGTCATAGGGTTTATTATTCCTGCTGTGTTCAGGCAGACATTGCAATTCCATCATTAAAGATGTTCAGTTCTTTAGCCTCCACAAGAAACCCTACCCCTGATCCATTCTCAGAACTCCCATCTAAACTTTGAATTGATGTAAATACTGTCTCTTATTCAACATTAAGAAAATTCAAGCTTTACTGAAACCTTTGGCAAGAAGGCTAAGTCATGTAAATTTATTTTTGAGCTGTGACAGAGGGTTCCACAGTTCAATCTTATGTTGTTGGTAAGTGTTGGTGGCAATATGAAAAAAGGGAAAATAAAGTAATAATTTGTTTTTCCTCTGTATTAGTCACCTGCTCTGTACTTCAATCTTCTTCCTTGTTATGCATCTTCTTTTCCAACATAAGAGAGCACTGATGGTTTAAATCAGTGTAAAATGAGCCAGCTGGGACACAAAAAGCAGAGCAGCAGCCCCGCATGGGCATCGGCACAGCTGGATTTGCTCTGCCTCATTGCACCTAGCCCTGTGTGATGTAGATACAGCCCAAAGTAAATGATCCCAGTGTTTTCAGCCTCTTTCCATGAGGGGTTTTCTGGGCAGTTCAGCAGTCTTTGAACTCTCTCTAATTGTACAAAGTACTTTTGGTGGTGCTTGGTGTGCTCATAACCTCGCAAATCATCCATGCTGACACCTGTCTGCTGCATGCCCCACTGTTTCTAGCGCTTTCCTGATGGCACTGATCCCACTTAACAGTTTTGCCATATCAAAATACATAGAAACTATAGGGAAATATTTGCTATCTTCAACTCTGGGATAACTTGATTGTATTGATGTCGGTCCATAAACTTTAATGGAATGCTTAATGTGGTCTAAAATTCTTAGATGGTTTGTTCCTCTACTTTCTCCTCTGTCCTTAAGGCTGAATGTTCTCCCTTTCCTATTCTGCTGTGTCCAAAGAATTGTTTGAAGAAGCTAATACTCTCCTATGTCTTGAGGTTAGTGTGCTTTCACACAAAAATCTGCAAGGGTGGACTGGAAAGAAAGGAAAGATTTTTTTTTCAAACTCGAATTTTTTGTAAGGTTTAGAGAAATTTGAAATACAGCAGAAGCCTTTGTCACAGTTTGCTGTATTTCTAGAATGGAAGCTTCCTCAATGAGGAAGAGGTGAAACTATGATTTAAGTGAGCACAGAACTGCCAAAGCAAAACTGTTTCAAAAATACCATTCCACTTGGTTTTTATAGTGGTTGCATATGTTGTTGAGCTCTCTTGTCTTTTAAAAATCATAGCACACATCAATTTTCTCTTTAGTACTATATTTAAATGTACTTAAAATGTAATGGTCATATTTTGGACTCAGGAAAAGATACAGCAAGGGTAGCCAAGTAGATGTTTCACATATTTACATCTTTTGCATGTAGGCATTACAATATGTTGACTGTTAGTTAGAAAATAACATGTTGTTTCAGAGTTTATGATACTACAGCTAAACTATCAGACAGCCTTTTTTATGGCAACACGGAGAATATTTGTGTCAGAGTTGTTTTAGTATTCTAAATACTTTGTAAGTGAGGCAAATCAGGTTCTTTAAAATGCTGCAAGGCATATTCCATGAACAAACACATTTTATAGATTTTTCTATCCGGAACCATTAAAAAATGTAAACCAACGGTGTAAAACGTCAATGCATAGGTTTGAAGGATTGTTTCTCTGAAGTTGCGAGGTGTTCAGTACAAACAGATAGTTCGGAAGAATTACGCTTTTAATGATGATTTGTGGCCACTTACCAATACGATGAGCACCAGAGCTGCACTGGCATGGTGTTATTGATGGTGCAGGCTGGAAGGGATAGGGCACCTGCTCCATTAGTTGCACCAGCCCTGCACAGCTGAGGTGACAGAGCGGGACAGAATGACTGTTCGCTGTGACACGGGAGGACTTCTGAAGAAGCTGAGGCAATTTAGAGGAATTGCAAAGGAGAGGCTGCCTGGGAGTGGGCCAAACCACCAAAGGTTCCATGTGTGTTACATCTTTTCTCCTTTCTTTCTCCAGCCATTTTTTAAGCCTGCTTCAATTTCTCTTGCCTCCTCTGAACAGCTGATTCCTGTTAAGTTTACCACGGAGGTTAGTGATCCTGAAGCGCTGTAAGCTGGGAGAATAACATTTGTTTTCTCCCAGTTCTAATTCAGATTTTCATGGTAGGAAATGACCCAGGTTATCTGCAGGAGAAAAGCCAATGAGATTTGAGAAAAACCTTCTTTGTAGATGCTGCATGATCTGGGTCATGTCTTCTAAGCTGGTGTCAGAAATAAATGGGGCAAGAATATCACAAACCTAAGGGCGAGGTATTTTATGTCTCTTGTGCCCCAAACTTTTGCTGAAAGTCTTGCTTGAACCAAGTTAAGTGCCTAAAAATTTGGTGTACTTTGGGAAGTGAGGAATGACTTTGACTTAGACTCTTGGGGAAGCTCCTTCTAACATTTTATATCCCTTAATTCATAACTCACAGCTTAGGTTCCTAGTGGTTCGCTGTAGGTTTAGCTGGTTACTGTTGCACAGTGACATGTCTGGACAGGAACAAAGCCTTATCACAGTTGTGTGTCTGCTTTCCAGCAAATTCGATGGATCTGGACGTGCTATGGATAAATTTTAGTGGGTAGGTATGTTCTTTTCACCTCTGTCTTTTGGATGGAGGGAAGGAAGAGGGAGAGAGGAAGGAGTTTTCTATCTGATCCATATAAATACAAATACAGTAAGAAAACTTAGGTGATTAGAGGCATAAAATTAAATATTACTCACTACCAATCTAGAAAACATGAATGTCTGCACTGTGGAAGTTCCTTCTCTCTAAGGGTAAAAAATAATAAAAATCCTTCCAGAAAGAATTCCAAACAAACAGAGGAACAACCAGAAAACCTACCTCACAACCAGGTTACTGAATCGAATGTTAAACTAGCAAAACACATGGATGGGATCAAGGTAAAATGCAGATTTTAATTTTTTTTTTCCCCCTCCATGTTCCTGGTGACATGTTTTTCCTGTCTTAAGTCAGGCACTCCAAGATTTTCAGTCAATGACTTCTTCCCTGCATATTAGGAATAAAAAAATGAGGCTTGGAAGTACAAGGCAGCATGAACTAACTTAGGTTATCACATCATACCTGCCTGTGCAATATGCCATTGTTTCCCTGAGAAAAATCTCAGGATTTAATTTGTCACTTTTGTTCTTAAGAGTTTTGTACACTCTCTGTGAATAGTTTCAAAATACTGAATCAAAACACTGTTCACTGGAAAACTTAATTACCTATCACTGAAGGGTACTTTGCAGAGAAATGTCATTTTTCAACTCCCAGCTGTTTCAGTATTGAAGAAGTCGAACATAAAGATTTTTTTAATTGTATTTTTTTAGGAAAAATGTGTTTTGACTGTTCATGCAAAGGTGGTTGAATCAATTTCTTCAAAGTACCTAAAAAATTCAGCTTAGGACATAGCCTTAGAGATGGAAATTTGAGACTGTATTGAAACTGAAATAGTCTTAAATAGAAATGCTGTGATTTTAGACAATCTTAAAGCTACTGCTGTGCATGCTCCATCTACAATAGAAATCTGAGAGAATTTGTGTAATATTAATCTGTAAAGTTCAATTTAGCCAGAGCATAGGTTGGTGAATACATTGTATTAACCTAAATAACTTGCTGAATCAAGGACTCAGATATAAAGTAGAATGAACTCTTTTAACTTAAATGGTTAAAAATTAACAAGTGAAGTAGGTGATATAGGGTAAACTTTTAAACTCAAAATTTTAATGAGTTTTTCCCTTTTCCCTTTCTGGCAATTGCTGCCTGGCATGAAACTGCTGCTATCTCTTTGGTACAGGGGTTCTGTAGGTCATACAGATTCTATTTGTTCAAATTTTCTGAATTTCTGTCACACCCACTTTTGTAGCCAGTGGGTTTTTGCTGTCACTAGTATGTCTTATGTATCCTGTAGTGAGTGACTTTGGCAGTATATAGGGATCCCCCATATCTAAAGTTGGAATTCCATTGTTGCAGGTAAATTTTACACCCTGCATCCCTTTAATGACTAGAAAAACAAAGGACTCCTTTTTGGTTGGTTGGTTTTGGTTTGTTGGTTGTTATTGTTGTTGGGATCGTTTTTGTTTGTTTGTTTGTTTGTTTGGTTGGTTGGTTTTTTTTGGTGGGGAGGCAGAGGGGGTTGTTTGCTTTCCTCCACAGTGCAGGAGAGGTTTTCACTCTGGGATTTATGTTTAGCACCAGGAGCCTACAACATTTATCTCCACCTTTAGAGATCCTCTTCAGGGGAGATCTGCAGGCCCAGGCAGGTCATTGCTTGCTCACTCCCAATTGGACCATTTCTCTGCAGAACTGCAAGAAGTGTTTCTTTAGGAATAAAAGCTTATGTTCTGGTGCAGGCAGATGCTTCCAAGGGTGAGAACTGCAGGCTCCAGCCCTGTTACCTGATGGATTATGGTATCAGTGCATTTATGATATTCTGTATGTGTGATTTCAGTACTGAATCAGCTCCTCAGTGCAGATGTTTCTGTAACATCAGTTTGAAATGAATGAGAGCTCATTTAGTCAACCTGCCCGTTGTTGGTATTTGTAGTTTGTCTTCACAAGAGCACCCTTCCAGAGTCTCAACAGAAAATATGAGTATTATGGTCTGCCAGCAACAAAAATGCATTGCAGCTCTTCAGAGCAGCCTTACCTTGCTGATACTTCACTAAATCTATCTCAGTGTAATTTGCAGATGTCTTGGGGTCAGTATTTCAGGCAGCCTTCCAGCCTCTACTGTTTAGCATCTTGTCTGTCATACTTCAGCTTTTTCCTAATCTTATTTCTCTTTTCAACAACCTTTGACATCTCAGTGCCTGAGAGATGTTAAATACAATTTTATTACCAAAGGGCAACCAGGCAGTCACATCTCTGTTGTTGTCCCTTGCTCTAGATTCAGTCTTGAGATAGGACTTGCCTAACTGCATCAGACTTGATGTCACTCCATCCTCAGTCCTAACATTGGTGTGTCTGGGTGAGAGAGAGAGTTCTTCAGAGAGTTCTAGTTCTAGTGTTGAGATACTGAAAAACAGGCAAAAGCCATTCCTAGTGATTTGGGAGGTCATGTTGAAAATACTTGTGCTTCCTTACTTTTTATTCTTAAATAAAGGAGCAGAGGCAATGTACAGACAACTGAACCTTGGTCTCTGACAAACTCCTAACAAATCTACTAACAATTTTCCAAACCTCACCAACAATAATTTCTGTCTCTGAGTTTGGGATATTACCTCTTTTTCCTGTAATTTTGAAGATTGGTTAATAAAAACACTTGGAAAATGAAATGTTCATAATTGAACTCCTTGAGAGACAGTTTTGCAAATAATACTTAGGTCTGTAGTTGAACCAAAGTCTTTTTTGTGACCAGAGCAATGTTTTTCCCCAAACAAAGCAAGATGTAGTAACCTGCTTTAGGCCAGCAAGAGCCCCATAAAAAAGGGAAATCTCCTGAGCTATGGGAAATGGATGCTTCCCTGGTGCCACAGCTGTCCCCTAAACCTCAGCTGATTTTGTCAGCCTCTTCCTTAGCTCCTCTTGATGTCCCTGTTCTACTTATTTTAGATAATGAAATATTTTTTTGGCATTATACTTGATATGGAGAGACAGCTGGGGATTTTTTCAGCATTTGGGAGACCCAGGTTCCCTGTAACAGTCTGTCCAGTTGTCTCCAAGTTGACTGTATTAACTGGAACAGCTTCAACAGGACAGACTGAGTGAGAGACACCAACTCCTCAATCCTCAATAGGTAAGGAAGTGCTTTTGAGATATGAGGAAAAAGGAATTTAACTGTTTTCATTACCTTATACCATATGTGTATGTGCACATATGTGTTCTTCTGTCTTACTGAAGAGAAGCAGGGTACCTTAATGAGGAGCTGGAAAAGAGAGGGAAGAAGGAAGGAAGACGCCTACACTGACACAGTTAAAATGGCGAAATCCCCCTTTTTCTGTTGTGCACATTTCTGATATATGATAAAATAGTTTACATTCCAAGCCTGACTAAGATTCTGCCTGATTGGCCCATTGTTTTAACCTGTCTCTAAAACACTCTATAATTGGTATACTTTGCAAAAACGTAGATTAGACTATTTTCAACTGTGTCACAAACTCAGGCCTTTACAGGCCTCTGCAGGCCTCTGCAGGCCGCAGTTTGAACAAGGCTGGATTGTCCAACTCTGCAAAAGCACTCTGTGTCCCCGCTCAAGGAGGAATTCCTCTACACTAAAGGAACGTTTACAAAGGGACTATGTGAGAAATGCCTGTGGGTTCTCACCAGGTTTTGGAGAACCCTTCCCTTGTGTTATTTGATTTGTATATCTAAAGCGTCCAGTCAGTCATAACAGAATGCTTTATTTTATGTGTAACAGAAGAGGAATAAACACATATGAGTTGGAAAGAGATGTCAAATAGGTCACCTCTGAAATCAGTCTGTTTCAGTAAACCACCTTATTGATCTGCTGTGTTCTGCCCTTAAAGCTATGCCTGTGGCTGGAAAAAAGTCCATTTCTTTAGCAAAGTTTGATATAATATGATTGCCTGCTCCACAGCTTCTCTTTCTTTAGTCTGCTGAGTTCAATGCAGTGTCAATCAAGTATGTGTAAGGTTTTTTGTTAGATATTGAGTTGTTTTTTAATCTGGGTTTAATTGAAGACTCATGCATAGTAATGACACTGTTTTGCTCTCTCACTGGAAGTTAGATTTAGGATTCTAGAAAGCAGTATTCAGTATCTGGGGCACTTGTTTAGAGTTTTCCTTTGGGCTGAAAAAGCTAGGTTCATAAGAAAAAAGCATGTATTCCACATAATGAATCAAATCAGTCTCTAAGGAATGTTAATGAGTCTAATTACTAAAAATTATGTGATGCTTGATTGTTTTAATAATTTGGGAGGAGCTGGTGTTTTATCTTGACTGCAGTAAGCAGTTTTGATGACATTTAAAAAAGCCTTTTCTTCAGGGAAAGAGTGAATCCAATTTTCATTTATTCTTTCATTTGCTTTTTGTTTCTGGCAAATATTTTTAGTTTATTGTCAAAAATTAGGGTAGGATTCTGTTTTGCTTATCACAGAATATTAATTCCTTAAGTTATTATTGTACACAGTGAAGATTAGATAAGCTTGGGTAAAGGGCAGATGTCTTAGAGATATCTGCTGCTTTTTTTATGACATACCCTTGAACCTTTTTGTTCTGATCTTTTCAAATCACATGGAGAAAATATTGAATCTAGGTTAGAGTCAGGCAAATAGTTATGACCTTCATTTGAGGCATTAAACCTTTGTTTTGGAACTGAGATTTTGTTAGGCTGAAGTGTTACAGTTCAAATTCAGACTGCTGAAGTGCTGAAGTTGAGAATAAGCTGAAGCAAGCACATAAATACCCTATATTTTTGACATAACTCATGTAACAGACACACCCAAGATGGTGATTCACAAACCTTTTGAGGGAAATGGCCACTTTCAGGGTCTCAGCATTTGGGGCAAAACATCATCAAGAAAAAGAAAGTTCTAGAGCTGAGACATGGCAGGGGCATCAGTTAACCTGCTTTTGTGGTCCAGCTGCAGGTTACTGGCTGTGCCTCACTGACCATGGCCAGGACTGGCACAGCACGTGGGGAGCTCTGGGGCCGGAGGGAGATCTTACTTGGTGTCCTTTAAAAATGAAGATTTTTATCACTAGCTGATGTAGTGTGTATTCACCTACTTCTCTCTGCCAGTGCGTATGTCACCTGATAGCCTCAATTTCACTGAGTCTCTTTGATCCACTTCATTTGTGAAATTACTTATAACTCAGAGATAGAATTAGTGATTATCCTTTCTTTTTTTAGTCCTCTCTTATTTGATGCCCTAAGAAATGACGTTTAGAATAGTTGAGAACTGTTTAACCATTGGATGCCTGCAGTTAGCCTTTCACAAATTATATGTAACTTTACTTTTCTCTCTCACTTAGTTGTTCTTGTGCTGGCTGTTTCATTTTGTGTTATTCCATGTGCAGAGCCAACTTTGCTGATGTTCCTGTACCTGTTTCTAAGGCCAAGGAGCTTTTTCTTTGCCTTCACTTACTGTGTATCTTGGTTCTGAACTTAACACCATGAATCAGATGCATAATTGTATCTCATTACTTAAATCACCAATCTCTGTTAGCTACAAAGGCAGGGCGCTTTTTTTTTTGCCATGACAAGGCCTTTTATTATTAGCCATTATCTAATAAGACAAATCTTGACCAAATAACCTGAAAAAGAGGTGAGCTAAAATTTGCCTAAGGAGTACCCATAAATTCAACTGTGTTAATACTGTGGGTAGACATGGATGCTATTTAAATCAGAACACTGCAGAAGTAAAACTGGTTGCAAATATTCCTTATCCATTTTGAGATTTCTCTGCCAAGTTTGCTGTAACTTGTCTTCTGTTCCTTTTCACTTATGAGACTTAATGTTGTCCCAGAATTAGCAAAGTCTGCATTTTCTCTCTTCCTTTGGCCTTTTCAGGCTGAAAGGATGTCTATGTATCCCTACATCATTATGTGTGATATATGAATATGAACATTATATATAACATAAAAGAGATTGTGTCTGACGGATTGATTTTTTTTTTAAACAGTGTTTTACTAATGTGCCATTCTGAAAAATGAAAGGTAACTGAAGTATTAAAATACTATTACTTAAAAAAGAATATCCTTTAACACAATGCTGCATAAGATAAGGATTCTCAGCTATCTCATCACTATGTTATGACAGGATAAACTGGGTGGGAAAAAGAACCACAGAATGGTTTGGATTGGGAGGGACCTTAAAGATCATCTAGTTCCAACCCCCTGCAATCAGCAGAGACATCTGCCAGTAGATCAGGTTGGTCAAAGCAACCTGTTTCTGAACGCTTCTAGGGATGGGGAAATACCAGTGTGTTTGTGTTACAAAACTTCTTTTGGAATGGCTGGTCTAGATAAACACATATCATTTCCCCACAGCTGTGGCAGTCCCAGACACAGGCAGCATACTTCCTCTCTAGTTTTGGCAGTAGCTTTCTCAGTAGACTTTCCTCCAGACTTTTAGAAATATCAAACTCCCGTTAATATCTAAGCAATGTCTTATAGACATGAAGTAAGAGTTCATGTGCTGTACTACATTTAGTCCGGGACTATTTGTTTGACTGTTTGCGGTGGTGGTGGTGAAAGTAAAAATACAGGTATTTTCATGAAAGTGCCCATTCCTTTGAAATGAGATTAGTAGGTGTATGTCCATCTGTTTGTGAGAGAAGTGTTTATGGAAATGGGGGAATAAAAGTTGCTGGGGAAGTTTCACCTCACAGATGTCATAGCACCATGTCCTTGTTTTCCATTAGACTTAGCTGTGGCTATAATAGTGAGAATAAATTGCATTTGGACTTTGTGCTTGGCATGTATCCATCCCTAAATACTTTCACTATGCTTAATGTAAGCAAATTAGTTAACTTTTGTGTAATTGTTTTAGTCAAACTGTTGTAGACTCTACAGATGCAGAGAAAGCACCTTAAAAACACAAAATATACCTGGAATGGGGGAAAAACATGCATGAACATTACTGTATGTGCGTGCATGGATATCTACTGTTAGTGGAAGTTCATTTACCTTAAATCAGTATCAATTTATATCAGTAATAATTTTAGTCCAGTATCTGGCTGAAAGTTTCCAAGTATGTTAAACTCACTGAAGTCAAGAGCAATTTTACCCTGTCTTCATAACGAATGGATTGAGTGGTGCTCAGAAGTTACTGAAGGATCCTTCTCTTAATGTTTTTATGGTCATTGGGGAATGTGGTGTTTTTCAGAAATTCCCATGTGGCTGAAGTAATGCCCCCTTCCATGTTGCAGCTGGACACCCAGTTCTGCAGGGTTTCTTGTAGGGCTCTGCATGCTCTGTTGTGTGCTCTGTGGAGATCGAAAGAAGCCTTTCCTTTCCTCACCCTAACTTTAGGCCATGGAGGAATCATGATGGGAAGACAGCAGGATGCATAACAGAGATAAATGGATTTGTTGAAATCTCAAAATGGATTTCAACCAATCTGAGTTTTAATCTGCTGGAGTGTGGGAAGGAAAGGAAATCTATACTTAATTTTTGACTTGGTTGGTGGTTTGAGCTTCTTATTATCTAAGTTGGTGCTAGTTTCTTCCATTCCTGTTGTCAGGCTCACCTACATGAACACGGTAAAGCTGTAGTAAGTGAATAGCCACAGAGTGAGACACAAATATTAATGGGTTGGTATAGCACCATATCTCAATGATAAATTTGTGGTTTGTGTCTTAATGTATACTACCATGCTAAATGAGCTTGAAGATCCCAACTCTGACCAGTGGATAAATGGCCTCAAAGATTTGCATAAAATTTGTGAGTTTCTTAATTAGAGGCTTATGCTATGAGCCATTAAAAAATGGAATTATTACTCCACTTTGTAACAAATTTTCTACAGGTCATTATTGAGGTCAATGGCTTGAACATTTGAAAAAGTGTCTGCAGAGTTATTGGAAAGATTTCTTTCTATAAGGGACAATTAAGTTAACTATTTTAAAAATATTTATGTAACTGTCACAAATGAAATCGGATGATTAAAAAAGGAATTCTGTGACTGAACACAAAGTTGGAGAAAAGAATATGTTTGTTGTTGAGATAGACATGAGAAAGAGGCAATAGTGAGTAAAAGCCTTGCATTCCCCTCATTCCCCAATACATTAGAACCATAAGATTCATGGTATCATCCAGAAGCAGTTCTGGCACTTCTACTCAATCGATGAATATACCGCTGTCCCTTTGTGCACTTGAACACGTCCAAGAGTTGAGTGAGTATTCAGAATAAAATTGCTTTTCTCTGTGAGGCAGCAGAAAATGGAGGTGATTTTTCACATTAGCGCATTTGTGTGCTCCCTGGTGGTAATCTGGGAGTTGAGGATTACATAAAAACCTGATTCCTTAGTGCTGTCCTGTCTTTCTTTTCTAAAAGGAAAGCTGTTTGCGTTTTATTTTTTTAAAGTGAAGGGGAAGAAATCACCTCACAAAAGCAGAGAGTGGTGCTGACCCAGCACAGCAGTGTGGTTCATTAACAGAGGCTCAAAACACTTCCATTTTCATATCAGTTCTCAGTAATATATGGGAACCTGCAAAAGCAGATAAGATTTATTATTTAATAATATGACCTTATCCTTTCCAGTGGCATATAAAAGATATTTGACAAAGCCTTGTTCAGTGTTGACTTTTTTCCTTCATGCATAAAAAGCAAACTGAAGTTTTAACTGCATGGAGTAACTTCTTGATATAAAGAATTATTTGGTGGGGAGGGTGAAGATGTTTCCATGACCACGGATTATTTCTCTATGAAATCTGCTTGTATTTTGAATTATAATTAGTTATTAATGAGCCACATGCAGACTAAAATTAATGTGATTTTTTTTGTAGATTGCACTGCAATGTCCTCTATAATTCATGAATATTTTTCACAATCACAGAAGACCTGAATTTGGACAGGGCCTCTGGAGATCTGGAGATTATTTCTACTTTCTCTACTCAAAGCAGGCCCACCTGGTAGCAGGTTGCTAAGCATAATGTTCCTTTGGGGTATGAACATCTTGAGAGATGGGTGCCCTGTGACCTTGCTGGCCAAATAATTTGGTGTTAGACCAGCTTCTCAGTAAGTGTTGTTATAACGGTATCCTGGTTTGAGAGACAGGTGTCTGCTAAGGAAGGCAGAAGCCTCCACTGGAATGGAAAATGTAAACCCCTTCCCTCCGAATTATTATAACTTTGAAATTAAGGGGCTCTCAGGCAAAAATATGAGAATAGGAATCACAGTTCTTTACTAGTGTGTATAATAAAGCAATCAAACAAAAAACAACCACAGCATTAGCAGCAAGCAGCAGCACAAACCCCGTCCCAGCTGCTCTCGGCTGCAGGCACTTTCCCCTTGGTGCAGTTCCGCTCACAGCCAGCAGGGGCGCTGGTGGCTCCCGGCCGGGCAGGGCGGGTGCGATGATTCCCCCGCGCCTGCAGGGGGCGCTGTGGCTCAGCCGCGTCTCCCTCACGCGGCCATGGCGGGCGGGCCGAGATGGGAAGGGATGGAAGAGAGGCTTGGCTCCACAAATCCCTGGAGCGGTCGATCCCTGGTGCCCCAGCAGGACTCTCAGAAGCAGCAAGCTGGAGTGGCAGGATGTCTTGGCAGGCAGGGAGTGCGGAGCTACAGTGCAGTGAGAATTTCGGAGCAGCGACAAGGAAGCAGCGGGGGTGTTGCAGTGGTGACCTGGCTCCCAGCAGGGCAGGAAGAGGTAGGCTCAGGATCCCAGCCCCTGAGCAGGTGGATATAGGCCCCTCTTTTAGTGAAGTCGGTGATAATAAGTTCCCATNGGATGGAAGAGAGGCTTGGCTCCACAAATCCCTGGAGCGGTCGATCCCTGGTGCCCCAGCAGGACTCTCAGAAGCAGCAAGCTGGAGTGGCAGGATGTCTTGGCAGGCAGGGAGTGCGGAGCTACAGTGCAGTGAGAATTTCGGAGCAGTGACAAGGAAGCAGCGGGGGTGTTGCAGTGGTGACCTGGCTCCCAGCAGGGCAGGGAGAGGCAGGCTCAGGATCCCAGCCCCTGAGCAGGTGGATATAGGCCCCTCTTTTAGTGAGGTCGGTGATAATAATTTCCCATTCAGTGGCTGCTCTCAGAGCAGAGGCTCACTCCACAGCAGAAGAAGCAGGACTGAGCTGGGCTCCGGTGGCAGCAGCAAATTCCCTTCCCCAAGCAGCAGCTGCCCCAGCCCCGTCCTTTACCTGCCCAATCCTCAAGGTATCTCTGGCCCTCGGAGAGAAACTCCCAGGTAAGAGAAGTGCAATCAGATGCCCTCCTCCCCTGAGCTTGGCCACTTCTTTTCTTTTTATTAAGTACCCAGTTGTTAATGTTTCCTAGCAACTTACGGGGAAAAAATTCTGTAAGTAAAAAGGAACAAAAGGGAAGAAACTTAACCCCCAACAAGCGGGTAACCAGTGAATTTTTTTATGCAATATTTGCATTTTTGGGAAGTGTTAATTTAAGGTGGGCAGATGATACAGATTTATTAAACAAAAAGAAAAGAGTTTATAAGTAACTCTTCAGAGCTGAGTAACATCTCCCCTGTAATAATTTACTCAAAGGTACCTCCAGATGAAATCAGTAACAATACCACTGTCAGCTTTGGGGGGCACTTGGATAAGATGAGAAGACTTGAGCTTGTGAAGGTAACTGTGTCACTGTAGTCTTTTGAGGACATGAATCAGGACACCTAATTCAGCAAAGTGTCATTTAATATCAAATGTGGTTTTTTTCCTCTCAGCCGAGGAAGCTGATTCATTTTATTTGTCAAAGTTGCATTGAAAGGAGAAAACTTCAAATGAGTTCTCCCTGAGAAACTTTAATTGAATCTGAGCAACCCACATCTTCCTTTTCAGGGCTATGTCAGTGTGCCACAGGTACTGTTTTGGATTGAATGATCAACAGCAAATTATTTTGTCATGGAACGAGTTAACTGATTTTTGCTGCAAAGCTTATGAGAACTGAGGACTACCAGGAATCATTTCTGTTTATTAGAATGAATCCTTGAGGTCATTCTTAGGATATCAAAGTAACGATCTTAATTAGGATAAGTTCCAGGTCTTAAAAAAATTGATTGTGATAGCTTAGGAAAATGGAAAAGATCTGAAGTGTGCTGTTGTTAGCATTGTCAGAGCTGAAATTTTTGATTGAATTAGAAAAAGAGTTTTAATGGCTTTTTCTTTTTTTGTAGGCAGAGGAGACTTTTTTAATGTGCTGGTTAAAGAATTTCACTTTTTTTTTTTTTTTTAATAAGGCTTAATCTGTTGAAACCAGATGAAGAAGTGCACATAATTAAAATAACTCCTGCATTCCTCATTTGCATCAATCCAAGCCTTTCCAGTTACTGTGGAGCTGTAAATCCACACATATATATGGATTTTTATGTATTAATAGGTTTGTCTTGTATATTTTTGTGGAATTGCAGCGAGATTTGTGCAATACACAGAAGGAACCCAGTTCAGGTTTCTGCTTCACATTTAAAATCGTCGCATATAATGATTTTGTTAGTTTACTCCCATTAGCAATTTCAGTCCTCAGGGAGAGAGAGGGGATCATGCTGCCAAAGGACACATATTGCTGCCAGGTTCTCCAGAAACTTTAGGTTAGTTGCTAGTCTTTCACTGCAAGAAAGTAAATCTTTTGATCAGAAGAGAAGATTAATTTGGCAGTGTCAGCCTTAAGCCGCATTTGTCGATGTTGCAGAACCACCACCTCGTTTGACACTTTTGCTTGCCTGGTTTGAGAGCAATTTAGAGCTGAAATCATGGGTGCACTTGAGATGGAGCAGGCAAGGCTCTACAAAGAGGTTGCTCCTCGCTGCTGGCGCTCTGCCTGGGGCTGGGTAGGAATCACCTCACAGATCAGAGGGGGAGCCCATCCGATTCTGGGTTTGCTGCCCAACAGCTGCTTCAGAAGAGCAAGTTAAGAAGCCTGTGGCACACAGCTAAGGGATATCCTGCCCCTGACCTACTTTTTAGTAGGTCCAGCTTCAACTCTCATTGCATCTCTTCTGGAATGCTTATAATGCGTTCACATTTATTAGTTGATATTTTTGAGTACCATTTATTTGCTGTGTAAAAAATAGGCACCAAGCTGAAAGTGCTTCTGCATTTTCAACTGTTTTTGAATTTCATTCACTCCACTTTGATTTCTGAGAGGGACTAGAAATTCCTAGTACGTATTTCTGGTGCCATTTATTCTTGCATTATCTTGTGCTTTGCGTGCCTTCCTCTCTCTGGGTGCCTCCTGCGCTGTCCGGCAGGATAGGGCTCAGAGAGGGGTCATGCCAGGCTGGAGAAGGGAGAGCGATGCCTGGGCTGGCATGCAGCTTATGTCATGCATGCAAGTCAAAAACAACAGCAGAAGTCACTTGTAGGCAGATCTCTAAGGCAAGAGAAAGCTTGTGCTTTATCCACTTCAGTGAAAACACACCTTCTGCCTGTTCCCTGCATTACATTTTGTTGGCTGCTTTTGAGGTGCAAAACACATAGACTCTTCGTGCCTAGCTCCACTTTCCATGAACGAATATGGAACACAAGATCACTTGTGTTTTCTACCTGTAGAATAGATGGTAGATTAAATGGTGGGCCTGATACGTAGATTTTTCTTTTAAGTGGCATCTTGTGAACAGTGTATTATAAAATGATTGCTATTGGCAGGAGAAAATAAAACAAGGTTGAAGAGTGTATAGAATTTCTGTTGCTGTTACAAAAGTACAGTTGGTAACTTGCTATAATTACTTTATACTATAAAGCATCTACCTTGTCCAGCTTCACTGTGATTTTCTTATAGCTCAGTTTGATTTATGGTGCATACTGAGCCCTCTTGTAATGCTGCTATGCATTAGTGTGAGCATAAATCTTTTATTTTCTTTTTAAATTTGACGGTTTTGCTTACCCCAACTTGCCACTATTAAATTCTACAATATCCTTTGCATGTGTTTTCCAAGAGTCAAGCCCATGGTGGCCAGCTCTGTTTTGTTCTCATTATAGGTGTTAAAATGATGAAAGACCCTATTCTTGAGCTCTGCTGCCCTGGGTGTATCTCAGCTCGATTGTGTAATGCTTCTCTGGGCCTTTTAGGCCCTATAAAAATGAGGGGAAGTGATATATGGAAATTAATATGGAACAGCTTGGTGCGGTTTGGGGTTCTTTTTTTACAACTGTTTGTCCTGCCTGTGCTGCATTTGAGCAGTGATGCAGTAAAGGTGAAGGGTAACCTGGAAAACTGGAAAGCTTTAAAAATAGTTGGAGGAGGAAAACCTTTGGCATCTGGAGCAGAAAAGGGCAAACTTAACAGACACATTTCCAGCTTCCTGATCAGCAGTAACAGCATGCTGCTGCTAACCCAGCTTGATTCTTTATTGTTTATGGTATACAAGTTATTTTAAAAGAGCTTCATAATAGCAGTCCCATTTCATTCCTATCTTTTCTCTGACTGCTTTTCCTGCACCACTTCATTTTCAGCCCAGCGTTTCAATTGCGTGGCACAGCGAGAATTACCATTTCTGCTGGTTCAGGGTGGAATGTGTCCATGCTCAGCGGCGAAAGCACATTGTGTTTAGATCCAAGGTGATACACTTTGTCTCGCACATTGGTTTTGAATTTGCTGTTTTAAAGAATGAATGGACGGTGTGTGAGCCCAATGCAGCATTGGGAGGGTGTAGCAAATCTATCACTGACTTTGCTAAGTGACAGAGGCAACGCCGCGGCAATCAGCGCAACTGTCTGCTGCGCCTGCCAAGTACCTGCCACTTGCACTGTGTGCCAGAAGTGCTTTCCACAGCTTGCCATGGATTTGCTGCAATGACTTCAGTCAAATGTGAGTGCTGGAGGAAAATAGCAAGGAGTAAGAAAACCAGTGTGGGTGTTCAGTGTGAAGCTGCCACTTAGAAAGGGATCAAATTATGGACCCTGTTTTTATAGTGGGTTTGAGTCTTTAAAAATATTAAGCAGGGGATTGAAAACTTTGTCTCTTGACCTTGGAGCATGAGCTCTAAGTCTTCTCATGCTGATCGTTTGGTCTCTTGTTGCCACTCCCTTAACATTTTTAAGGAATTTTTTTTTTCTCCTTCTTGTATTACCTTCCCTCTACAACTTAAAATTGATACTGTCTGTTTAAAAATAACTTTGCATTTTGTTTAAAAATAATATTAGAAATACCCTTATCCAGTCCTGATTTGCCTTTCCTAATAAAAATGATTTAAAAAGTGATTTCATTTTTTTTTTTCCCCTCTGGGCATCTTCCCCAAAGATTTGTTTCAGCCTGGGTTTAGTTTTGGCTGTAGTATAGAAATACAGAAATGGCTTTCTTGGGAGTTTTATGTGTCCCTCACCTTTGTGGTTCTGAGAGTTCTCTCCTTCCTCCCCCTTCTATTTGCCATTTGAAAACATGGACTATTATGTGTTTCAGTATCACTGCCTCAGCAATTTCTGGTAGGTTTGCTTGTTTTCTTCTGCCATGCCAATGCTAACCAAGAAATCAAAGTGCTTTCCCTTTTGCTAGCGACTGTCCTTCTACTTTGTAACTCTTGGCAGGGACAAACTCCTCCCACATGTGACTATTTCTGGACCTCCACACATCTTTCCCCAGCTCTTTGCCATGGGGGACCAGCCTGATATCTGCGTAAGGATGCTGCTCTTCACTCACTTGGCACTTGGTCCCATCAGTCCCCAGTCTGAACCTGGCAGCTCCTGGCAAGCCTGGAGCCCTGGAGGGCCACACAACAGCTGTGGAGTGGCGGCACCGTGGGTTCTGCCCCTTTGTCCTTTAGTAAGAAGAGTTCTGACAAGTCCTGAGGGACCCAAGGTCTCCCCACCTGTCCCCTCTCCTAGACACCTCTACCAGCCAGGATTTGTGAGTGAGGACCAAACGAGTTGAGGGATTACAGTAAGAGTTAAATAGCTGGTGGGAGATTGAAAATAAAGTTGCAAGCTGACCTTTTCCTGTTGTTGCTGCCAGCCCAGTAACTGGCAAGTCCCTGCCAGGCTCTGGAGTGTGTCCTGCTACTTTGCTGGCTGTATCCTGGCGTGTCCCACTGTCAGACCAGACACTGTCAGACCAGACCACTGTCAGACAGGCTGAGCAGCTTGCAGAGTCTCATTGCTTGTGAGGGACCCCCAGCTGCCATCTAATCAAACTGCCAGCTCAGAGCAGGCCCGGGTAAAGCAGAGATAGAATTTGAGAAGCAAGAGATACACTGACAACTGATTAATATAACGCCCTTGGCTCTGCACGGAGATTAGGCATGGCAGTTAACTGGAACAGAAGGGGCTGGAGAGGGGATTTTGACCTGCATTACACTCCCTCCATGCTGATCACTCGATTCATGGGACACCATCAGAGAGTAGATGAGAGACAAGTTGGTTGAAGTGAGAGAGAGCAGGAGGTTGTTAGGAGAACTCACTAAACTGGAAAATTAAAAACAAATGCTTGTTTGTGTACTGTGTGCTAAGAAAGGAACGGAACAATACCACCTTGTTCAACCTAGAGAAGAGAGGGCTCCAGGGAAACTTCAGCACCTTCCAGTACCCAAAGGGGCTCCAAGAGAGCTGGAGAAGGACTTTTGACAAGAGCATGTGGTGAAGAACAAGAGGAAATGGATTTAAAATGATGGAGGACAGCGTTAGATGGGATGTTGGGAAGAAATTCTTGAGGATGGTGAGACCCTGGAACAGGTTTCCCAGAGAAGCTGTGGGATGCCCCATCCCTAGAAGCGTTCAAACCTGGATGGGGCTTGGAACACCCTGCTCTGGTGTAAGCTGTCCATGCCCACAGCAGGGGTTGGAACAAGATCTTTGAGATCCCTTCCAACCCATTCTGCAATTCTGTGAATACAAATTAAGTGAAAAAAGATCATCACATGTAATTCTTGAAATCTGAGAGATTTTGCTTCTAGCGCTTGGGGTATTCGGGTATCGGCATGTATTTAATTTGAATGTTATTCTATTTGCATTAATTGTGACCATTCCAGACTTTCTTTTTCACTTATTGCTTAAATTTTCAGGCTTTCTTAAAATTGGAAAAATACTGATTAATCTCTGTGTTGACACATCATAGTCATATCCAAGTCAGAACATCAGGGGCATACCATAACAAGGGGCTGGATTTGCTCCATTCCCAGGTGTCTGCAGGGTGCACACGATATGATACCAATACTTGTGTGTACAAAGCTCTGTGATGGAAACAACCCTACCATGTTTTGTAAATACACTCACAGAATTAAGGAGTAAAGTTGCATTTGAATCCATTGATTCATTATGATGTAATATAGACCTGATGTAGTTGATGCTGTTTATTGCAGAAATATACAGGTAGTGTGTAAGATATGAACACTGCAAATTCAGTATAAACACAGGTAGGACCTTGTCAAAACTAACAAAAGAGAATGACATGATATTTGGAAATGAAGAAGTTGAGCTCACAAAATAACAGCTGCAAAGTTTTTATCTTTAATGTCTCCAGTCGTGTTGCAGTGAAAACAAAAAATCTTTGAGCAAGAAAATAATTTCCATTAACTTTACTCAGTTTTCTATAAGGAGTAAGTGATCTGATTTGAAACAAGTGCTGAAAATTGCTAATAATTTCCTTTAGATCTTGCTTGAGGAAAAGAAATACTGCTTCTGCAGTGGAAAGGCACTGTTTAGTAGAAGATAAGTTACCAAGGAAATATTCTCCAGCAGTGCTTGGGATCCCTTCTCCTGCTGAGCTGTGGGCAAGAGAAGCGTTTCCACAGCCAGCTCTTCCATCTGTACTCCAGCAGGCTGGCAGCCAGGGATAGAGCCTGATCAACAGCCTCAAGGGGATGTGGCTTAGCAGCCAATGAGTAATCTGTTTGGCCGTTTCGTGTTTTGTAGATTGATTTAATTTTTTTTTTTTTGTCCAACTCGAAATTGCCAGAGTAGCAGCCCACCTGCCAGTAGTCCAGCCTTTGCCAAATAATTTGTGCTGGCATCCAAATTATCTGGAAAGTCCAATTCAAAAAAAAAAAAAAAAAAAAGAGCTGCAGACAGGAGGAGAAGAGCATTGAAGACGTTTTGAAACTTCTTCTCTGACAGGAAAAGATTCTTTTTCTTTCACAGGAATACAGTTCTGTTTGATTCCTGCCTCCTAGGAATGCACAGTACTTCCCTACTCAGTGTATGGCCTGCAGTGGGGTGCAAAAGCAGTGATTTAAGTGATCTGAGCTGAGAAGACCTTGATGGAAGCTCTCCAAGAAAAAAATCTGTGTACTTGCAGGCCCATGAAGAGTGGGTTGGATGGTTTGGTAGGTGGCCCTCTTTCCTGTGAAATCTGACTAGGGCTTGTGTTTACTGAGATGGTGCAGCTCAGAGTTGTATTAATTAACAAGAAAGTAGATTGAATTCTACAGAATTTTTGCAGACAAATGAGCTAAGAGATTGGAGTAAAAAGGATGTGGATGTAGGGAGATAAGTACCAACAGAAGGTGGCAGATGTGTAGCATCATCCAACCAGCGTGTTCTGCTGAAGGTGGGTCACTGGAAACTGAGACATCCCAGGAGGCCAAAGACTGGAATTCTTTTGTTTTTGTGGTGGAGTTCAGTCCTCCCTAATCTTCTATAATGCTATTCTATCATCTTTAGATGTCAGATGTCTTCTTCTGGTAGTGTCATGAGTCCAAAACATTCTTTAGAGACAGAGGTGTTTCATAGAAAATTTTAGCAGTTGATTCCTTGCAGTAAGAAGCCCTAGTGATGTCTTTATTTGGTTGTTCATCCCTTTACATTAAGGCAGTAGCTCAAGGGACATGTCCCACCTAGAGACTGAATGATGGCAGCCAAGATAGGTGACGTGTCCAGGCAGAGTGGTGAATGGAGTGAAGGTCTCCTGAGCTGGATGGTGCTCTGGGTTTCTGGTGTAACATCTCCCTTGAAGGGGTTCTTATGCCTGAGCGATTCAGTACAAGCGAGCTGCAGGCTTCTGACTTCCTTTCAAACTTCTTCTCTTCCTGTTTACTTTGGACAGAGCAAGGACCTTCTGCAGCCAGCAAGACCTAGTCTTTGGTACATGAAGTTTTCCAAATAAATGTCTGAGGCTCATGCTGTGGCAAATCTTCTGGCACGTCAGCAAAGTTTTTTAGGCCAGCTTGTACAATCTTGGCAGCGTACACAGTCTTGTGCAGTTGGGCTTAGTAAAACACTGTATTCAAACTCTGCAAAGTATTTAAATATATACTTAACTTCATTGCAGTTTAGCAAAACAGATAAGAACCTTAATGCTTTGTTCAGGGGTGGGCCATAGTGCAGGAATTTAAGTCATTTTCACAATCGGAGCTGGTGTTGTTTCTCAACAAAGGAAGAGAAACAGCAACAGAAACTTCTGTTAGAATTCACAGTTATTCAGTTGCTACAGTAAATATAACCATTTCAGAAGGCTTATTACAAGACTAATGTAGCTGATAAAAAGCATTTGCATTTCAAATATGGAGAGCAAATAAGATATATTCTAAAGGAACATTCACTTTTTGGAGACCAATGGGACTTAGGTTGCACTGATTACCATGTTCTATTTCTTGCTGCATTGCTGGCTAACACAGCTATTTGTTGTATGTTAATTTTGGCGAAAAACGTTATATTTAATGAGTTCTTTTGTTTGCATGAATTTATGGAGTGCATTTTGCCAACATCCCCGCTTGCACTCTCTATAGGATACTTTTCTTTCCCTGTGTTTCATTTGTATTGCTTACAAATAGTATATCTTGTGCTTTACTAGTCATTATAGGATTGGTTTTAAGATTCAGCAGTTTCATTACTTTTGCAAGTATGTTTTTCCCTTTCTTTTCCATTTGGCATAATTACATGCTCATGATTATTACCTGCATAAGTCAGCTAAGCACTTCTTTGCTTGAATGTTAATCTTTGTCAATTCTTCACCCACTAAGTGTGAAGGTAATAGTATTGCTAACTGGTTTCTGTGAAGCTGCATGCTGAAAAACGTTTCACATTAACAGGGTAATTGAAACTGTAGCTAATGTATTGGTCAAAGTTGGTAAGCTTTCTAAAGGCTTCTTGCAGAGAAATCCTGTGGCAATTATCCTAAAGAATAGACAATGTATATAGTGAGCTATTCAGACTGGAAATTCAATGCTTTACATGCCATTTGGGGTGCTGATTTCATCACTCTCTCTCTTTTGGACATTGGAAGGACTACTGGTGGAGCAAAGTCTCATTCAAACAGAATAAAAGGCACCGTAATTTTGTTTTGTCCTGTAATGAATGATCCTGATGATTCAGTGCATGGGTCATGCTTGCATCCTGTGGACAGACTTTGTTTTTCATGATTTTTATATAACTAGAGTAGGTTTTAAAGTTCTCAAAGTTTTCAACTCAGCAGAGAGTACTGGAAATCCTTACATTTCACCTACCTGTTTTTAAATTTAAGAGCTGTGTTTGCTCCCGCATTACTAAGGCTGAATTTGGTTTTCTGTATAACATCTGTGTTCTCTCTGTCTCTCTTTTAGCTGTCTACATAAGCCAGTTGTTTGAAATTTTACATGGTTTTTGAGTTTTCCCCTGAGGAAGCTGGGGAAAAATGAGAACAAGAGGTACAATCTGTCCATCTTAAAGTTAGCAGCAAAACTCTTGTCGTAAAGGCACAAAATCATCCTAGTCTGTATGCTGATTCTTTTAGATGATAGGGCAAATTGGTTAACATAGAAATTTAAAATTGTTTTGATCAATTTTGTAGACTAAGCCAACATTCATTACAAGAGTCAGAATCACTAGAGGCAGCAGGATGGAAAAAACTAAATGTTGTCCTCAACTCTTCTTTAAAAACAAACCTGAAACCAAGAAAACCTGTGGAATGAAATTGATGACTCTTCAACTGTCCAGTTGTGGGCTTTTATGCCAGACTGTTGTCACTTTAATTGTTAGAATAAGTGGAAGCTACAGGCTGGTGAGTAGGGAGAGGAGTCTGGGACACAGAGGTAGGGAAGCAGAGGGAGAAATAGTATAAAATTAACTTGGATGGTTTCCAGCCAAACATGGGTTTTGTTTTGTTTTGAAATTAAGTTTTAGGTTTCTCTAAGCTCATTCCAGGGAAGCTTTTTAAGTAAAATGCAATATCTTTCCAGAAATATCTTCTGGTAAACTTCAGTTATATACTACATAATAAATATTCCTCACCAAAGTACTATGAATGTGTTGCAGTATGGTCAGAATACATTATTACAGTGGTTATTTCTGGGTTTGGACTGCTGTAAACTTTATAAATGTAATTTGCCTTGCGGGCCTGGAAAAGGAAGAAAGTCAAATGTGTGGTTACTTCAGCAGCTATGGGTTTCTCCTTAAAAATTCACAGTTTATGCTGTGGATGCTATATGGATCAGTGCCCAAAGTATCTTAAGTATTTTGGCATTCCATGTGCATGCTGAACTGTGGCGTGACAGAGCAGCTCCGTGGAGCTCTGCAAGGAGGAGCCTGGGGGATTGTAGGAGAGCCTGGTCCTTTTTTGTCAGGGTCGTGTGCAGAATTGTGATACTAATCCAGCTCTTCAACATGGCAGCTTTGCTTAATTGCATGAAACAGAGAATAATGATCAGGTCAGGTACGTGCAGGCGTTTTGCAGTAAGCAACAAACAAAATGAAACAGACCCCTGGATGTTGCCAAGAGGAAGGAAAACCAGCATTATCTGTGCATGGCAGAGAGACACGTGGTGTCAGGTAAGGATGTGCAGGTTTGCCCTTCTCTCTGTGCCCTTTCTCCAAGGTCTGAACAAAAAAGGAGATAGCAGAATTAAGAACACAGTGAGAAATTGCTACATTTTGAGTGAGGACCACATGATGATATGTGTGACAACTTGTGCCCCATAGACAAAAATCAGTATTTTCAGTCAACCAGTAATATTCCCAGTAATCCCCTAAACTGCCTCCTAGCCCCTAAGAGCTAGCACCTAACAAGGCCACAGCTCTCCCAACACCTCCAGGAGTGGGCTTTGGCATGACAAATCTAGCACTAATCTCATTTACCTGCACAGGCTGGATTGATGGCTGGATGACAGGTAGTCACAGTCACTGGTCTGACCCTGAATTTAGAGGAATTTGATCAGCATTAATAGGCAATGACAGATTTCTTTGTTTGCTGCAGTTCTCAGCTGGACCTCCAACCACTGGTTTTCAGGATTCCCCCTGCCCCTTTCTAAAAATCTGCTTCCAAGGAGTCCCTTTAGAGGAGATTAGAACATATGAGCAACAAGAAGTTGTGAAGTGATTTTCAGGATGCTGAATTCAGTACCTATGTGGACAGTGCAGACTCTGTATCTTTTCTCTGTCAGCTTCTACAAAAGAGAAATTTGTCTTTATGTTGGACTTAGCAAAGCTCTTTTGACATGTAATTTCCAAATTTCATTGAGACAACACCTCAGATCTGGGCTGAGGACAGGAAAAACTAAGATTTGGAGTTGTTTTTTGCAGTTCTGTTGAAATATGGTCTTTCACTTCATTGCAGCAGCTTGTCCCTTCAAGGTCAAGAAAGCTTACTACTTGCTGGTTGTTAGCATATCAACTGGCAACAGAGCTGAAAGGTAATCTTACAGCTCAACAGGGATTTTACAAGATATTTACAGTATTTTAAGGCTGTTATCAGGAAGAAATATATGTTTGAAAGAGAAAGGTATTCAGAACAAAAATTGGAAAACAACTGTGCTCCTGAAGTAGGTGCTATTTAATTTTCTTTAACTGGTCTCATAGATTTGTATGATCTGAAGGAAAAGCAGAAATTTTCTTTATCAAATTTGGTATGAAATTTTTTGGAGAGGGAAGGTGGTTATGCTCAAAGACAATATCCTTGGTAAGGTAACATGAAATCTAAGACTGCAAAGTTCAGAATTTCCTTTCATTTTTCACTACTGGTTTCGGTTTTTGCTTTGCATCCACTTTCCTTCCTACTTACAGACAGCCTTTTGAAGACCTGATTTTATTCCTAGATGCAGCAAAAAAAGCAACTGTGATCATATCTCCTGGCAGATCTTGCATTAATAAGGGCATTTTCTGCTGCAGAGCATTCCTGGTGCAGTCGGACACCCAAAAAGTCACAGCCACCCACATATTCCACTACACACTTGTAAAAAGTAGTTATCCAGCAAAAACTCCCCTGGTACTGCACCATTTCTTGCTTTCTGGAGTTGCTAAGTATATTAATAGCATAAAAATTCCTGTATCCACTGTAGATATTCATGAATATGTTACCTACTAAAACGAATTAGAGTGGCATCTAAAATACCCTGGCACAATACTGGAAGTTAAAGTTGGTACAAAAAAAAGGATGCTTATGGTATGCACACTCTTGGTTTTCTCCTCAAAATGGTCCAGCCTGAGTAAGCTGAACATTTTAATTACTTATATTACATCTACCTCATATTTAATTTTTTGTGTATTATTGGTCAAAACATTGCACATATTTAGAGAAAACCTAATATCTGATATCGTTACTTGATGTTTCTTGTGAAATTGTGATATTTGTTGTTTGTTGTATCTTACAGATCTCCCGTATTGTTAAAAACACGCATAAGGTGAAAATAGTGCTATATTAGAAGTACAGTTTTATACACACTATTTCAGAAAATGTGTGTTATATATTATTTTAATATAATAAATAATTGTTATTTTAGCAACCTATATTATTTTCTTAATAATGGGCAGTGGTGTAGTGATAAATTTAATCCCAGTGAGGTTTACTGAAGCTGTTTTTTTGCTTACATGATGCAAAACATTTATATGAAAGAAAAATTAGATATTATTAGTAAAGATACATAAACAACACATGTAATATGAAAACCCAATTATTCTACTAAAAATCATATATGATATAGGAACATTTCAGAAGAGAAGAATAGAACTATGTTTTCACAAGATGAAGGCTAGAAAAGGCAGTGTTTGATGTGTGTGGTGCATTAATTTGAAAGCATCTAGTTACAGGACCTGCTTTGTAATCATCAATAATCTCTTCCATTACTTAGTCTTTTTATTATTGCTGTCCTTCTCTGCTATTTTTTTCACATTTGTCAGTCATGCTTCTGTCTCTTACCTGTAAATATTTTTAAACTATTAAGTCTTTAAAGACAATCCTTTATTTTCTGCTTCTTACTTCAACATGCTGGAAGAGCATAGAGGTTATAGTGTTGTATTCACCACTACACAGAGTACATTTTATTTCTCTCTTAACTTTTAAGGGATTTCAGCTGACTTTATTAAAATAATAGAGACAGCTAAGATCTCCTGTCAGCCCCTCCCCCTTCCTCCAAGTCCCAAGAATTTGCTTTTTTCACTAAAACATAGATGGAATATTTTGGAAAAGGAACTTGAAAGCCTTAGCCATCATCTCCTACCCATTAGAGATATAAGAAATTGTTTGATGTGCTTTCACTAGGCAGAGAATGAGGCTGGAAAGGCTGATTTGCCAGCAGATTGGTCAAAACTGCAATAAGCATACAGAACAAAACAGGGTTTTTTTACCAGATAAAATCTCAGACATACGTTCAGCAAAGCGAAAGACTAGACTACAGCAATCTGCTACAGATAAAGACATGTGAGATCTTGACAGCCAGTATCACAATCACTCAAAATATTACCCTGGTAGTTATAAATTCCTTCCAAAAGATGCCCAGTCTCTCTATGGATCAGCTGGGGAAGTAGGGTCTCTTTTTTCAGGTTCCCTTTCCAAACAGTTTAGGCAAATCCCAGGCTGCAAATGGCAATTCTATATATTTTTAAGCTTTGTCTGGGCTCCTGCCCTAGTAGTTATTTTGGTAGGTTTTTTAGCTGCCTGTTTTTTAGCTTAGCAGTTAACTGTGCACTGAGGCAAACGAACCACAATAACAACTCTCTGGTTGTTAGTCATGTCCATCCTGCACCCTTTGCAGACAAAAGAAGTACACACGTCACTTCCCCAGTTTGGATAATGAGGTTTTTCTGTCAGAGCATTCACCACCAGACGCCCCTCTGGCTGCTACAGCTGCAGTCTGTGTGGGCTGGCACACGAAGGCTTTGTCATAAGATCTCTGGTGTGTGGGTCTTGCTTCCAGGAAAATGATGTATAGGTTCTTTTTCCACCCCCCTGTAATTAAATCAGCCCATGATCATGATTGAATGATTGGTCTGACTGAAGAAAATCCATCTTCTAGCAAGTTGCTAAAGTAGCAGGAATGATTTCTGTTGTCTCAGGAATTAACCAGGAAAAAAAAAAATCTCGTAGACTTTAGGCAGTGATATACTGACAATTAAGTCAGAGCAGGCTTTGGCACACCCATGTTCCTGCTAAAACCCAAATGGCAATGACACAGTTGGTAGAAGAAAGGCAACTCGTGTAACCATCTTCAGAGAAGGGACGACTCAGATTAAGCTACCTAAAAATAGCTCCAGGAAGTAACCTACAGAAATAGGTTAATTAAATAGTGAATGGGCATCGGGAGAACAGACAGGGACTAATGTGATCATTAAGTTGACTCTGTGCTAAATTTATTCAGTAGTGGAATTCAATTTTTCCCCAAGGTTAAAAAATGATAATTCAGGAGTGCAAAGAGTTGTAGGGCAGCTGACGTCAATCCCCGTCCCCTTCCACTCCCCAGCAGAAAGCAGATCCCTTTTGGGATGATAACTCTATATAGATAATAATAGCAGCACATCACACAATTAAAACAGCAGGATTTTCTGATTACTATTGTAATTTTTGAATGGATATATTCTGTGAAGTTTTACCATACAACAGTCAGATTACAAAGATGGGTCTGGTGAAACCTACTGTGTCTGTGGCTCAAGACAATAGGAAAATATTTTGGGAGGAATGTAAACATTTTGGAGCTATTCCCATTTTACCCTGTTCATTGTTAGTTTTTTTGAGGTATTTTGCTTTAATGTTTCAAGCTGGAGAGTGTTGATGGATGTGGAGCCTATAAACTTCAGCTGCTGATACAAGATTAGTGATCTTTATGCCTGTCTTTATAGTTGAACTCATGAATAATAGATCAGATGAGGAAAATGCAGTGCTCTCAAGCCTTAGGCAGCCCAACCTGGCCAAACTCAAAGACAAGAGAATAGTGGAAGATAAACAATCATTTTGCCAACTTTCTCTCAGCTGGTTTTTACTGGAATCTTCTGGTTTTTTGCTGTCGACCGGTCAGCAGCACATCAGCTTCAGCTTTGGTGTATCAGCTAGCTGTGGTGTATCTGCCTTGCAAGGGGAATGCTGACCATGGTGTGACTATGTGCTGATCCCACTTCTCAAACTGAAGAATGTCTCTGTTGCAAGGAAGCTCCCTTTATTGGTCTTTTACCTGGCCACAACCTCTGCAAGGAGGAGGAGAAAGAATAACTGGAGTTTGGTGTCTCTGTAGCACTGATGATATTCAGTGTTGCAGATAGGATCCAGAAAAGCCTGGAAGAATTGCTTAATGCCTTCCAGGGTGTAGAAGCTTTACAGCATGAGGCTTCAGAACCAGAGAGGCAAAAGAGATTTTGCAGGTGAGCTTCAACCTGCAGAGACGTTTTCCTGAAACCTGGTATTCACTCTACTTTGCTAAAATGAATGAAATGCCATTGGCAAAGGCAAAGGTGATGTACTGGTGGTAACTTGGATGTACTTAGTGAGGAGAACTGGGAAAAAACACAACTTATGGATGTGACTAGAGCTATAAATAGGCAGGTGGGACGTTTTGGCCATAGGGTTTCTCAGAGCAGCTTTGGGGTTGACTGTTAGAACTTCTAGAAGTTGTCTCTCCAGCAGAAGCCATCGTGCTCCGTTGCCGTGTCACCTTTCAGTCCTTGGCCCGTGACTCTGGCTACTTCCCTGGCACAGGGGCTCTGGGGTAAGAGCCAGTCACCAGCTCAACCTTCCAGCCTTGGATGACCCCACAGCTAAGGGGCTGCTGAGCTCAGGAGCTGCCTGAGGCTCTGTGTTTCTGCTTTGTTAGGGAAACAGGTTTTTAATGTGTGGGGGTTTTTGTAAGCTAACGTGATTATGTTAATGATGCACCTGATTCATGTTGGTAATTTACTGCATCATGAAAATGACTCTATGAAGCCCCAGCCTTGAGCTGTGCTATGAGGGCAGACTGCTGAGAATAAAGACTGACTGGAAAAGCTGCTCAGAGAGCTTTTATATATTTCTAAAATATATATAAATTCAGTAAATTCTTACAGGTGAAGCACACAAGGCTATTTCTGCACCAAGTTTGATTAGCAAAGTGCAGCTAATGTGGGAAACTTCCAAAAAATATGTTAGAGGTCTTTTCCAGAAAGAAACAGCAAGTGAGAAAATCTGCAAGCATCTGTTTGATGAAACGTAATCCAGCTGGGGTAATTAGATCCCAGTAGGATGACTTCTGGTTTTATTTGTCTCCAACCAAAGGTTGATTTACAGTAAGATGTCATCGCTTCAAGAAGGAAGATGGAATATTTAATAAAGATCAGGGTAACAAAAACAACAGCAAGGTAATTTTGAATTTAGGAGTGTACCAAAATGTAAATTACTTCTAAAGTTTCTCACCTCTGTATTCTGCTAAGGTGAAAAGATTTTTGTCTTTTGTTTGTTTGGGGTTTTTTGGTTGGTTTGGTTTGGTTTTTTTAAGTGGCTGAATGTTTTCTTTGATGCTCTGTAACCAGGCATTGTCTGTCCAAAAGCACTTCTCACTGTGAGGGTTACTTGTACTGCACTGTTATTACAGGAAGGCAGATAATGTGGCCAGTGTTTATTAATGAGCAGCTGATGGACACCATTTTACTACTAAAAAAACCCAGGAAAATTATAGAGCTTTGCAGACACTGTGGAAGATGTATCTGATCAACTAGTTTACTGATATTTGAAGTCACCAAAAATCACCAAATTCCAGTCCGTGTTGCTCAGGCTGCTGCTTAAGATACAGGGGGACATCTCAAAGTGAGATTTCACATCTCTGGAAAAGAAATCCTTGAGGTGGTAATGTGAGTAAAGCAAATGTGTGTACGGAGCTGAAATTCTTGTCCAATTGTTACAGAACAACTCTTGCTTTTAGCAGAAGTTCAGGAGTGACTTGTTCCCTGTGGTTTTTGTTTCTCAGCTCCTTGTGCCTCACAAATTCATGTTTGCTTTGAATGTTAGGGTCTTTTGACTATATATTTGAAGTCAACATGTGGAAATTGTAAAGAAATAATTTATTTCAGTAGTTGAAAATGGGAAAACTGTCTGCTGTTGGGAGGCAGCTGTATGAGAGATGCTTAGCAGGGCTGAGTGGTGTTTCTGTGCTTTGAAGGCTGCCTGAGCACCTGGGTCTGTGGGATACAGCCAGCTTCTATATCCCCACGTAGTGCTGGGTCAGTGCTCACACTGTGAGTCTGAAAATAAAACCTGGGGTTTGGCAAGAAGCATGTTTCCTCTGCATTGCTGCTCTTGATGCTCAGATTCCATTTCATCACTGCTGGGAGCAGAGGAGTTGTCTGGACTGGGAATGGAGCAGTGCAATCACATGATGTGCTGCAGGCTTCTGTTCTAGATCAGACAAACTCAGGGATGGGTGTGTGCCTCTTCCAGAATTTCTTCTGCTGATCTAATTTAAAAAAGCTGGGTATAAAGGGAACTCATCAGCAATCAAAAGAAATGCCCAGATTTGCACCCCAGCTGCACATTTCTAGTAGAAAACACAAACAAACAAACAAACAGAAAAATACAACCCTGGTGCATCAGGCAGCTATGTTTCCAACTCTGATACCAATTTTTTTTTTCATCTCACGTTATTTTTCATGTCACTTTTTTTTGTGAATACACTAGGAAATTAAGTTGTTTCATTTTCAGCTGTGGTTTGATGATACAGTAAATCTATTCCAGGGCTCTTAATGCTGCAGAAAGGCTGCCACAGCCATGTGCTAAACAGTACTGGTCTGGCATAAAATCATTACACTGGTTTAATTTCTGAAACCTTGTCATATTGGGTGTTACATATCTGCACTTCACTAATTCTTTCCTGGATTAAAATTTGTCTACTATAGTACAGCCAGCTCAAAGCCAACAGAAACTTTGTATGTAGGGTTCTTTCTCCTTCAGCAGAAACACATTCACGAGCTCATCAGAATCAAAGTAAATTTTATGCCATTGATGTATCCAGATATTCACAGATATGCTTGTCTGGAATGTGTTTTGTGGCTGTAGGGATACTTTGGAGAGTGGAGAAGGCTCAGGAAGCTTGAGGCACTCTCTTCAGAAGATGCTTAGAATTACTCAGCTCATGCTAATAACATGAATTGTGCTTTTATAAACTGAATGAATTAGGACTCAGCAAAAAGAAATGCATGAAACTGAAAAAAATATATTTGAGGCAGAGTAAATACATTAAGAACCGTGCAGCAATCTTAATTCTAGAGTTTTGTTTTTGAATGCATTGGCAGCCCTAAAAAAACCCTTTTAGACCTACTTTTATGTACAGAGCATTATTACAGTAGATCCCAGGAACTAAATGATGTAATAGGTAGCTCAGAGAGCATTTATTTCTAGAAATGTACAAGGATAGAGATGGCTGAATAAAAATGGTTTTGTTTGCTGAAGGAAATTCCTTGGGAGGTTCAAAACCACTTTTGTTTGGAAGTGGTTTTGACAACACTTGTTTCTCCCACTCCTCCCTCATCTTTAATGTCATGGCATGCTTTTATAGCAAAGCTTGTTCTATGTAAATAATTCCTTGATGGAGAAATCAGCTTAGTCAATATGCAGCAGCCTTCCCAGGGCTCATGGGTTTTACAGGGCCAATAAAATCTCTCACCATGGTATGCTGCAGATAGGTTCATTTGAGTGGCATATTTGTCATATTTCAGTCCTTGAAAGTTGTCCCCCAGCAACTAAAACCTGCAGAGCCGCTCCCTCACCAGTGGGATGGGGGAAAGAATCAGAAGAGTACAGTGAAAAAGCCCAAGGGTTGAGATAAGCACAGTTTAATAGGGAAATCCAAAGCTGTGCACACAAGCAAAGCAAAACAAGAAATTCATTCATGGCTTCCCATGGGCAGGCAGGTGTTCAGCCATCCCCAGGAAAGCCCCACCACACGTAATGGTCACTTGGACAGCCAAAGGTCATCACTCCCAGTGTTCCCTCCACCCTCCTTCTTCCTGCAGCTTCACAGGCTGGCTGAGCATGTTGTCATGTGGTCTGGAGTATCCCTTTGGCCACTTGGGGTCAGCTGTCCTGGCTGTGTCCCCTCCCAGCTCCTTGTGCACCCCCAGCCTTCTCGCTGGTGGGCTGGGGTGAGGAGCACAAAAGGCTTCAACTCTGTGTAAGCACTGCCCAGCAATAACTAAAACATCCCTGTGTCATCAACACGGTTTCCAGAACAAATCCACAGCACAGCTCCATACCAGCTACTAAGAAGAAAATTAACTCTATCCCAGCCCAGATCAGCAGAGAAACGTTGGCATTTCCCCCCACTCTTTCAATATGGAGAAGTATTTCACCAGAAAAATGACTCCCTGATTAGGGTAGGTTCAGCTAAGCCTATTGCTGCAGTTCTGGTAGCATCAGGAGTATGGTTTTCCTGAAATGAGAGAGATAATGACCTATCCTATGACTGTACTGTAGGTCAGATTCAGATTTTTATGTATCTCAGTTGACACAAGATAAGTGATGTCTGAGACACCTCTGCTGAGACACCTCTACCTGAGTATTTCAGGTGACGGCTTCTGTGGGCTCTTTCCGTAGGGTTTCCAATTGCCCTGTTTGGTCTTTTTATTGTGATGTTTTAATAAAATATTAGCTCTTTGTCCTTAAATTTTGATCGAATGTAGAACAAACCTTACAGGAAGCCAATGTTCACATAGTATGCATAATCCATTTTTAACTTTGTTTCCTCCTCAATTTTGCTCTGTTGAGAGAACTGCACATATTGGTGAGATAGAAAATCATATTTATGTGAAAGAAAGGTATTGACAAAAAGGCAGCTTCAGTAGAAGGCTTCAGTGGTATCAGAAAGTGAGTAGACCACATTAGACGCAGCCACTGACAGTCCATTGTGTGACAGGATTGGCTTCGCCCCACAACAGGGACAATTACAGAGAGCAATATGCAGTCCTGTCGTTTATATTTGAGGAGATCACTCTTTCTGCTACCCAAAAGCCAATATTGCAAACCTTGAACATAAAGCTTCAACAGAACAGTGTCGCAGTGTCCATCTCAGTGTCAGCAGAGGCAAATATTGGGAATGCCATCCAGGCATTTTGTTGCTGCTCCTGCAGCCTATTCTGTTTTAGAAGGATGTGGGGTCTCCCTCTGAGTGCTGTACTGCCTTTCAGCACTAGACTGAGCACAGACTGTGTAAAATATACTGCCAGGCTCTATCACATATGGATACTTTCCCTTCCTGACTAGTAAAATAAGAAGTTGTTGTTGTTTTCATTTTCTTGAAAGGCCGAAAGTTGCCCTTTTATAATTTCTGGTGACTAAGCTTGATCAATGTATGCTGTTTCTCATAATAGTTAACAGCCTAGACTCAGGATTAAGACTGTGGATTTCATTGTGAAATTTAGGATCTAGGTTGTGGCAAAGAGTAATTCCTAACAGCTTTTTTTTTTTTTTTGAGTGAAATTTATTTATTTGCTAGTTTCCTTTTGTATCTAATAATTAGGCACAACATAAGTAAATGTAATTTTTTTGACGTGAAATAAAAAAGAATGGACCTTCCAGCCCTTTATGAAGTGAATTATTGTACAACCAAAAAACATTGATATTGCACTATAATTTGAATTACTCCATTGTTAAAGTGCATTTGGAAATCAGAGATAATACTGAGAAAAAGAAAATTAAATTCACTTTGGTATACAACCATCTACTAACTCTGTACGTCATCTGTCTCTTTTGGGGTATTCAATTCATGATAATAAGGAAACATAGTGAAACTACTGGTTTGGGCCATTGCTTCTTGGATTTAATTCACTTCTTGAGAATTAAAGTAAAACAGTCAGGAAAATCATAGAATTACAGAATGGTTTGGGTTGGAAGAAACCTCAAAAATCATCTTGTTCCAAGCCCCATGCTGTGGGCAGGGACACCTTACATTATCCCAGGTTGTTCCAAGCCCTGTCCAATTTGACACTGAACACTTCCAGGGATTGGGCATCCACAGCTTCTCTGGGCAGCCTTTGCCAGGGCCTCATCACCCTCATATTTAAGTTTCTTTTCTCCCTCCTGCTCTTATTTCTCCACAGAACTCCATGTAATGAGGAAAGTTGTTTTGTGAGAAGGAAGCATTAGTATTTTATGAAGTATGTTCACTACTTGTATGTCCTTGTAGTTTCTGCATTAAAATCCTGATACTGATAAATTTATGATTTACAGTGTCTGCAGTTACAGCCAAATGCTCTCTGAAACTCTTTGATCTTACAGGTGCTCTTAGAGAAAAGCTCGTATCCTCATTGCCTTTCCCCTTCTACCCTCCACCATCACACGGTTTTCCTTCCAGTTCTCAGACAAGGTTTTTCTGCAGTTGGAAATCCATTACAGGTGTCCTTCACCATCCTGAGTGATGGCATAGCCATGTCCTGGAAACTCTCAGGACTTGAGGAGAAAGGACTACAATTTTTGCCAGATCACATATGGGTTTTCTCTGAGTCACATTATGGGATTGGCCACTTTTTATTCCATACCATAATGCTATACTTATGGCCTTAGTGGTTCTAAAGTGGTAAAATATATTAGTGTCAATGTTAATTATAGGTGAAGTGGTAGCCAAAATCCTGACATGTATTGAAGTTGGTTTAGTTTAATCTGTGTGTTTTAATTTTCTGCTTTTTTAGTTCATAAAGAATTTGTAGGTTGTCTGGACTGATCCCAGCAGCTGAAGAGACCAAATCAGTCATAGCTTATGCTTTTTTATTTCTGATGTATTTAAGATGGCTGTGTAAGGACCAGGAGCCCACTGAAGAGGTAGCAATAGCTGTTAGGATTTGACAAAGTGAAACACCAACTTACAATTTGTCAAGATTTTTAGACACTGGGTTTGAAGGAATATTTTAAAGGAGAGAAATGAGATAGCTCTGTGCTACACTTGTAGTACTATGTTGATCATCAGCCAAATCATCCCAAATATATTCCAGATACAGCTAAAACCACAGTATTTTGATTTATCTTTAGTCAATGTGCCACTATTTTTATGAGGAATGCTTACTGTCACAACATCTGTAAAATAAAAGAATTTCTTCTTAAGAAGAAAAACCAGAACCTTTACCTGCGCTCTTTGTCCCGGGGCCACAGCTCTCTCGAGCGAGCTGAGGCTGTCACAGTGCTCCGTGTGCCAGGGAAGGCTTTGGCTGCCGTTGCTTGCGGTGTGTGGACCGAGAAAGGTCAGAGTCCACTGCTCAATAACATGGAATGTTCCAGCTATTTCCCTGGTTTATTATTAGAACAGCTCAAGACTTGGCTGAAAAGTCACATGTATTGGCCTCCCTGCTTTGTGTTTGTTTCTGCTTTGCTCTTAGAATTGCTATTTTTGCCCAGCTCTACCCATCTGTCCTGGACTGTGTGTGTCCCCTTCACTGGGCTAAGGACAGAACAAGAAGTCTTGGCTGTCTTGTCTGGACACTCTAGAGAGAGTCTCCTACTTTTTTTCTGGCACCAGCCAAACCATGAAGGCTTGTGCTGCAGTGGCAGCCTCCCTCCTTGCTGGGCATTTTTGAGAAAATAAGCAGTGTTGTTTATTGACCGAATAACAGACCGAAAAAGATTCATGGGATGGAGAAATCGATAGCCTTCGGAAGTTATGGATTAAAAATCAATTAGCAAATGAGAAACAAATACAAAGAATAAAAAAGCTGCTCTCTCAATGGAAGAGGTTAACAGCAGTATTAGGGGGAGTGGTGTCAGGACCAGTTTTGCTCCTTATATTTAACAGTGTTTCCAGCAGCGCAGTAAAGAGGATTGTAATTTGCTGATGACTCAGAATGACTGACATTATATATAAACTTCAAAGACTTTAGATAAAAATTGCAGAATCCACAATGGAATCATGTAAATGACTAACCCATGCATGGACTCTTAATTAGTTGTAACTCCTTGGGGAGAAATTTTCTGAAAGTGATTTTGGATGTCTTCTTGAAAATGGTTCTGTCTGGAAAGGCAAATCAAATGCTCAACTCTCAAGATGTTGCTGGGGATGGTATGTTTCTTAGGGGGCTCTGTAAGGAGAATGCTGCTCTCAGATGGAACAGTGAGTTACCAAAAAACATAAGATATAGCAGGAGTAGAGATTTGTCAAATACTTTAAATATTATTAACATTGTTGTATTCAATATCTTTATGAGAGGTGAGCATAAAACATCTTCTTTTGTCATAAAGATAAGTCAGTGTTTTGTGTTTTGGATTCAGAGAGCTGCTCATTGTGCAGTGATGAAGTGTTTCCTAAAGTCTCCTACAGCAGCACATTGGGAAGAAACGATGGAGACCAGAGGGAGAGTGGCTTCACAGGGGAAGTGAGAACACTGCCTGGTGGCTGCAGCAAATCCAACAAGGCATTGGCTAGTGTGATACACATTTCTTGTTCGTGCCACAGAGAAGCAAGAGCCCATCATGCACTAAACTCCCCTGCTTGCTTTACGTCTTTACATCCAAAGATGACCTTTGCTCAAAGGGGCATCTGCAGAAGCAAATGGGATGAAAGACTTGCTCTCCACAGCCCTGTCTTGGTCAGGGCAGAGGAGGCTTGTGGTCATTTGCTATTTTGGCAATTGCTGTTCTGATGCAATTCTTTGTTTTCACAGATTTTAGCTTACAAAAACACCCCAAAACGGCACTTTTTGCCAGTTTGTTCATAATTTTCTTGATATTTATGCAGAAAGTTTGCTGAGGAGTATAGGAAGGGCCATGCTGAGTCAGCCCAAATGTGTCTTAGTGACCTCCCTTTGCTTTGGCCCAAAGCTGATGCTCAGTGGGGAGTGTAGGGATGGGGTAAGCATTTAATGGCAGTTGTTAGAACCTAGCCCTGGTTTTTCATCACTTGGGGACTTTTGGTCCACAGCTTTTATCTTCATGCTTTAAATTGCTCATTGGCTTTTTTCTTAGGTGAATTTGTATTATTGATTTTCAACTCCCTTAAGCTTTTCTCGTTTCGGTGGCATCTACTGTGAAGAAGAATCTCCTTTTATTCATTTTTAATTTGAAACACATTGGTTTCATCTGATATCCTCTGGTTTTTTTTTTGTTCACCAGTAGGTTTGAGTTGAAGGAACCTGAGTTGTTGTAACTACAAGGTGATTGTAACTACAACATTACTGTTGTAACATAGTGCCTCTGTGTGCCATGTTACAGTAAGAGTTTTGTTGTGTTGGTTATTTTATCTTAGAGCTTTGCTGATGTGTAAAGGGAACAATGCTTTAGATGAAGAGATTTTGTTTGTTATTCATTTTCATTTTAATTTCAGCTGTTTGTTTTTTTAATATAGAATAAGTCTTGATAAGCTGTTAAGTTTAATGTAGTGTTACTTAGTGCTATATTGCAAATGATTTAGCATTGTAATTCAACTCTGCAATGTGATTATTATTCGGATATATTTCTTTTTTCACAACTAGGTAATTCTTGACTATAATAATAATTTTTGAATATTACTTGATTCTTGAACTGATGTTTAATAATGTCACCTTTTAGAGAAATAAACACTGTCTCCATCTACTGGATACACAAAGGGACCATATTTTGCCCATATGTAATCTCCTCTTTGCTATCTTATGTGGGAAGAATTTAGAAAACATGAGTGGGAGGTCTGTCAGATGTGGGCAGTGGATGAATGAGTCCCAGTGAGTAGAGTTTGAGGGGAGGAAGGATAGAAAGGGATGGAGAGACACACTTTCCAAAGTACAGTGTGCAAAAGGTCAGAGAAAATGTGGCAATGCCTATAGGAACAACAATCAAATCCCTTAACTAGTTGAAGAAACATTTAAAGCACTGCGGAAACAGATGGTGCATGAGTTAAAACTGTACAGGAGCAACTTACCTTCTGCAGCAATTTCAGCAAGACAGTTATTTCTGTGGTTGTTACTCTCTCATTCAATCACAACATGCAATTACGATAGCGAACCTTCTGTCATATTGCACACGTTTTCACACTTGTCAGAGGAAAAGTCATAGATTAAACAATATGGTTTAAAGTACTGTTTAGTTATGAATTTCATAACTGTATTTTATGCAAGACAGAAGCATTCTGTTGGAGTAGACCTTTAAAGTAGAACCAGGGGAACAGACTCTGGAAGAATAACAAGTAGTGTTGGCCATACAAATCCCATGAGCACAAATGGAAATTTATGCATGTTAATGCCTTCAAATCAGTCTGAAAAGAAGCAATTAGAGCCCCGTTGGGGAGTCACTACATGTGAAGAACACTCTCTGAAATCAATGGGTGCTTGGAGAAAAGACAGAAAAAAGAACTGGGGCTTTAATACTCTGCCAACATTTCCCCCTTTGCTTTTATACAGTCTTTACCGTGGCACATGGTATGGAATCTTTCAGTTAATTCTTAATTCTCTTCAAGGTATTTGAAAACAAGAAATTATAAAACCATTTAACCATGCTAAACCTTTACCATCATCAGGTGCAAGTTCTTAATTTCCTTCATTTTCCTCCTTGCTTTTGGATATTTTGGTACTGGCTGGTTTTTTGTTGGTTTTTTTCCCCTTTTCTGTGTGCTATATTTGTTCTCCTGAGCTGGTATCTCTTTGACATGGACATAGCTGTAGTTATATATATATATATATATATAATCTGCTTTTGTCTGTCATGCTAAATAGTTTGCATGAATGATAAATATTAGTATTGCAAGTGGTTATTCCTTATAATGTTTCTTGAATAATAATGTCTCTCTGGTTTAGACCTTTTCATGATTGTCTTTCCTTAAAAAAAAAGGAAAGCTACAGCACAGAGATTTCAGTATGGGTTTTTTTTTAATTTTTGTTTTGTTTTGTTTTTAAATGAAAAGGCATCTGAGGGTAACTCAACCAGAAAAGACAGGGAAATTAAAGTGATAACTATATTTTTGTGTTTCATTTTGATTGCTCTGTGCAGTTTCTTCATTTGGGAAATACGTATTTAAAAATAGAGAAATCTTTATGCCTGTTATTCACTTCTGCTGTTTTTGCCATTTTAAAAATATACATACCAGTTATTTCCATACAGAACATTTGAAAGCAGGAAGAGCTTGACAAGTCATTATGTTACTTGAATTCAATAAAAAAAAACCTGTCTGGATCATTATATTAAACAGGAGGACATAGAAAATTAAAGTCACAGTTCCATTTAAAATTGTTAACCTTGTATTTTGGCAGCAGCGCCTCTCGAGAGGAGGAATAAATGTGTGTAAGAGAATGAAAGCTGAAGGAATTTAGAGAAAATAGACATTTTTCAGATTTGTTGGTTTGTTTTTTTTTCCTACTTTTCCCTTATGTGTGATGGCCTTTCTTTCATTGACACTGAAGTTTTATTGAGACAAATCTTGACACATTTACTGATGCCAAGGAAAGCATCATGCACATTCATTCCACTTGGTAAGAAACAGTGTTGGGGTTACTCAGAATGAGGAAACGTGTCAGAACCTGCAAACCTGGGCTGGCCTCTCTTCAGGACTCCTCATTTTCTGAGTTCCCTGTTGAACACACTGCCACTGATTTTTCCACAACCTTCTTTCAGGCAGTGAGTGTCTTATTTTCTCTTCTCTGAACCAAACCCAATGTGCCAGAAATGAGGTATCCAGAGTTGCTGACCTGTTTTTGGTAATACTGGAGCAGTTTAACTTGTTTATTTGTGTCATTCAACAGCAGTTTGAAAGAGAAAAACCAATGGCAATAGGGTTTGGATTGCAGTTGAAGCTGAGGGTTTCTTGCTGCCTGCAATGGCTCTGAATCAAGCCACAGATGGTGGCGAGATTCCTGTAGCTGCTGCTTTCCTTGCACAGGCATTCCAGCAATGCTGAGAGCAAGGCAAAGCCTTAGGAAAAATTGTGAAGTGGATCTGAGAGCAGATGTGTCCCAGCTGCAAGGGAAGTGATAATGGAAGCAGTGAATTTGGAACAGGGAGGATGGCAGCAATCCATGGTCGGGGAGGAGTGTGCAGAAGGATGGAAAGGAAAAAACAATAGTGTGGGGTGACAGCAGATTATAAATAGGGAGGGTAAAAACACTGCACTGAGGGGACTCATGATAGCCACAGAAATACCTGTAGGGATTGTGCCTGGAAAAAGTAGAATATAAGCTAAAAATACGAATAACCTCCTTGGTCTTTAAAAAGAGTCTCAAGTTGTCTTTACTGTGATTTATGTTACCAGACCTCCTCCGCAGAATTACAGTCACATAATCCACAACTGCTGTTATTTATTCTGGATAAAGAAGGCAGTTTTGACTGTGATCTCCCTTGACATTTTCCAAGGTCTATGCCTGTCTCATACCTTTCATCATCGTGTACTTCTTCAAGGCATCTCTCTTACCTCTCTCAAAAAGAAACATGCCTTGCAGTTGCTCACCCTGGACCAGAGTGATGCAGACGTTACAGGTTAGGGGAGATCAATTGCACAGCCCTGCTCCTCTTCACCTGGGAGGATCTTTGATGTGTTGACAAGATTGGAATCCAAATATGGCATTAACCCACTGTATTGCAGTGGTTAGGGTGGCAGGAATGATATAAAATAGCATCTCACTCAACAAGGTATTCTCCCTTTTTTTCATTTTACAATCTATGTCAATGGCAGTTGGAACTATTAGACCTGCATTAAAATTACATATTACTTTATATAAATGGAAGCTATAAATATCACAAATAGTAAAAAACTAAAATTGCACTGAGGTTCAGAAGGCAGTATGTCTAAAACCTTGAAAATTAGGGACATTTAGAGGAAAGCCTCAATATCCATCTGCCCTTAATTTACCTCATTATTCTTGTTTGTCAGAGTATGATCTCACTACTATGTTAATGCCATTTAATAATGACATTCTTCTTGCAAGGCTGGCTCAGATCTGAATCAAACCACAGTCAAGGTGCAGTGGTATTTCCTTGAGTATGTTGGTTTAGATGAAGCAGTAAGGACAGGCTAACCTGGTGTTAAGGATGAAGTAATTGTCACTGTGCTCAGTAAATACTTTTGGTGCTGAATATGTCCTTTCTAAAGCTTTTATATCAATATCTAGGAAATATTATAAATGTAAAGCTACTATTGATCTGTAGATGTTGCACAATATTGATTTGAATGAGGGACCTAGACACTAAAATTGAGCTCATTAAGAAGGTACTAGTAAGTAATGACCTGAATGCTGGAAATGCTGATGCTGCCTTAGGTATGTCCTGTCCTATCAACCCGTGTGGGCTTGTGCCAGGCAATGCCTGTGTCTTCTGAGCTGTGTGGCTCAGCACGAGCATTTCCTGGGATGGAAATCTCCCTGGGACATCAGGAGCCTGCACTGAGTCCAGCAGATCTGATCCTCACAGCTGTGCTCCTGGACATGAAACCAGTGCACAAAACTGAGGGTTCTGTGTAATTCTTAATTGACTCTTTGGAGAAACAGAGTGGATTTGCTGGCCTTGGAAGTGCCTGCTTGTCTCATGAAGCTGGAGGAGTCTGGCTCAACATTTTTCATTAAAAGTAATTTTATATTGAATCAATGGAATAATATTCCTGTAGTGAGGACTCAGAAGAGAGAGATAGAGAGTTCCTGAATCTTTCTGGTGAGTACATATGATTTCGTCTTCTGAAGAAAGGACTTGTTTCACTAAATTTAGCTTGGGTATGTAGCTTCTCTCTGTAGTCAACAGTTCACCACGAGAGCCATTCATTTGACCTGAAACAGCTGAATTACCCTCTTTATTAGAGGGTAATAAACTGTAGAGAAAACCTCAGGTCAGAAGTCCTACATGGAAATGGGCAAGCAGAGATGAAATTGGATCCCAGCTTTCCTCTTAGCAATGCACACATAAGATGAGCTCTGTGGATACCACAGGACCTTGTGAGCAGAAATATGCCAGTGGGGAACACATGCCCAAAGCCTGCTGTGCAGGTGGCCTGTTGGGCTGAATAAATGGAATTCCTTAATACAACAGATGTTTTTAAGTTAATATGATTAAACAGTGCTATTAGTCTCTGGAAAATAGTCTATAATCTTCATTAAAAAAAAAAAAAGTAATAAGGGCTGTATCTGCATTGTTCTTGTGAAGGAATTTGCATCTTCAAGCTCTTCTCAAAGTAATTAGACACTGAGAGTTCAGGGACTCCAGAGGCAAACCTAGAAACTGCTCTGTGCTCTGTAGCACCTCGAGGCTGATGCAATACAGGGCACGTAGTTGAATGTTCCTTTCTGTTCTTGAAAAAAGGAAGAAGGGTTTTTAATTTCTTGCTCTTCAGCATGAAGGAAACTCATAACTGTTCTCTTCTGGGGCTGAAAGCACATCACAGATGTGGTTCAAAATCAGTTTGTCATTCATTTTGAGCCTGCTTTGGCACAGGATGGTATAGAAAGAAAAAAATAAATAAATCTGTTCTAAATTTGCATTTGATATTTTATTCTTTCCTTATCATCTGCATTTTTGCTGCTTTAATTGGTATTTCAACTGCAATGGCTTCTAAACATCTTAGGCAAATGCTGTCTTATGAGCCAAATCATTGCAATTCTGTCTGATTTTTTTTTTAATGTGCAAAAGGTACTAAAAAAGTATTGACTAAAAAGCAGCTGAGCTGCTGGGATTTACAGGGTGGTGGCCAGTGGCACAAGGTCCAGCTGGAGCCAGTCCCTAGTCAGGTACCCCAGGGGCTGACTGTGGGACCAGTGCTATTGAAGATCTTCATTAGTGACTCATGATGGGGAACAAAGCACCCTGGGAGATCTTCAGAGAGCTGGGAGGGCTGGTGTTTAAATGCAAAAATTGACTGGCTTACTCTCTGGTTGGTCAAACAGCAGAAGAGGTTGCCCACAGGCACTGCAGGGTCTCCATCTCTGGGGATATTCCAGCCTTTACTGGCCATGCTCCTGGGTGACCGGCTTTGAGCAGCTGGGTTTCATATCTCAGTGTTTCTAACTATAAATGCATGATGATTTTTGAATTACGTGCCAAACTGTTAATGTGTAGCTCCCCCATAAATTTTTCGCTTTAACTACAAATATTCAAACAGTTTAGGGAAAAAACACGCAAACCTCACCCCACAACCGAGTGGAGAAATCAAATTATTTGACCCAATTTCAGTGCAGACCTTTATCCATGCAGTTAATTGAGCTATTACTTTTAATTACTGAAAGATTTTAATTTCAAAAATTTAAAATAAAAAATTGGGTGAGACTCCTAAGGTAGTGAACCATCTTAATTTAATTCCAAATTACAGTGCTCTACTGTCTTGTGTAGGTCATTGTAGCATCTGCTCTAAGTGTCTTCAAAAGTCTGTCTTAAATTCATGAGAAGTTAGAATACACAGATACCAAAAAGATTTTGTAATTCTTAGTAGTCATTCCTTTGATATTTTTTCATCAAACTCATTGTTGAATGAATGTCATTTGGTTGAAGTTTTTGATTATTTTGGTAAAATATAATTGTCACTCGTTTAAACTGAGACACATAATTTAACAATGAGACTATTTCCACGTGGCAAACAAGTTATCAAAGGATGATCCTCCCCTGCAGCCACCTGATCTGTTTAGTTTGGTTTACAGGAAATTTTGAAGATACTGGTTTTGCCATTTTAACCTCTTAAGTGGCCTCTCTCAGTAACTGCTCTCTTGTTTAAACAAACAAACTTAAAGACCTCAATCTTTGTGGTAAATACTTACCTAAAGTGGTGTGACGAGTATGGAGGGGAAACTTGTGGAGGTCCTCTGGAAACCTGACAGAGGTTTGTTTTCTGAGTTGTCTTGAATCTCTCTATGCACTTGTTGCAAGTTGTTTTAACTGAATGGTAGTCCTTCAAGCAGTTGTCAGTAGCTTTGTGACAAGTTCACCACACACAGTTTTGCCACACAGCTGTTGGATTTTTATTTTAAATTTGATTATTGCTGTGTATCATTTTCTAAACCTGTTGTTCTTTGGAAGAGTCTTAAACCACAATACATTATTTCACCTTGGGTCTGAATCTGAGCTTCAGCTGGAGTTGCTTTGTTAACTGTCAGCATCCTTTGAGAAGCTCCCCACAGCTGGTATGTAAACTTTTAGGTTTGTGAAATAGCTGAAAGTTTGTGTTTCTACCAAAAAATTCCTCTCCAACTTTTTTGGCACTTTTGTGCCCCGTGTTTGACTCTGATGAAGAGAACCTTTCAGTGTGTGAATGAGGGAACTTGTACAAATGCCTAAAGGCTTGGATGTGACATGTTGTGTTCAAGACATTGATTATTTTTGAGGTGATAAATGATTTTTTAAATCTTTATAGACATAAAAAACATGCTAGTATTGTATTCTAATGAAAACTGACCTTAAATATTGCCATATTCAATTGGTCCTCTTTTGTCTTTTTTCTCTTCACTTTCAGGATAGGGAATTATGTTGGAATTCTCTATTTATGAATAGAGAGTTTTCTTTGAATGATAATTACTTCCAAAATCTGTTGTTTGCTAAATTATGGTTCAGAATTAGGACCAAAAGGGAATTAATTTCAGGAGAGAGGCTGGAAAATAGCATGAGATTTTAAATTATTATTCTTCCAGAAAGTAGTATGAGGATTTTTAAAAGGCAAAGGGATAGTCTTATAGTTAGTGGTTTATAAAACCATTTGCTTTATAAGTATGATCTAGTAACAGCAGCAAAACTTTGTTCTGAGTGTTTGATGCTACTGATCTTAAATATGTGTATAGGTACCTTGTGAATAGTTCATGCAGCAAAAGACATACAATACGCCCTGAAGTTTATAGTTTTATTGTGTTTTTTGAAGTTCAGTGGTTTTATAGAGCATTTTATTCTGGAAAGCATCGAAGGTGCACAAGCTTTTTAGGAGCTTTGGCTGATGAACAGGAGTATCAGTAATGCAAGGTGCCTGAAGGAATGGCTCTTAAAGAGGACAATTAGTCCTCTTCATAAGATGATGCAGTGAAATCAGAGAAGGATTTGTGTTGATATTATTTTTGTCTGCTGTGTTACATGCTGGAAGAAAAGAGCTTACCCTGCATATGGCTTGGTTGTGGCAGAAATGACACTGGGAGACCAGTTCAGAATGCCAAGCAGTTAATGTGAAGAAAGTCCTTGCTCTGTGTAAGCAATTAGGAGCTGTGGCTGCAGAAGGAGGCATCTGGTCGTGTAGGCTTAGCAATTGTATTCATCTCATGTATAACAGTTAATACATTGCAGCTCAGTGTGAGCTAGAACCCCTTGATGTAGATAAGCCCTTAAGTATTTAAATACCCAGGTCCTTCATACTGAAATGTCTTAGAGTCCAACCTGGCCTCGGCATGGTGACTATTGTAAATGTTCCTCATAGAGCTGCATTACATTTCATCCTAATTAGCACTGCTGCTGTAGCCTTGGTAAAGACACATTGGATTAAAAAGAACCAGAGGCTGAGTGCCCACATCCTCTCCTACAGGAATTAAATCAATTTCAGTCTTACAGTATTCACAGACCTGATTTAATTTGGCCTCTTTCTCTGGGTGATTGCAGAAGCACAGTAGTAGTGGGAAGCTCCTGCCTTTATTACTTATGTTTAGCCTCAGAGCTGTGTCTGTTTTGAGTGCTATCAGGGTAGCATTTCTTATTAGTCCCCAAATAAAGCAAACGTGCTATTTTGGTAGCAAAGAAATTAAAGGTTCATAAATAAATAGTGGTTACCAGCAACTAATTAAGATGAGAAACATTTTTATTGTGGAAATAGGAATGAATATTACCTACTGGGAAATGGATTTTTAAATTGAAATCAGATATATAATTAAGTTGTTATTAATTATGCACAGAAAAGGTTAGAAACCTTCACATCTTTTGTCCATAAGCCAAATATTGTAGTATGTTGATATCCATGCTGTGAATTCCCCGTGACTGCTCTGCCAGTAATTTCAACCTGGCATCAAGACTAAATTGTCTCCCTAGGAGCCAAGAGGAAACACGGTTGATATGTGATCTCGGGCATGGGTCTTTCTTGAATGAATAAAAGCACTGTCACATTTTACGAAATTACATCTGCTGGTTATGTGCTATGATCATCTCTGAATGAGGGAGAGGGCAGAGCTCATCTGACTTATGGCACAGACCCATATTCCAAAGGAACTTGATGGGATTTTATACAGTCTTGTAGCTCCATTCCAGATATGTTTCAGCGGCATGACAGAAACTGAAAGCAAGGTAATGATTGTTGCCTACACAATAATTTTTGAAGTGTTCAGAAACTCACACAACACACAAATTGCCAGCCAGAGCTTGCTGAGCGGCCTCAGAGAACGTTATTCTGTGAATGGAGATGAACAACTTTGACAAGTGTCTGCCATGCAGTGCTGAAAATGCAGTTGTCATCCTCTCTCTCTAAGCAAAGATGGGAAGGAAGCTTGTTCCCCTGGAGCCCTCAGGTGCTTGGATCCAGCGCCCCAATACACAGCTGAGGTGCCAGATGTTGGCAATGTGTGCTGAGGCTGTCCCCCAGTGCAGCAGCCAGTCTTGTAAATCCCTGCAAGGTCCCTGTCAGGGCTTTAAGTGGGTTCATTTGATATGATGAAATGAACCATGAGCCATGGTTGGGCTCGGTGCTCTTAGGGGTCTTTTACAACCTTAGGGGTCTGTGATCTTGCTTAGAGCCGTGTCAGTCGGATGCCCTTTGCTTTGCAGCAGGGATGAATTTGCAGTGCCCTGGAGGGCTGCAGAGCCACTCCAGCCCTAGGTGGGTGGCTTTGTCACACACCTGGGGATCTGCAGTTAGTACTGGAGCTGTGTCCCATAGGCACCATGTGGGGTGTTGCCCAAGGAGCCACGGGATTGATGGAGTTTTGGAGGTGCTGCACGACTGTTTCCCCTTATCCGCTTGTGGGGCCAGTAAGAGAAGGAACCATGAATACTGTCACTCATTTTCTGAGGCAAATGAGTATCTAAGTGCCATGCTGTTACTCAAATTCTGCAAAGAACAGAAAACAAAATACTTGTTTGGAGCAATTATCACTTAACATATGGAAACAGCAACAGTGGTGAATTTTAAGATCTTTTTCTAAACTGGACAAAATCGTCCTTTATGCTTCTCTCTGATTGCTGAAGTATCCACTGCCACTTCAGCCTGAGCTCTGTAACCATGTGGTGGTTGTTTTTTCTTTTTCCTACTCTATTCTTCATTTCTTTAAAGAGCTGATTCTTGTGATTTATTTGGTACAAACTACAAAGCTAAGTACTTTTCAGGATGTAAGTTGTAGTGGCTATGAGAAGGAATGAGACTATAATTCTCCTCCACTTTATTTTAGTTAAGTATTTTCAGAGGAGAGGGGAGGGGAGGATGTATTCTTTCCATTAGACCTCTTCTTTCTTAATCACCGTCCCCTAATTAATTCCCTGGTTAAATATAAAGCAAGCATTAGCTTTGAATAATGTTTTCCTGTGTGATTAAGTAAAGAGGAATTTCTTTCTTTTGTATGATGACTCATTGCTGGGGGATCTGGAGGGAGCCTCAGGGTGGATATTTGAGACGTTGGTCCCAGGTGCTCTCATACTTTGAGCTGTGTCTGCTGTCAGTCCAGAGGTGGGAGGCAAGGGCGATATCACATATCAGCTGAACACGAAGAAAATTGCCTCTCTTGTGAAATGACAGCTTTGTTTTTTTCCTGGTGGAAAACTGACTCTGGCTCACAGAAATGGCAAATCTCAAGACAACATATACAGCTAGCAGAAATGTAAATTATTGTTCTTGCTGGTACAATATTTGTAATATTTATTGTTTCATGATATATATTCTTTGGTGTCCAAGCTGCCCCACAAATGTACTCTTTCTTTTCACCAGCATCTTCGAGTTTTTCCCTCTGCACCAGTTTGCGAACCTTTGGCTTGTAGCAGTACAGCTGTGTTGGGCCACACCATAAACCACATGTCTGAAAGAGCTGAGGTTAAGAGCTGAATGGAAAAAGGAGATTATAGTGGATGAGGGCATGGCAAAGAGGCATGACATAGTCTAAGCTGGCCAAGCTTATTTTACTGATGAAGAAACATTGTCTAACTCTACCCAGATGATATGACTTTTTTTTTTTTTTTGCTACTGTAGTAGCTTATGGTGTTCAATTTTAGCTCATGGTATTAAACTTTAGCTCTAAGTGCAGTATTAAGAATGATTCTCTGTTCAAATGTTGCTTATACCTCAAGATGTGAAAAAGAATGCAGCTTTATTAATGTGGCAGCAAGGAAAACATTTGGAATATGTTTCATATAATGACATGAGAATGCCTGTGATTTGACTGTTGTATCTGTGAATGCTACAACATATAATCTCTGGGTGTTGAAAAACAGGCATTTAAAAACACTCTTGGTTTTGATAAAAAGTATGGTAAGCAGAAACCCCACTGATCTTTTTCTCCTTTCATTTGTTTTACAGGCCTTTCCCTGTATTTCAACCGGAATTTATGGTAAGANNTTCAACCGGAATTTATGGTAAGACACCTTCCATGTCACTTATTCTTACTCTTTTTTCCCTATTATTGGTATTTCAGTGACATTTCATATCAGATGTCTCATCAATCGTTTTGTCTCACCAATATATTTATACTGTGTTAAATAACAGACCCCCAAAGCCTTTGGCTGTGACTGGATGCTGGTGTGCTGGGAGGTGGGACCCTGTTGTGCAGCCCTTAGCATAACCCTTAGAGCCTGTGAGCAACTGTGATTAAACTTCTGCAGTAATTCTTAAACACACTGCTGTTGTTTCAACAGGGAAAAATAGGGGTCTGGCAAAATTTTCCAGAAGGAAAGAAAGAAAGATGCCATGATCTCCAAGACTGGCTAAAAAAAAAAAAGGCCAAGCCAACTTGCTAGAGTAACGGGAAATTATCTTAGTTCCCTTGAGTTTTGCTTCTATCATTTTAGTTTATTAATTTACATGCAAATTTACATGGCCTGAAGGAACTGGAAGGAAATGGTTATTGTGAATCTCTTGCTTTGTTGTAATCATAAGGCAATCCATCACTAACAGTCAGCTGGCTTTTGGCTGGCATTGAGAAAGAAATGAGCATGATATTTGAAAGAGGAAAAAAACAAGCAGTTCAATATTTAGAAAAAAATTGAGAAATTTGAGAAAACTTGCAGATGACAAAGGGAATTTTTTTCTCCTTAAACAATAACCTATGCTGATTTTTCTTCCATTTAGATCCAATATATGATTGTAGGTTTGATTACTTACATGATTTAAAGTTTTTAAAATAAAGATGTTTTAAAGAAACACGTGGATGCTCCATCCCTTGAACTGTTGCAGGCCAGGTGAGATGGGACTTTGAGCAACTCGATCTAGTGGAAGGTGTCCCAAGAGGGATTGGAACCAGATGATCTTTAAAGGTCCCTTTCAACCCAAATTATTAATTATTCAGTGATTTTATGCTAATCACCAATAAAATTAAAAACAAAACCAAAAGCCATTGTCATGTAACAATGTAGTATGACATAGTCATAACATATAGTAATTGTTAGATAAGATAATTTGAGCTTTGGCTAATTAGATAATTCAGATTCAAGAGGGGAGAAAGGAAGGCAGAAATGTTTAGACTTGTTTCCTCTTTTTCAAGGACCTCTTATTAAATTTTTTTTGATTATTGTAAATCTGAGATGGGCTTCAGAAGGTAAAACCTTCTGAAAGCAGTTTAGGTGCTGTATTCCCTTCTACTTGCACTGCACTTCCACTGTTGCAGAAGAACATGCAGATTTCCACGAGCACTAGAATTGGCTGAATATAAATCTGGTTTCAGGTAAAGCTCTGCCTCAGTTCTCAGTTTTAGTTCCACTTATGTACTTGGAGGCAAGCTTTGCAAATCAGTCCTTGGCTCATTGGCTTAAATCTTGATCTTTTACATAGGTACATTTTTGTTATTATTTTAGAAAATCAAGCAAGACACGCTGGAAATAGATGGAAGTTACTAGTAAGTGGGATGTACAAATAATAACACTTTATTTTAGAATTGGCCTAGTTAATAGAAAAGTCTCAGCAGGTAAGAAATATGGTTCCCTGAAGCAAGCAGAGAAAGTTGGGAAGGATCTCTGATATGAATCTTAAGTTTATGTGAGGTTTTCTGTGCTTTCTCAGAGGTAGCTGTGGCATTGCTGAAACATTATACACTGCAGCAGATGCTTTTTCTGTAATTGTTTGCTGTTTTCACTGTTGGCAATAAATTAAAATGCATTTGTGCTAAAGTGCTCTGGTTTTCTGAGGCTGCTTTTTGTTTGTTTTTTTTTTTTTTTAGGGGAATACAACCTCTAATTGATTGTACTGTTTACATTTTAATAAATACTTTATATTCCTCAATTAAAAAAAAAAAGCTTAATTTCTTTCCAGACTTTCAGATGCACTGCCTGAGAGTCATAATTAAACAGGCAGCTCTGCATCTGGCTTTAGGTGTCAGTATTTTCAAGAATGTTTGGTAGCAGTTGCATTGCTGAAATTACACTGTGGGTGCTGACGTGTTTGCAATGTAAAATACACACAAACCCCACGAAACTATGCTTTAATCTTTTAGTTTTTGTTGAGGTTTTCTCCTTTATTGACACATATTCCTTTAGATAAGGAATTCCTAGATGAAAAAGCAATCAGCCTCATTCCTAGTGGCTAAGCTGATTAGGGTATCTGTGTGCTGTGTAACACTGGACTGTCCCAGTAAAGGGTTACAAAAGGAACCCACTCACTGTTTCCTCATCTTGGATCCATACAAACAAATTCCTTCCCTTCAGAAACCCCCAAAGAGAAACCCCTGCCTGATGACACAATTTCTCTTACAAATTGAAGAACAGAAATTTGCAAGAGATCAACTGAGTTATCCAGTTTGAGAATCTGGATTGAGTTCTGTCCCAGACAGATTTCTCACCTTCTTCACTCTTGTCATTAGGACAGTTCACGCTTCTCTGGGGAGCAGTCCATTCGTGTTTGCATCACTGCAGAGCTCTCTTTTACTCCCATAAAAAGGAAGCTTGGAAGAAACAAATCAAGCAAGGCTTTTTCTGAGGTCTTTTCTGAGGTCTTGGCATAGGGCAGATTGCTTTCCATGGGAAGAGTGTTGGATAGAGGAAAAGTCTGCCCTCCTCCCCAGGCACTTTCCTGATGCTCCATCTCCACCCATCACACTCTGGATGTTTTAGCTTGTACAAGTGTACTGGTTTAGATTTGCCAATTTTAATTTATTTATTATTTGCTGTGAGGTAAGATTTGGAGAAAAGTAAAGTAGATCTAAATTTAAAGGATATAAAGAAAACTTTCATTAATAAGTTCTAAAAAGTATAATAAGAATTAGAATAAAAGGTTTTCTTCTTCTTTTGGGGCAAAGGGTCTTTATTACTTTTTTCTCTCTCTCTTTTTTTTTTTTTGTTAAAGTCTTTTATAGAATTATAGTTATTTTTAATATTTGGTTAGTATGGATGTTTTTGTTTATGATTTATAATTTGAATATTCCACCTCCCCATGTCTTTTTTCTTTCAAGTTACAGACTTGAGAAGGCCATTTGACTGCTGCACTGTGTGAGCAGTCAAAACTTTGATTTTCACGTGCTCCTGTTTAAAGAGTGTTGGCAACAAATCCACTTACAAAGGATCTTCAATTCAGCAGTTTGATTCAATTGAGGGATTTCATCTTTGAAAAATGACACAGGAAGCAACCAATGCTAAATGTTTGTAAAGACTAAAAAAACAAGTGAGATCCTGCCCACAGGCACTCTGGGAAAAAAAAATTCCCTATGATATCCCAAATCCCTAATATATTTTCCTAAGAGATCCCTGTCACCTTTAATAATCTTAAGAACTTCTAATCAGGCTTAGAAAGCAATGGTTGTGAAGGTTTATATCCCTATGGATCCCTGGGTTACTCTTTTTTGTTGCAATAAATGCTTATGTTTATACCGAGAGCACGAAGTTTCCCAAATAAAACCATTTTGGGAGGAGGACTGAGGATTTACATCCCTCCCATGGCATTAGGGAGGTACTGGAGTCTCAAGCTACACACATCCTCAACAGCTGTTTAGTAACACACACACATAAGCCAGACCAGTTTCATTTTTAGGAATTTTCTTTATTTTGTCTCTTTTTCCTTTTTAAAGCAATTTTACTATATGTCTGGGGAAAAAATATAAAAAGAGATGAAAAAATCTACAGACAAATCTATAGTTCAGAGAGTGCAAAGTGCTATTTTAGGCTGTAGCATGTCAGATTTTCATGTTATACCAGAGGATCACCATTTACATGCCCAGTTTCTCCTTAATTACTGTCTTTTATGTCTGAGGTACCTCCAGAAGAGGGGACTGGGGGGCAAATGCCACTTTCTTTAGTAGATTTTCTGGAAGAGCACCTCAGTAAGAAACTCTCCACAAATTGTGGCGTTTGCAGCCTGCAAAGTGAGCAAGGATGTTGGACATGGTGCTACAAACCTTCCAAGCCACAAAATTAAAACAAGGCTCTGCAGATTGATGTAAGGAGACAGGATTTTTCATGTTTGTCACAAATATGTTGAGAGATAATTGTGGGATAGGCTACATCTGGAAGGAATTGAAGATGTGTTACCTATGTGTTACCTCCTTGCTGTTCCTGTACAGTAATACAGGGTTTGGCTTTGTTCTGAGATACTTATGTTGACAACATAAGCTGCTCTTTCACAACAGAAACTAGTATTTAAATGTTATTTTAAACTTAAGGGAGAGGGAAAACAAGGAGATAAATAAAGTAGAGAAAGAAAGATGAAACTGAATTCTCCAATTGGTGTGTATTTATATCTCTACATCAATATAGCTGTGTGTTGTACCTTAGCTTGATTTCATGAAAATTAAGTCCTCTATCCTTTCTGAGAAGAAAGGTAGAGGCAGCTCTTAGTTTTCTTATGAATTTATACTTGCATTAATTTTAAAAACACAGAGAGAAAAAGGCCAAATGCCACAAAAGTGCAGAGTGTCTAAGGGGATTTAGGTGGTGGAAATGCACAGTTTCACCACATTTTAAACATCATTATTACATTGGAATAATCTTGCTGCTTTTAGAAACAGGCCACTGAGGCTTACTTGTAGCTTTTGGCCTGGTCGTGTCAAAACATTGCACGGTTTTATTTGCTATGTGTTGCTAAAGGGAAGTCTGAAAAGAAAAAGGAGTAGAGTAAACTAGGCAGTGTGTGTGCAGGAAACAGAAGCATATAATCTGCTCTCAAGGGAGGATGCAGGGAGGGAGCACAGATCCTCTGGTCTGCTTTAGATTTGGGGGAAGAGGTCCTTCAGTCTTGTGCCTGCTTTTGTGACTACTGTCCTGATCCCCAGTCTGTCCTGCTCAGGGTCCAAAGAGTGATTCATCCTGCCACAGGGGACTGGGAGCTTAGCCATCAGCTCTTCTCCCCATGAGGTGATCCAAGGTAGATTATAACAAGGGATTAACCAACAGGTGTTCTACTGAAGGATTATAAAAGCCCTTGGAAAATCTGAGTCAGAAGACTAAGCCAAATGTTTTCAAAGGCAGAATAAATTCCTGACACAGGGTTAAAGGTTGAGGCCATCTATTTCCATCTTTCTCATCTGTTTTTTCTCATTTTTCTGTTGGCATTTCATTTCTGGAATAGATGTTTCTTTAATGAGCAGTTCTAATAAGGCTTGCACTGTCATCTTTCCATGGAAGGAGTTAGCCGTAAATTTTTCAGAGCCGCTATACACAAATGTGTAATAAGTAACCATGAAATAGTTTTGTATTTATCTCCAGTCTGGTGCTTTGAGTTCCTGTCACCATTAAAAAGGCGCCTGATTCTTATGTGATCATCAGGACTTGGATGTTGTGATGCCAGTTGAGGTTATCCAGGAAAATGGATATTATCATATAAATTCTTTGTGATTAAAAAAATTCCAATCCGGTAGGTCACGTAAGAAAAGTTCCTATTAAGAAGATTTTCATAACTAAGCTAATTTTTAAACTTGATCAGCAGCTCTTCATCCTTCAACTCAGACCACATCAACTTTTTTGACACTGTGTTGTTCTATAAGACCTTCTTTGTAACTCATTGAGAGTTAATAGCATTTTGTTATTTGCTCCATAATTGGCATGGTGTAATATGTTTGCAAAAATGAAGATATATGAGAACTCATTCTTTGACACTTCTTTTGGGCCTGATCACCAGTTAAATAGATTATTATTAAAAATAATGGTAACAGCTATGAAATTACTATTATAATATTCAAGTAATCCTAGAAATCTAATTACTACTTGTATAAAAATTTGTTACATGCATTATTTAACAGTGTTCTTATTTCAGACAGTGTGGTGTCCGTGATACTAATTGGTGTCTTCCCATAATTTAAATGCTAAAAAAAGTATTACAGGGAAGTGTAAATTGATGAGCTCTCAGCAGTCTAAAATTAACATTCATGTGATGCATTTAGCAAGGAGAAGCTCTAACTTGATTCCAGACGAGAGACTTAATAAGCTCTCTTTTTCAGTGGAAATTAGCTTTTTATGGATAATGTAGTTTGACTATCTAGAATTTTATCTATTCTGAAGGTCTTGCTGACTGGTTCAATTTGCAGCATTTCCCCTGAACACTAGAGGACAAATCCTGTCCTTCATTCAAATGGCAATTAATACTGTCCTTAAAAATTTCCCTTTGAGAGCTTAGACTGTTGACTGAATAGTCAGTTGCCTCATGACCTCTCTTTTAGTTTTTCCATGTTCTCTTTAGGAAGAAATAAAAGTCTATGTGGTTACTTTTTCTTCTTAAAATGATATATATATTTATATTTCAGCCATATTTATATTAGATATATACTATTATATTATTGCACCTTTCAGTCTTGCAGCTGCTCACGCTCTTTAACCTCACTGCCTGGGTCTACTCTGCAAGAAACAATTGTGCGCTCTCTTGATCTTATTTCACAGTGTTTTCCATCTTGAAGCTCCTAGCATGGCTCAAGTTGTTTTTGCAGTGAGCTCTGTAGGTATCTCCAGATTGCTGAGGAAAAGCCAGGAACATGTCCAAAGGCATCAAAAACACATTGAGCTTTGGGCACTTCTACCCTTTTTCCTTTCACTTTTTGTATTATTATTTTTTGTCAGGTAACTATCCTGTAAAGCATAAATAAGCTGGAAAAGTTCTCTGGTGTTCAGAAAGCACATTGCAGAAATCATAAATAAGGGCTTCATCTGGTCAGATATATTACTTGCTTTCATACTTGTGGTTTTCTATTCAAAGAATTAGGAATGTCTTAATTACCATGATGGAAGTTAAAACTCTATATTCTTGTATACCAACAGAATCACTTAATTCTCTTTTCTAAATTTTCGTGGCTGATGTCAACAAGATAATCTGATGTGTTTGTTCTGTGGCTTTACACTCTGGAAAAGCTAAAGCTCTTTGAAGCTAATTTGTTAAGAAATGAATTGAAGTAAGAAAATAAAGCTATATGGACCTCATCATAGAGACATGACATTAAGATGATACATGAAGTATAAAATATTTCTTGGTAAGAGGCCCCATTATTGCTATCCAAATTTTTTCTTTGATGTAATCTTGCCCCAGGAAAGAGCATGTCTCTAAAACTTAACTTGGAGCCCAATGCATTGGTGAATTCTGCCGTGCTATTTTAGGTGTCTCTTAACCATATGCATGACTAGATGTAGTGTGAAAACATAGTCATTATAATAATATCTTTTTCATGCCTTCCCACATCTTAGCAGTGATTTCATTTACCTGTGCACTGTGGCATAACTCGTCTTGTATGTAATCTTAGTTATACCACGCAGTGTGTATATTTTAGCAGTGACAAAAAGCTCACCAGTGGCAAGAATTTCTATTCCTAGATGGTCATCCACAATTGTTTTCAAACCATGAAATTGTTTTATCTGGAGTTTACAGATGTAAACAGAAGGAAGTTGCCATGAAGCCTGATGAACATGATTTAATGTTAGCCCTTAGTCCCATGATTTAATTTTAGTTATTCCTGTGAGGAGCAGAGAGTCTGACAGAATAATCCTTGTGGTTCCCTTTCAGCCTTAGATATCCTGTGACTCTGAGTGTATTCAGTTGAATCCTACTCACAGCTTAAAACTCATCCTGTGAGGACAGAACAGTAGTACAAGTCTTTGTCTGTGTGTCTTTGCAGAGCTTTTAAAAGCCCTGACACACTAAAGTTGAGTAGGAATAATATTTGTGGTGTCACATACATCAAATAGTTTTACCACAAATGTGTTGACCTTTGATATCTTTTTGAACTTCTGTGACTGCATTAGATAGTAAATGCCTCAGGAAAACAGCTTCTGTTTCCCGTTCATTCCTTAGTTTTTAGTGCAGGGGGTCTGTCTGTGGTCTGGCCACAGAATATTGTGATGCTGGGCCTTATTTGTCCTACTTTTTATTTTCCATAGCAGACATTATCTCTTACTGTTTATTTTTGCAGTATCTATTGCAATGGTCCTAGTCAGTGTTGGAGACCCTTAATACTACTCCAGCAGAAACTCAGAAAGTCGCCACATACATAAATTTACATTACCAAAGTCATCTCTCATTCTTAACTTTGTTCACTCCAAGAAGTTTGGAAGAAGCGTGTCTGAGAATATGGAACCTTTTAGGTGGCTTGTGAAAGGTAAAAATGTATTGCTGTTAGGGCAAATACCATTCTCCTGACATGAAAGAAAGGATCAACAGAATAGACCTGCTATTCTGAGTCTCATCAAACTAGCTGAAAGTCAAGCTAAAGGTGTTTCTGGCTCTGAGGGTCGTTCACTGTGTTGTCCTTTTTCCTGCATCTTTGTTAAATTGGAATGATGCCATATATCACTGGAAAGGGCAACTGCCACTGAGGCAGAATAGCAGAGCTGAATGATTCTGTGTAGTGAATGACTAATCCTGTTTCTAAGCCAAAATCCTGTTGATAAGATGTATTCTGCAGCTCTGCACACCGCAGATCGTGTTGGCAGCTGGGTTAATGGAAGGCCACCTTGGGCCTGGAAGAGAGTTAGTTGTGCCTTTTTGTCTTGGGAATGCATTTAGAGCTGTTGTGTGCCACACATGTTGGCAAAACATTCACCTGTCTTCTGTCTCAAGGGGTGCTGTGCCAGAAAATAGTATGAAATACCATGAGTTACAACAATGGAAGGAAGCTTTTATTACGATGCTCTGCTTTTTGCCTTTTTTTTTTATTTTTTTTTTCTGTTTTGTTTTTTTGGTAGAAAAAGGTATTTTCTTTTTAACTGGTAATTTCTGAAAACAAATTGCATACATCCATTGCCAGGACTGCAGTGTGTTCTTTCTCAAATTCCATATTAATAATTATTAATAAATTATCAGGTTGTTGTGGAATTGTTTTCTGTTTAATTAATCTATCAGAATCTGATTATTCAATTTAAGCAATGAAATATTACACAGCTAGTAAGAACACATAAGGCTTATTGCAGCAAGAGTCAGAATTTACCTTTCTGTGAGTACTGTTGGGGAGAAAGTTCGAATTCTTTCCAGAGCTTCTGTGCAGAGCAGAATCCTTGCTAGATTTGTTTACTTGGCAGTAATTGTATACATATTAAATTCCCCTTCAGGTTTATTCAGGGTGAGGTTCGCAGAAACAAATGCACACCTTCTTGCTGAAAAGTGTTAAGTCAGAAATTCAGTACATATTTACAAGGTGACTACCAAAAGAAATGTGAACGGGCTTTTTGTGTACCTGCCAGGCAGGCAGGATAGAAATCAACCATTTACACTGCAGAGCTGGTCTGAGCAGGGGGAAGTCACCTTCTGCTTTAAAATACACTTTGGGTCAGGCTTTTGCTCAATAGAGCTGCATTTGGTTTATTTCTGAGCTGTCACTACTGCAGAAAAGGACTGGTTCAAGGGGTGTTCTGCGAGAAGATAACCGTAATTGGCAATCCATTTCTTCATTTCCATGCTGTAGCCAGCCTTGACAAATTAATCATGATCAAATGTAGGCTGCGAGAAGGGGGTGACCCACGTGGCACAGAAGAAAAATGAGGTCCTGTGCTGGCATGACAGACTAATCCTTCAATTCACCCATCTGACTGAATGAGGGGCTTGTTGTTTCGCCTGTCAGCAGCACCGCCCATAAACAAACCGTTCACTCTCAGTCACAGGGTTTGGCGGGGCTGCTAAAGATTATTGGGAGCGTCCCAACACCTCATCCATCACTGATGGGGGACACGGAGCTCCTGGAGATGTCCTCAGGAGAAAAACTCACAGTGGCTTACAAGATCCTGCCTTGAAGAGAGAACAACCTAAACTGTGTTTGCGGAGTGATTTTGTGTCTGATCCCACGGGAACCAAAATGACTCCTTGGTTTGGCTGGATGTGTTATGGCTACTGCAAAAAACAGCAAAAAATTGGGGTTGAGGTTTAGATTATATAAGAGTCCCTTCCAACCCAAGACATTCCATGATTCTGTTAATATTGCTGGCAGGTCTGAGTGGTTATAGCTTCACACAGACCCTGATTTTGTCCCAGGGACCAGGAGGTAAGTTGGTTCCAGATGGAAAGGAAAACATTGGCAGCCTAAAGAAAATTATTTACTCTGACAGCTGTGTAGAGAACTTTGGAACTTTTGGTAGATGTTTGCTTAACTTTCTTCTTTCTTCTTATCTATTTTTTGGAATTGTGCAGCAGCTGTGTGGCTTCTAGGGTTACATTAGGAATGTGGGACTCCTTTAACTGGCCTACTCATAGTAGTACTCATAGTAGTACTCATAGTAATGTTCTTTACTTAATAATGTATTTTATTCTATCTGTGGCTATGATTTTAGGGTTTCATCTGGTAGCTAAAATGGAAACAGAGCTAAATTCATGCTGGAGCACATTGGTTTCTGAGAAGCTAAGGTGAATTACACGAGCTGTGAAATATTCCATTGCATTGAGAGGAATAAATGCAGTTTTTTTGTAAATGACCCTATTCACTTTGAATAACTTCATTGAGCTCAGCAGAGGAGAAATCTAGTCCAAAGTATTGTATGTATATGTATATATGTCTGTGTGTATATATATGTAACTTCTATAAAATATTTCATTTGGGCAGGGAAGACTTTATCTTACTTTTTCTTGAAAGAGTATCTAGCCCCTCAAAAAGAACATTACTTTAAAGTCTGTTTTGTAAAGGATTTGTATATCTCTTTTGTTCCTTTCAGTATATATATATAGATATTACTTATCTATAAGAGAATGAAAGTACTTGCTTTCCTATATATTACTAGATGATAATCTGTATCTATCATTTTCCAATTTAGTTTTGGACAATGCGGCATATCATTTTTCCCCCCTTCTCTCTGTGATGTTTGAAAGAACCCTATAATAGAAATATGGTATAATACTATCTAAAGGGTAACAATTTCTTGTATATGATGCTTTGGCAGTGGAAGACTTTCTCCCTCCATCTGTTTCATTTCTTTCTGGAATAAGAACATTAAACCTTCATTTTCAGGGAGTATCCCATATAGAAAATATAATAGTTCATCACACATTGTGACTTGTTTCTCTTACAAAGCAAATTTGGGCTTGTTTAGTCCAATTGAGCACATCCAGGTCACTCATTGAGGAACGTGCTATTCAATGTGAATAATTTTATGCCACTTCTGCATGGGGAAGGCCTGGTTCAAAAACCCCTGAGCTAAATAAGAGCTGATATAAATTTCAGCCCATTGTTCTAGGTACCAGTCAGTTCTCTATTTTCTTTATCCATTTTCTTATTTCTCAGTTTTGATGAACAAAAACGTATTGCTAAATCCCAAAAGATGCCACGTGAAGTGTTTGGCATTTTGATGAGAAAAATACAGCATAGGAATATGTAGAATTTAAGATTAGGAAAAACAAGTGCATCCTTAGGATGAGAGTAAATCGACTGTTCAAGTGGTGGCCAGCGTGGGGTGCATAGTTTCAGCTTTATGTACCAGCTCATTATCCAGTGCTGGAAAAATGGAGTATCAGTTTTATGCAGAATGCTTATCACTGTAAATTGCCCAGTGTAGGCTGTGAGCTGCAGACAGTGCAATCATAATAGCTTCCAACCCGATGCAGTTTTATGGATTCAGAACATTAGTCATTCTCCTATGCCCTTAATTACCATTGGGTAGTTACACTTGTGTCTGTAATAGGTGCTAAACATCCTGCCACTGATAGGCTTTTAACTATTCTTTTTGTTGTAGCAGTAAACATGCTATAGCTGACTGTTAGGAGGCCAGAACATTATTTTTTAGCCTAGTGCCGTTAGGAACATGTCCAATGGCATTTTGAGCTGTATTTGCTGGTTGGTTGTAGCCTTCTGGGTTTGGTTTTCAGGGTGGTTTTTTCCTGCCTTTAGGAATGAGAGTAAAGAACAAATCTGTTGCTAAGCTGACACTGCTTAATTAAGAGATGATGGTTTTTTTCCCTTTTTGCCTACTTTACAAAGTGAGAAAGGAAGGAAACCTGATAGATTTTTCACAGAAACAATATAGAAGAAACAAGTGATGCTATTTACCTGCTGGCCGTGCCAGTCAGTGCCCTAGAAATCTTCTGTTGTATTTTGCTATCAATGTTATAAGCTACAATTTACTAGTTTTCAGTGAAGTATTTGAAAAGAAAAGATGTGAGATTCAAAGCTCCCATTTAATCAAAGCTGCTAGCCATCAGGTTAGCAGCTAATTCAGGTAATGCATATAATCCATGAGAATGTTTATTGGCAATGTTTCTGTGAACTCCTAATGAGGATTTCATGTTATGGAACCCTATACCCATCTCTCAGTTGTGTAGCTTGGTGTAGTTGTCACCATTCTATTGACTATAGGTAAACAGAAGCAGTGGCTGTAGTTACCCTAATTGGTGGCCAAGAGTTAGAGAATGTACAACTGAAAAATTTGAGTGTAACTTCCCACAAATATTTTTCAGTTGATGTTTTCCAAAATTGTGCACAAGTGATGTGGGAATATGTAACTGCTCTGGCCTTGAATTTCTTTAATAATGCCAGCAAATTCAAAATTGTCTTACTAAGGGCAGTCAGTGATGTTCTGGCTGTTGAATTTGAGGCATTTAATGGCAAAGAATTAGCTTCCAAATCCTTTCTTAACTTGTTCCATGTTTTCAAGACTCTCTTTCCTAGTCATTGACCTTCTTCTGAGTTTTCCATGTTGATTACATGGCATTTATGCTGACCTTAACTAAGCTGAGCATTTTCTGAAAAGGAATAAATAGAAATGTTTCTCCATCAGCACTGATGCCAATAAAACACAGGCCTAAAGTTCATAAATAATATAAAGTTTAAATTGCGTATGATTTCGAGAAATTATCTACTTTTAAAAAATTGCATTTGATAACAAGTTATGTTTGCTTGATAGACCAATTTTCACAAATTATTGAAGTTTCATGGTATCGAAGCTTTCTGCTAGGAAGAGGTCACCTTGATATTTGTACTGAATACATTTCAGCCTTGGCTCCACATTTTATCATTCTTGATGTCTTAAATTTTCCCTTACCTCCACAGTTTTTTTAATCTACTTATTTTTATTATTTGTTTTTATGACTTACTGTCAACATATTTCACTGATTTTCTACTTACTAAACAAAATGGTTCTGTCTGAATTTCATGTGTAGCCTTAATTTTGTAACTTTTAATGTATGATCTGTGCTATTTAGGTTACTCTGTATTTATTGCTTGTTTTTGTCACTGCCTACTAAATACATTAATGTCTGCGGATTTCTAAATTGTAAGGCTGCTCTCTTCCCCAAAAATGTCAGGACTGATCATGAAACTCTCTTTTTTTTCCCGTCATGATAAATCTAAATATCCACACAGTAAATGCTAGAAGATAATCATGGGCTTCAGTCCAGTCCTGAATTATCTGTCTGTAATGTTCTGTGCTTCAGACAGTATCATCACATTAGCACACCTTAGATGCAGTTATTTAAAAGACACTTTGTTTTATCAAAAACTGCCAAAACCACCACCATCAAACACCCAGAAAATCCTATCTAAGTACTATTTGGCTACTCCAGTTCCACCTGCTGTGAGAATGCTCAGTCCACAGCTGCCCCAAGCAGGGACTCATGGCCTTCTCAGGTCTGTCAGTCCACCTCCTACCAAACCATTTCAATCCCAAAAAGTGTGGTTGGGTGAAAAACCACCTACACTGAAGCTGTTGAATCCAATCCAACCCCTGATTTGGCCTAGAGAAAAGGATGTCCACACAAACATTTCAGCCAGCAGATCTGAGCATGGAGGAACTGCTGGGGGACAAGGATGTGACTGCAGCACCTTCATTTCTTAAAACTGGATTTAAAAAGTAATGTTCTTCCACACTCTGAATTTGCTTTTGTCCCAGCTAGTTTGTGGGCTTTTTGATTTGTTTACTGGATTTTCAAAAGTACTTCAATCCTTTAGAAGCATCAGTTCTTTTTTGGTGTGTTTCTGGTGGTATTATCCCATGCAGCACATGAGAAAGGAAGATGTGGAATCTGATGGGAAATCATAAGAAACAAGATTGATGCTAACATTTTAGCAAAAGAAATGTCCCAGAAGCTCACACATTTATTGTTTCCTCCCTTGACTCTGTTATTGCACACAAGCTCTTTCAAATGTGTTCTAAGTAGTTTTTAAACTGTTTGCAAAAAGTATGTCTGACTGCTAACATTTTTTTCCTTCCCTCTTTCTGCTCTTTCAATCTGTTTAGACGAATTTTTTCCAAATTGTTGCTGGAGAGGGAATGTCATAATTTGACTTCAGTTCCTGTCTTTCGATGTTTGCATGAACTCAGATAACCTGCAGCAATTAAAATTCTTAAATTAAAGCAATTAAAAGTCTTCCAGTTTCTTCAAATTATTTTGTTTCATAGAGGTTTTGTTGTAATCTCCTATCTTCTAAGGAATACAAATCCTTCTTCTTTAACCTTTCTGAGTTTTAGAGATCCTTCTTTCATTTGGATGCCCAGCACTTTATTTCTGCATTCCTAGAATACTTATAAGTTAAGACTGCTGCTTATATAGTGGTTTCAACAGAGCTTGATTAGTATCTATTACAGTGCTAGTCTAATTTATTTTTACTTATTCTTAAATGGTTTCTACAACAACTGTGCCTTTTCTTTTTAATAAGGATAATGCTCAGACTTTCAGTGGCATAACACCCCAAACTTTGAGTATGTTATTCTTTTTCTGTCTCCTGGTAGTTACTGTAAGTTCAACAGGTTTTACTTGTATCAGCACCAAACTGCATGAGATTATTTTGTGAAGTTTATATATAAATGTGTATAATACACATAAACATAGGTATTGATCTCACTGGATCTAACTTGTCAGAACTGTGAGTTTTCCTGCTTTTCTGTGGAGGTCCTTTCTTTAGCAATTGATCTCTAAACAAAAACCATGGGGGGTTTTTTAGAATGATGGTCTCTTAGTTTTGTAAATCTGGAAATGTCTGACTAAAATTGGTGTGTATGTCCCCAAGTACCTTAGCTTGATCTTACCAGCACAACTACTCTCGTGCATAGGTGGAGCATCTGTTTTATGGCAAAGCAATCTGTGATTGTATGGTGGCTTGATACTGGCTGACAAATGCCCATACAGCCACTTGCTTAATTCTCTTCCTCCTCAGCAGGACAGGGGGAAAAGCCAGATGAAAAGATATATGCACCAAGATGAAGACAGGGAGATGTATTGCCAAGTACCATAACGGGCAAAACAGTCCTGATTTGGGGAAAATGAATTTAATGTATTGTCACCTGAAATAGATTTACCTAGTGAGAGGCAAAGGTCTCCCCTGAACCCTATATTTCCCAGGCTCAACATCACACCCTCACTCCCAAATCTTCTCCTACCTCCTGCAAGAGGAGCTGGCAGAACTGTTTCTAATTTTTTTTTTCCCCTCACCCCAGGTACTGTTTTTCCCTTTCTAGATTTTGACCCGTGCATTGATACGTACATACAACCTTCTGTCCTTTGTGCAGTTTTGGGGGTATTTTACTGATTTCTGTTCCCAGAGATGTGAGGAAGACTCAGCTGTGGAGGCTGGTGTCTGCATACCAGTAATTCACTGAAATAATCCCAACAGAACTCAATATTGCAGTGGTATTTTTCACAATCTGGAGATGTGCAGCTGTCATGATAAAGTGAACTATCTGAGTGTAATTGTGTATGCAGCGAGGACGCTTTGATAAAATTAATGGAAATCACATTGGCTAAAGCTGTTCCCTAAGCTTGATTCTAAGCCTTACATTATTTTTGATGATGTAACAAGCTCTTCTGAATCGAAAACTTCTTTTTACATATCCCCCAATTAAAAATCTTCTATTTTCCTTCATTTGCCTCACTGCTTAACAATCTATGAGGTTTTTTCATGCAGTGCATTTAATGCTTTCCCATATCCCCTCTGCTAATCTGCCTGGGATGTCATGTTTCTGACAGGATTAGTTGTGTTTGACTGTGGCATGGACATGCCTTGAAAGCGTGGTTTTCCCCAGGCCTAGTGTGGGTCATCTCATGCCAACCATACACATAACCTAAATTTAATAAAGTGCTGGAACAAACAACCCCTTTGCGGCCACATGGCCACATTTGCAAGGAAATTGAGGTGGGAGGTCAATTTTCACTTTCAGACTAGTTTTGGAGATGCGTGGGTTTTTAAGTGGGGGTCTTTAAATCTCACTTGTCTGACAGGTGGTAAGAAATTTACATTTAAATTGTCCAGATCAGGTTCTTATTTGTGCTGCATTGTTGGACAAAAGAGATTTCGGAGTTTCCAAATCCTTTGCTGCTTGATCTGACCAATCATAGCATTGGTTCCTTTGTTTCAAATCTGGACATTTCTTCTGATTACAGTAATTGTCATTTGCTCTGTCATTGCTTTTTCCCCATCTCAATTTGAATATTGCTCAGAATTACTTGAAAAACATACGTGTTTGGGCTTTTTGTTTCCTCTGAAGAGTGGCATCTCACAAAATTAAATCATTTTACTCTAAGGTTGGATTTACTGCTGTTGGTCTAACCAGAAATGTTGACATTTGTTAAACCTTTCTGAATGCTAGGAAATCCCATTCCTTCTCAAGCAGCACTCATGCTTGCTCATATAATGATATAAAAATAATTTTTTTAAACCCCAACAATACACTGGCAACTTACCAGAATACATGTTGAAAATGCTATTTAAAACAAGTTCAGTAAGACCTAAAGTTCGTCTCAAGACTAAATTGGATTTGAGTTCCTGGAATTGCAAGTGCCATTAACTGGTTATTTAATTTCCTTTTTGATTGAAGAATGCAAGACTCAATAAAAGCATAATTGTGAGTGAAATGCAAATTAGAGATGTTGGAGAAATCCTATTTGTAACAAAGAGTTGTTGGAGAATTAATACTGTGATCTTTTGAAACACTGAAGAATCTGATGAGATCTGGGTTATTTTGTTCATCAGCTACCAGTACTGGGCTTAAAAAGCAACTGCTTCTTTGAGAGATTGTCAGTCAAAAGTGTTCTGATGAGGATGTTCCAAGAGATAAGGTTATTTTCATATTTTACCCATTAATGTTTTTTTTATACACTTTAGCATTTCAGGTCTTTTTAAGAGCATCAGAAGTGTGTAATGCACTTACAAGAGCAACAGAAGTGTGTTGTGACCAGGCAGGCTTGCTGAAATCAGAGTTTTAAATTTCAATTTTTCTTTACTATTGCTTTAATCCAGTTTTTCCCATTATTCCAAACTTTAACAATCTTCTAACCACTTTTTGTCTGCTGTGTATACTGCTGTAATCTCAGAACATGCAAAAAGGTTTTTCAGTGCAGCATTGAAAGGAAGGTTGAAGAGGTGCTAGTGGATTCCATGTAGTTTTTGTTAACAAAGTTGTTGCTGCAATACATCCAGAAATGAAGATAAATAGCATAGATTGGCTGGTTGCTGATAGATACAGGAGCATAAAATCAAAGAAGACACATTGTGATCCTTGCAAGGCAAAAAGAAGGATATGTGGAGCTGACCTCTTGCCAGGCAAATGACTACTACAGAAATGAAGCAGCGTCTGGGCAAGGGGAAAAAATTCTTCCTCTTAAAAAATTAATGCATAAAATTGTTGAGATAGTGCAATAATGCATCAAGTCCAACAACCTGCACAAGCACTTGTTTTAGCAGTGTACATGTAGTGTGTGTTCAAATAGCATGAAATGCCTTTCTGTACAGTGAAGAACAAGCCATTAAGCATCAAATTTAGAATGCACCCCCCGCTCTCTTCCTCCCAAGCGTACTGGCATTTTTGAACTCCAGATTGGATGGAAATATTTCAGTTTTGAGCTGTTGTAGATTTCCTGAGTACAATAGCTGCTGGTGTGACCCTTTAGTATGGTTTACTGCTGCCTGAGGCAAGAATTGAAAAAAGTCCACAGTGTGAATAATAAAGACAAACCAAGAATCAATAATGTATTTGTTAAAAAGACTAAACTAAGTAGATTAAATGTGCCAGACATAGTATCTTGCTTTTTCACCCAACCGGCCTTAAAACTTTATTCGTCATATGTCTTCTGGGAAAAAAGATAAAAGAACATCTTTTTTTCATTTTTTTTTTTATTTTTTTCTTTCACAAGGAGTAAGTATATATTCTTTCAGCTGATTATGTGCTCTTAGGAAATCTTTGATTTCTCTTGAAGAGGAGAGAAGAACAGTGGTTCAGTAGAAATAGTATCAGATACTTTTGTTTGTTCTAGTATGTGGATGGCCTTTCCCCAAATACCCTGTTGGTTTTAGATAATCCAGCTTGGTCTTGGTGCTGCATCTGCTAGAGCAATTGCACATGATAAAAGTGATTTAAGGGCTCACAGTGCTGTGTTCTTCATGTGATTTTGTATTTTTTTTCACTATTGCCTATGTATGTTTGATTACTCTGAAGTTTCTCAGACTTTCTATGCCTCCATCTTCCCTCATTTTGCTGTGGTGGGTCATATCCATTACATCCATGTGTTTCCCCGAGTTCTTGTAACTCCTCTCATGGTGTGCTGCCTATTTGAGACAAAGTACTGAGAGCTCCAGCATAGCCAGTAGCCCTGATATTTTCTCTCCCATTCAGCCCTTCTTCCCAAATTCCTACTCCCCATCTTGCAGCAAGAGGTTCCATGCTGCCTCCCTTTCCTCCTCTTCCTCCACCTCACTCTGCTGCTCCTCAGTGCATTCTCCTGGCTCCTGCTGTCTGCACAAAGATCCGTCAGCAAGAAGAGCGAGCCTCTCATGACAATTCCTACCCCTGCTCCCCCTGCCCAGCCTGTGGTGGCAGATTTACTAGTAGACATCAGAAACTCAGTAAGGAGTGGCACACTGAGAATATCTCTACTTCAGATAAGCCTTCAATTAGAGCCTGCGATCAATGGCAAAATGCCACGAGGAACAGCGTTTGGCAAGGTACAGAATCATTACTTTATTCCCACTGCTGAACAGATCATCCCTTGGTGCTTAGAGACAGAGGGTGTCAGGGAGGACCTGGGATAGTGTCAGTGGAGGTTGAGGAGGTCCAGTGCCCTGGACCACACATTTCAAAAGAAAGTATCAGTTTCAAGTGGAATTCAGAGCCTGTGGGTGCGTGGGGGTTGGTTTTCTTGGGGTTTATCTCCTGTGGCATTAGCAAGACACTTTAGGAATGTAGGATTGATTCCTTACACTTTGCTGCACTTGAGAACAACAAGGCATTTTTATTTAAATCAGTGGGTAGAATAAATATTTAACCTTGTTGGAATTGTAACTACACTGAAGCCAATATCCCATTGCTGTGCAATTCAGTGTATGATGGGAGATTTTACAGCTGACTAGTGCTTTACACTTTGTTTCAAATTACTTTGGCTGTATTATGTTGCCACCCTAAAACCCAACTTGCTTGCTATGTATGGCAAAATAGAAGATTTAATGTTCTCCATTAGGAAGCTCATGTACACTTTGAAATCTCTTTCAATTAACATTTCTTTGTACAATGTTTGTTTCTGGAATAGCAATTCTGGTTATGGTATAAAGTGTATTTAAAGGAGAATTATGTGCTTGAGCTCAGGAACAGCTGCAAACGTGTTTAAACAGCTGTGTAATTTACACAGACATTGCATATACACTCTCATAGGTAGATTTTATAATTGCAAAATTACCTGTGTGAGTATATCTGCCATTTGCATTGTGTATGCTTTCTCCTCCCACTGGAGAATGCTAATGGCCAGAGCAGTGAGATCTTTTCCTTTCAGTGTTGCACTGGTGTCTTTCTGTTCTTTCCCCTACTATGCTGAGCTTGAAGCTTTAATTTTCTACTTGGGCATTAGAAATTCCCTGACAGACAGAAAAGCTCTATCACACAGTACAATAAACAGCACAGTAACGAAGCAGTCTTGCTTTCCAGAGTCTCCAAGTAGTGCTTGCTATGTTTTATTTTACAAGACTGCTACAGAATCCATGATGTGATCCCTGCAAGCACACTCCTTCACAAATGCTGGAAAAGCGAAACCAAAACCTTGACTTCTAATAAAGAAAATCTACTGACTACTGCAGAAAAGTGAAATTCTTACACACATGCAGCTCTCCTTCAGAATAGCATTAGGATACTTCTTGCAGCAAGGTACTCGTAGGGGAACTGTGTTCCTCCTGAGTAGTCCAAGTGTAAATGCATTTTCACTAAAACTTCTCCTCCCACTTCCAGTGCTAGTAAATATCAAACAACTCAGTAAACTTGAAATCTAGTTTTTCTTCAGTGTTATCTTTAGACTTATTGGCGCAAGCCTCTGCTCACATGACCTACATAATTACAGTGTGTGTCTCTGTTCAGCTGATGCTTTTTACGCAGTTATATGTCAGGTATTTTTCCAATGATATCAACATGGCAGAGTGTGAAGTGAAGCCTGGTGTGATATTGTGTATTTCAGAGAAAACAGCTGTGACCTAGTTTGTCTTGCATTGCAGCCACCTTTTGGCAGTTAACTTCTTTCAGCTGCAGCCCTAAGCTGAGCCCAGATAGACAGCAGAAAAGCACCTGAGTTGTAGATGGTGCAGGTGAGTGGATGTGCTGGTCAGACAGGAGGCCCTTGTTAGCCAGCACACCCTGGGCCCCTCTTCTGACAAGCCGAGGCTGAGCAAGCCCTGTTACCCAGAGAGTCCATCTACTTTGACCTGCAGCCTGTCTGGATTTGACGGGCTTGGTGAGTTTCATCATGTTCCCTGGTGCCAGCATTGACCCTGGCTGACTTCACCAGGGATCCCTGCCTTACCCAGGGTACTTTGGGGGATGAAGAAAGGCTCTCTCTTATTTCAATTCTCTGCCAGCTTTGTGTCACTGTATCAGAGCAGAAAAGTTCTTTTAAGCTTCTTTATTAGCCACCTTCCACCAGCTGCATTTGTCATGTCAGTTGAATGCAAGTGGAAATGTTTTTTCAGGAACTGCATGTGGTTTTCTGTTTCTGCTGAATATTTTCTTCAAGGAAAATGTAAAGGCATGTACCTTTCTTGGGAGAAAATGAGAAGCATATAGTGATTTCTTCAGAATAATGTTTTGTTTATGCATTTTGAAAATTTCTTATTTCCCCTTTTTGTTTTACATGAATGACAATTAATTGCTGTAGCACAGTCTGTGAAGGATACAGTGAATTGGTGCAGCTTTGTTTCTCAGGGTAACAGAAAGGTCACTGGCTTTTCACAGTACTTAATTTCACTTTCTTAGAGTTTGTTTTTTGAGTGGACAGCAAATAAGGTTTTCTCTGGCTGAATGAGTTCAATAAGGCAAGGTAGGTTATTTGGCAGAAGATTCATGGCTCTTCTGTTTAGTCTTCAATGTAGCTGATCCAAATGAGGGTACTTTCTTTCCAAGTTATGCGTGTCCACAAAAATGATCAAGGTAGGAACCTATCTTGCTTATCCAATCACTATGTGACAATGGTTATTTAAAAAGAAAATAATAAAGAAGAGTGAGAGAAAAAAGCAAAAAGCTCAAGAATAGCAACACAATAAGCTTTTTGGTAGAATACTGTCATCTCTTTCCAAACAGAACGGATTTACTATGGTAATGGGAATCAACCTAGCATGAGTGAATTCATTTTGACTACTAAAATACATCTTTGACAAGATGATTATATGGGATCAGTTGCAAGATTATTCTATTTATTTCACAGCTGAAGGACAAGTAGATGTATTGAGTTAACCCTACCTCAGGCATGGTGGGCCGTGCATCTCATTTGTTCTCTTTTATTGTCCTAAGCACTATCATCTGTGCTGTCAATAGCTGGTCTTAACCCACATGGCCATAATGAAGCCCAGTTATTTATGTGTTGGTTGGGATTCAGAAGGTATTATAGCACCAATAATAATATTTGGTTTCAGAACATGTATGGAATAAATGCTTAGTGCCTTTTTTCTCTTCTTTCCCATTTCTTCTTTCCTTTAAAACATCTTTATAATCTGTGCCATCTGGTGCTGATGATTCCCACATAGCAAGTACTTGATGCACAGTGGAGATGCCCTGTCATACTGTCTGCAGAGATGGCCTTCAGTACAGTCTCACGGTTTAAAAACATGACAAGCTACTATTTGAAGAGCATCATTTATATATCTATAAACATACTGACAAAATTATAAACTTAAAACATGGAAGTTTCTCCATTTTAACAGTCTTGTTGATTAAGCCATGGGACTCAGGGTTGATTTTAGCACACAGGAACAGTCTGCAAACTGTTACATCTTGATATATGCACAAATATGCCAGTGTAGATATTTTTCTGAGAAAATATGAAAACACATAATGATTATTTGTGTTGATGTGCATTTGGTTATTTTCATGATTTGCTTCAAAATGAAACCATTAAAACTGGCAAATAAGAATATTAAGCTTGTGACATGCTTTTTAGACTTGTGACAAGCTTTTTAGAATCCATAGAGAAGGGAACATGTTTTAAATGAATAAAAACCTGCCTAGCACTTAGGCTGTGCTAACTAGAAAGGATACAGACTTTTCTTTTTTTTTTTTTTCCCTATCAAGATGAGTTGATAGAAAACTCATCACTGAAAACATTAGGCATCTCAGTTAAACTGACAAATTATAACACTTATCCCTACAGCTACTGAAGTGATTTTTCTGGATTGACATTTGCTTGTTAGTATTATAGCCCTCCTGTTATAATCTGTTATCTTAATCCTCAGATCATATTAAAGTTTGATTGCTTAATACCTGTGTTTTGTTAATGGACTTTTCATGGGGAGGTGGCATTACCTGATTGTAAGTTAGACATTTTTTGTAAGATTGCATGAAGCCCAGTAAAAGAGGCAGAAAAAGCTACCAGCATCTCCATGCAGTTTGTGAGTCCCTGAAATAGATTTCTGTTAGTTTTGTGTCACAAAATCCTTGTTGCACTGTTATGCTTTGAAGAACATTGTGCAGGGCCAGGAGTTGGGCTCTGTGATCCTTGTGGGTATGTGTCAGCTCAGAATACTCCATGACTCCATGGACTGCTGGTGTATGATTTTCTGATACTGCACAGATAAATTAGGCAAAGAGTAACAGACATTCACAATTTGCAAACGTTTCTCCACTGAATCCTCCAAGCACAAAAAACTAAGCATTTACACAAGGGTGTCTAAAAACAAGGAATTAATTGTGTATTTTCTGTACTTCGATGAAACAGGGGGACTTATGTTCTTACCCGTTCCGTTCCAGGGAATAAATACAAAATGTAATGGGAATGTCAGTGTGTATCTCTAGTCACTATCTTAGTTCTCCTCCACACTCTTCTCCTCTAAAACAGCACATTTATTTCATATCAGATACATCAAAATAATTCTGCCATACCTTATCATGCCTTTGCAGGAAAATTATGGCCATGTGACTGCAAGGGCTCGCACAGCCTAGAGCTTGCTTTGCCAGCCATTTTGCAGATCAGGGTTACAATTTCCAGGAATAAGTTGGTAAAGCCCTGGAAAGAGTTGCAGAATCTTGTAAGTTTGAAGACCTCTCAAAGCTTTCCTAGGCCGTCAGTGTGGGTAGTATCTGTGCAAAGACATACCAAAAGCAGCAGAGTTCAGACAAGATGCACTTTGTGATGGTAGCAGCGTGCACACCTTGTTCCTACTGACTTAGAAGGTGTGCACCCACTGTGCCATCAGCTGTGTGATGGTGAAAGCTGTGCTGTGTTGTGAAGGATGGCTCCTCAATTCAGAGGGGCACCAGAGGAGTGGCTGCTTGTATCCAGGATTTTGCTGTACTTGAGGAGCTGGGATCCTGGTAATGGATGGTGGGATGTCATCAGTTGGCACTGCAAAATGCAGATAGTGGCAGTAAAATTGTGACTTGCTGAAGCAGCTCTTCAGGAAGCAGACACAGCCTGCACTGTTTTTGTGGCATACTGGGTGTGTTGCCAAGGTGCTCACTGTGGCAGTGGAGGATGGAGAAAGCTCAGTCCAAGTTAGATACCTGTGTCTGTGGGTAGGGACACTTGGCCGCACACCTGTCCATGGCATACAACCTGCCAGCCCTCTCTTTTTCTCCAGGTAGATACACAGTGAAGTCCTGCACCTCATGGGCAGTGTGTGCTTTTTTTGTGCCCTTGTCCTTTTCAGTATGCTGGAGGAGCACTCACTGCAGTAACATGGCCCAGTGTCACTCATTACTTTACCTGTTTTATCTTTTGTGAAATTGAGCCTTCAGCCAGAATTGCCTGAGCTGCTGCTCCAGCAGTCAGTAAACTGTGAGGCACCTCGAGCTCATTTCTCTCAAGTAATTTGATTCCCACGTGCTTCCTGAGATTGCTTTCTCGCTGAAAGTGGGAAATGGGGGATGGGGGGCAGATGGGAGCAGACCAGAAATGTTATGGCAGGCAAATGTAGGTTAGAGATAAAAATAATGCAAAAGCATGTTTTAAAAGATCTCATCTCATTTTATCTTCCTTTAACCCAGTCCTATAAACAAAAATGTTTTTCTGTTTGAGAATCAGAGACACAGGGGGTTTTGTGCTGGTGCAAGGTTTGCAACAGGAGGCTAATTCCATCCTGTTCTGCATATAGTCAGTAAGATAATCCTTTCCATAAAATTACAAAAAATGTGTGTAAAATGCTATTTAGATGATTATTTTTGGGGGGTAGCTGATCATAAAAGGCTCTGATGGATTTCAGCATATTTTTCAGAAATCATATACAGAATTCTAGGCTGTTTATTTAGGTTGCTGAACTGTTTCCTTTACGTTGTGATGACTCAGTAGTAATTGAACACCAGTTTTCTAGATAAGATTCTATTTAAGACTGGTTAGTATGGCAGCAGTTTCTAAACAGTGTACAATTTATGGAGAGATTCTATACAATCCCCAGTGCTTTATCACCATTTTGGCCAACTACCCTGCTGCAAGGGAGTGAAAAACAAGCCTGAAAAGTTAATCTTGCTGGAGGGAGAATTGTTCTGAAAATAAACCATTCAGTGCATAAACAATAGTATATCAGTTGTCTGAAATACGCATTTGTCCCTCTGCATGGTGTTCATTTTATGTCCAGGCAGAGCTACCACACTCAGGATATGGAATTTCTATGTGAAAAAGTCCCAGTTTGTTAGCTAGGATATTACTAATTTGAGCAGATGGTCTGCTTAGAGCTCTGTTATTTTGTCTGATGAAAATGAGGCTGTTGGAAGTGCCCGCTTTGCGTTTCGTTAGTGGTCGTTAGTTGGTGTCATGAGACATATGCCTTGATGATAGCAGCAGCATTATTAAATGTTATAGGAATTTATTTTCCCAGCAGCAATAGAAGTATCCACAGTAACATTTGTGGGGTCTAAGCTAGTTTTTAATCTTGGTAAGTATATTTTTTTAAAATGGAAAAATATGCTTTCTTGAGAAATGTATTCAAAGGAAGCACATGCTAAATGTTGGTATTATCCAAAATTGGCTATTTTACTTGCTTTTCTTGATGAATGGTTGTCATCTGTCACTTCAAAACAGTACACATGCTGCTGGAGCAAATCATTGCAGAGTCAATTGACAGGGAGTAATGTTTTGGGAATGTGATTCAGTGGAGGAATTTTGGTTTGGGTTGGATTTTTTTCCTAATCTTGCATTGCACAAGTTCTGAAAAAGGGTTAAAGAAGGTATAAGTCAAAAAGCTGAAAATCTGTAATTTTTTGCAGTATCTGTGTTTCAGTTTATGGTGGAAGGGTGATGTATGATGTAAGAAGGGCTGTATCTACACAGCTGTGTGACAAATTTCATGACTCTTTCTAACCCTATTGCTTGTCCACTGTGCCTGCAGCTCCACCTCTTCAAAGCCTGTGCTATTAATCTGACCTACTGAGAGCGATTCATGCAGCTTATGGGGTTTTATTTTTAAATCTGCACAGAAATGATTTGCTGCCCCCAAGTTAGGAATTTAAAGGAAAATTAAATTAAGGTGCTTAAGTAATGAAAGCATCATTGGATTTGATAGGTAGAAACCATCAAAGGAAGAAGTCTGTATCCATGGAAAGATTTTTGATATTTAGTGCTGGGGGGCATTACTATTGCTAATGTATCGTGCAACATAAGGCCTTAAGTTCATATGCCTACGCTTCATGAATTCTTTAATTTCCAAAGTTGTTTGTTATGATTTAGGTCATAAATTGAGAGATTTCCAACTCAAACATTTCTCTCTTTATAAGGCCTGTGGCACTGGGGTCATAACGTGGTATACTTTTGCTGACAGATGGATTAAAGAAAGAAAGCCTTAAGGAAGCCCTCATGCCTTAAGAAATGTCTGAATTTTTCTTGCTGTCGTGAAATGTGAGCCTAGTATTTGTTACTGTGATATATGTGTTAAATGGTTGCCTGCCTAGTATGACACATGTAGCTCTCTATTGTTTCTTCTTCTCTTGAGCAGTGGACTTTTCTTAACCAGAGTCAAGTTAAAAAAAAAAAAAAAACCAATAAAGCATTGTTGTGCCTATTTTCAATTTATTTAGCTGGGGAAAAATGTAACAGATGTTACCTAAAACCTTTATACAAATCTCTAAAGAAGGGAGTTGACCGACTGTAATTCCAAAATATTTTAAGGAATAGGAAGAAGAAAAGCCCAGATTTTTCTTTTCTTGTATATATAAAAGAAATATATGCCTTTAATTTATCTCTCATTTCTTCTCTTTTTAGGTTTTCCGAATGAGCCTGCTGCTGTCATTGCCCTTAACACTATTAAGGAATGGTTAAGCAAGAATCATGATGAGGTAGGGAATAAATTTTGTTTTTTCAAGTTTCTGTTTAAGGTTATGGTCTCTGACTGCACAACTGTGAAAAGATTACACACAGCCTTGAGCCTTGAAGTCTTCTATTATTTAGTCTTAAGACCAGTAAAGTCTGGTCAGGACAATATAGCTAGGGGAAGATTTTTATATCTAAAAGCTATACTAGAGTTCAAAGGAAATGCCTTTGTTTGAAACCATACTGTGCATTTCCTGTGCATTGTAATCTTTTCTGGCAAAGCAGAAGACTATTTTCTTCCTAAGCTGTTTGAGTGTCAGAGTTTTTGGGTAATAATGAGGAGATTCTTGGAAAGGAAATGTGCCTAGCAGTTGTCTCAGTGGAAACGGCCACCAAAGGTTAGTGGTGTTCCAGAGGTCACTTTACAGTGAAGAGCTGTAGGATCCTTTTTTCTATTTTCGTTAATTTTTTTGTTTGCTTACTATTAAGTGTTCATTTTCCCAGAAACACTCATTAAATATATGAATTTTTAACAGTACTGGTCACCTTCCAGTGGCAACATAATAGTGATTATTTGTACAAGACAAAAAATGCTTTTAAGAGAAGGATCTGCATCTCTCCCCTTTCCAGTGTTTGTCTTTCTGTGTTCCTAGTGTTGGGTTGAAGAAGTGCAGCAAAAAAGTGGCAAAAAAATAAAATAATCATGTCTTGAACTGACAGTCTGCCTGTTTCCTTATGATGATAGCCAGCAGATTTCAGATACTTAAAGTTGTTTGGTATTTTTTTCTGAAAACATTGAACAAAGCATTCAGTGGAGAAGCACTGCATACATGGACATAATTAGTAATATTTTTCCTCTAGCAATATATTCAGGGAGTCTGTTTTTTCCCAAGAATCTGATATGTCAGGGTATGGATTTAGTGGGTTTATGTGGTTTGGTTTGGGATTTTTGCCAAATTTGAATTGAAAGGAAGTAATGTGTTGAGATTTGAGTGGTACAATTGAGGTTTTCAAACCTGCAAGTGCACTAGGAAGTGCAAACCTGTTTGGACACTGATTCTTTGTAGCACTGAGTAGTTGGTTGCTCTGGCTTTTGCTGCTGTTGCAGCTGCTTCCCACAGCTAGAAATCGGAGCAGTGAAGCAGGAGTTTTGGATGGACAGATTTCATTGACACTGTTAGGGCCTAAATCTCATCAGCTTAGCCCTAAACTTACATTTTTGGGATCTGGTCTGTAATTTTAACCTTGACTTGTGAAGCTAAAACCAGTATGTTTGTGGTGCTTACCATCTTATAATTTCTCCTAGCTTCATTTATACCTCATAATTTAAAAAGTAGACTAAAAGGTTTGTGGTTTTTTTCTGCAGAAATAAGCTTTTCTTCCTCAAAAGCTGAGTCTATATTGTACATACACCTCCTGCCTTGCTCCTCATGAACTCCAATTTAACCAGAATTACTTCTAAATAAGTAGCTGTTGTTTATAATATTTAGACAGTGAAAGGAGCCCTAGGCTGTCCTAAATAAAAAGCAATTATTCAGTTATCCTACTCATCTTACACCGCAGTTGTTTTTTGTTTGGACTATTGCAGCTCATAGTTGTCTTAAATGTTGTTTTCCTAACATCCTGAATCCCAGCCTCACCAAGCTGAGGTCTCACTGTTTGATGCACTTGAAGACCATATGGGTGTTGCAATTATTGCATATTATTGATTATGGCAATGCAGAGCTGTTCCCTCAGAGTTTTTGTTGATTTTCAAGGGAAGTGGAATATTAGGTTTCTGTCAAGATATGTTTTGAGGGTTTGGTTATCCACAGCTTTGTACTTTCTCACATGAAACTTACCCTCTTCCTAAGGTTTTTCCACAATCTACTGGCTTAAGTTTTAGATTACGGCATACTAGCATGTTTTACATGTCATAAACAGGACAGCAGCAAAATAAAGATACTTAATGTTATTGAGGACAGCAGTAACTTATGCAGTAAAAGGGATCTTTGGGGAGCATGCCATTACTGGGTTGCTGTTATTTAATGCATATTTATCTGGTTTAAAATAACTGATGTATCTCTGTACCAAGTGTCAATCTGATCCATTTTATATTGTTATGGAATCACAGAATGTTTTGCATTGCAAGGAACCTTAAAGTATATCTAGTTCCAGCCCCTGCTATGGGCAGGGATGCCACCCACTAGACCAGGCTGCTCAGGGCCCCAGCCATCCTGGCCCTGAACACTTCCAGGGATGTGTACACTTACTCCCTTGGACTAGATTTTGTATTTTGAGTAGTAATATTGCACATTACTGAAGCTTTTCCCCAAAGTAGCTCATCATACAGCAATGGAATGAAGATGACTTTCTGTGCTTTAGTACAGGCTCCTGTTATTGCACACAGCCATATGATATAGTCCTTTCTACAGAGTTCTGTCTTAAAGACAGATCAATTCCCACTACACCACTGGATATTTAAATTCACATTTTCTAGTCTGGGAGGAAAACTCTAACGATCTGGCATGAGGGCAGCTTTTCAGAGAGCTGTCCACATCTCACTGCTGTTAGCACTGACCAAGCCTGCTCCCCTGTTGCTGCCTGCCCTGTCAGGATGAGTTGGTGTGTCCTGCTAACAGCCTCTCCTGAACAAGAGAGGCCCAAGCTTAGGAACACTTGGCTCTGCCAGAGTTAAATTAATCAAAGTCAGTTTCTTCCCCTCAACCTTTGTCCTGCAATCTGCCTTACCTGTGAGAAGGTTCTGCTCCTTCAGTCCCAGAAGTGTCTGGCAGCCAGTTATGCCCTTGCACCTAACCACTCACTAAGGTCTCAAACTCTTTGATTGTAGAATGTGAACTGACTGATTGAATTCAAGAAGTTTTAGTGCAAGATAGACAGCACGCTCAGTAGGGAATCTGCTTCCATAGCAATGTACCTGGCAAAAACAGGTAGGTAAATAAGATGGAAAGCTGACAAATTTCCAAGTCTTTTGTTGTGCTCTACAGCAGACATGTCCTCCTGCCTTTCAGCAACCCAGGAATCTGTGACAAATTCTGGAAAAGATAAGGTGATGTTCTTGTTTTACCTCTCTACCTTCCTGTAGTTCTTCTTTCCTTTGACGCTATAATGAAGATTTTTTTAGATGTTGATATTTATTTCAATATAAATGAATCAGTTGCTAATATTCTTTACTCAGCCCAGGGGCCTGAAAATGGAACTTGAATGACTCCTGCAAGCTATGTTAGAGTCCTGCAAATTTCTGTCATAGTATTTAAAAGACAAGTGATTTGCATTTAATAAAAGGTTTTCTTATCCAAGCCCATGGTTGTGCTTGACCCCTCAGGTGTTTGTATAAAAACTTATTAGCATGCTTAGCTCTGATGTCACTTAGATGAATATCTCATTACCATGCAAATGGAGTTAGCTCCTTTCTGAGGTTAATTGTTACAAAGCAACAGAGAGATATTTCTATAGTAATTTACTCAACATACTGCCACCGCAGTCCAGCAGCCTAAAACTCAACTACATAAACTGACTGGGAAAAACAACCCTATTGCAAGCAGTGGTCTGGACTCAGTTGTGTGTAACAGCAGCACCATTCCTCTCTTGAAGCCCTTAGTGAAACTAATCTCAGGCCATGCTTTACACCCAGATTTGCTGACTTGCAGCCAGGGGGCAAATCTAGTTTAGAAGCTGGTAAATGGTGTAATGTTGTAAGTGTAGAAATCCCTTGGAGCAAACTCCCCAGCATGGCCTCAGTCAGCAGCAGAGCTTAATTTACTGCAGACCACCCAGGCTATCTCCTCAGGAAACTGTGTTTTCACATTGCACAAAGTGCTCTAGAGGTTTAATAGAATTCTTCAGAGCACAGAATAGAATTGGAGTCCACTCTTTAGGAAATGACACTCTGGGATTCATTTTAAAATGCACATTAAACTCTTTAAACAGGTCAGAATGTTTCTTTCTGGGATTATTTGGCTCGGTTGGAGGTGTTGCCAGCTGATTTCCTGTAATCTCAAAAACATCGTGACAACTTTAAGTACTGGACCCCCTACATTATTGCAAGTGATGGGGAGAGGGTTTTCTTCGTTTGGACTTTTCGTTTTTTTTGTGGCAGATATCTTGGAATGTTTGCAATTATAGAAATTAGCTACTTTTACTTTGCTATGTTTCTCAAAAGGATGAAAAATAAAAAGATCTCAGTGTATGAGACACTGACATGAAAAGCCTCAGGATGTTTTCACTGCTCAAGAAAATAATTTAACAGCACATTTAGTTCAAAGTATTGTTCTTTCTCTTGCACAATATCTCACAACATTCATTACACACCCTGGTAGAACAACAACTAGGAAAGTGCAATGGCAATTGCACTTTGTGTGTGCCGCTGAAATAACTGATACAAATTAAAAGCACATAAGTGGGAAATAAATCAACACATTCTTGATTCCTTTTCATTAGACTCATTGCTGAGCTTTTTTCTTATTTTGCCTGAAGTACATGAGACTTAGGTCCTTGTCTTTTAGCAGGTAGTTATGTATCATCCCACAGCCAAAAAAAAAGTGAGAACGTTTCCAGCAAAGCAGGATGAACCAAATCCTGGTCCAGCTGAAATTTGTGGAACTCTGTTTTAATGGGGATGGGGAGGTGCTCAGGATCACACCTGCTGTATTCCTCCTGACAAAAATGTTCATGAGGAAACCCCTCTTTGTTTAGGTAGGCACACTCCAAGATGGGTGCCCTGCACCTATGCTTCCTTTGGTACTGTGCTCCATCCAAATATGATATGTGGGGGTATTTTCCACTACTAGGGTAGCTAAAGACAGGATATTTCACACATCTAAAATGGTGCTGGGTACTGGGGATCAGTTTGGAGAGAGATGTTGTGACGACCAGCTACTGCCTGGGAGGGCAGAGCAAAGGGAGCTGCCACCGCTCTCCTGCACAAAGCAGGCTTGCCTGAAAGATCATTTAAATATTAATTTTATTTTGTTTTTAATTTCTCTAACCCCCTCCTTTTGGTGGTCTCGGCAATCTAATTCTAGCTCTTCATTCTTCAGAGACAATTAAACAAAGTGCCATCTTGAGATTAGGTCTAGTCTTTATCTCTGCAGAAGGATGCAGATGGAGACAGCATGTCTTGGAAAATGTTGCCTGATGCAGTTCCATTTAATGTAACCTCAGTGAGATTCCCCTAGGGCACAGCAACTAACTTTCAGCATGTATTCCAGAAAGGAGTGGAGTAGCTGGCTGACAATATTTAATTAATGAAAGCAAGTTAAAAAAAAACCCAAACATATATATTAATGCAAACGGCAGCATGACTTTTAGTTCTGATTTGTTAGTTTTCATGTTTACAGTTTTACAGTAGTCAACAAAACCATGTGAAATTCTGACAAAAATATATGTATTTATGCCTAAGGCGATATCTTTTCATTTGGGCCTATGGTGACATGTTTGTTTTTTTTTTTTTTTTAAGAATATTTATTACCAAGACATAAAGCTCTGAAAATGCAGGTTTCTATTGAAGCCACTGACAGAACCTCAAGGACAGTAAGGGTGCCGATAAAAATTCATCCGGCTATTTTGGTCTCTGTGATATGCCAGTGTCACTTGATTAACATAATCTCCTCCCCTCCCCCAGCACTGTTCTCTTGGGTAGGTTAAAAAATGATCTCCTTTCTATTTCTACATTCTAATTAGGTGGTAATCATATGCTGCTCTGATTGAAATGAAAATCAGCCATCATGCCACTGTCATCTTGCTGAAGTCGAGAAAAAAATTCTTTTCAACTGGTACAAAATTAAAATGATTTACTTGCTCTGTGTAGCTGCTCTCTCACCAGGCTCAGAGAGATTCAATGCTGTCCCCAAAGCCCAAATCCAACTATCATCCCTACAGACAATTCATTTTCTGAAATGATAAGGCAGCTGCCAAGGCAGCAATGCTTTTCTTATATGTTCTTCAGGCTGCTGTTTAGTTAGAGGGGTGATAAAGCAAAGCGAACAAAGCCTGTCTTTGTTACACATAATACTTTATTTATTAACTTGAAAAGGTTTTGGTATTTCTGCTACAGCTACTGAGAAACAGGCGGGAAGGATCCCTCCTGGACAGAACTGTTAGAGCTCGTGATGGCTGGGAATGTCCCGGGCCCATGTCCTGGGGTATGGCTTCTGTGATGCTCGTTAGTGACCAAAATGGAACTGGGAGGAAGGATTTGGAGACATGGCTTTCTGTCAACTCTTCCTTCTAAAGTTTGTGGAGGATCAAGGAAATCCATGCACAGCGTAGATGTTTTTGCTGAATACATCTTTGTAAAGGTTTGTCTAACCTTTTGTGTACTGCATCAAAAACATCTTCAGTAACTCTGCTACAGCTAATGAGTGTCACTAATACAAAACAGAGCTCTGCATGGGTTCTTTTGTGTTTACAGCAGTTAACTGTTTAATAATTGAAATTTGCCAAAGAATTTGTTCTTTTTATCCTTACAGTTTAATAGCAGTTATGATACCAGGAGTCTGGATAGCTTCAAAATTCTACCGGCACGTAGCTAAATTAACAAAATTGTCATCTGCTTCAGGGCTGAGATTTTGTCTGAGATTTTTGTTTCTTTGATTTATTTTTTTCATTGTGATTTCTGGGTGTTTAGAGGGGCCTTACAACTGTAGTGAGCCATGTGAAAAAATACTTAAAAAAGTAAGTAGAAACAGTGGCTTTATTTTCCTTCTTGTTACTTCTTGCATGACAAAAAAGATCAGGATAACATCCTGTTATTTCTGTACTGGCTTTCAGCCAGAAATCTGATAATTTCAACTGGCTCCTCAAATCAACACAATGCAGAAGAGGTCCAGCCTTCATTCTGGAAGGATTTAGTTATTATTGCTGCCCTTCTGGGGACTTTAAATCGGCTTGTGTTCTTCATCCTGTGTATATGTAGGAATAAATACCTGAGGAATAACAATCCATGTAGCTCAAATGAGATTCATGAATGAAATACTTCATGAGTAATGGAGAAATTGCTGCTCCAGTCTGTGTTTTGCTTCTGAGCTCTTCACATCAGTAAATCTGTGGCAATTTATGTTTTGTGTGTCTGACTGAACTGTATCGGTGGGTTACAGCTGGGTGTTAGCAGGAACTGCTCTGAGATGGGGTAAGGGGAAGGAGATGGTGAAGGAAGTTCTCCTTCTGCTCTGAGGAGGTTTGCAAGGAGGCTCCTGTTGTGGAGACAGTGCTTTGGGAGACTCATAGGGAAGCTGTGTGCCGGGAATGGCTTGGGCTGGCAGGCAGCAGCAGACACAAAGCAGGTGGGACGGATGGGCACCAGCTGCAGGCCAGGCTGCCTGCCCAGCCACAGTCCCCAGGGACAGAGCTGGCACTCTGCTGGCACAGGCAGCAGCCCTTCTGCACAAGACAAGAGCACGTGCTTGTTTTTGCTGGCACTTCCCTGGCATCCTGCAGAGAGCGTGATGGCTTCTTGGGTGTTCCCTTTCCAATAAACTCACATGGCTCTTCTGCTGCTGGAAAGGTGCCACTTGGGGTTGATTTAAATTCAGTTCTCTTGCCTACAGTTTTTTCCCAAAACAGAATGTCCAGTGTGGAACGTGAGGGTGAAATAACACTAAAATACAAAACAATACATTAGATGAGTCTCATACTGAAGCAAACATTGGATCACCCTATGAAGAGCCAAACTGGTACGAAAAAATAACTGTAAACAGAATGTTTTGTTAGGTTTTATTCCACTTTCCTGTTTAAGATCTGGCCAATTCTTACCAACATTTCTGACCACATCAGCTACCAACAGTAGGTCACAATAAAATATGTACAGAAGAAAGCCCACATGGATCCTTACGGCCAGAGTGCGTTTCCTATGAGAAACAGAATGAGTTTATTGCTGCTAGACTTCAGCATCTTGACATATGGTTTCAGATATATGATTCTGACATTTAATAGGTTAGATGATATTGGCCACATACTTCTTAGGTTCTGTATCCTACTGTATTCCTGGGAAGGTGAAAAATAGGTCTGTCTATTAAATATGAAATGACAGAACAGATGAGAAGAGCACTGTGGATGTGGAGAGCATTGACAATGAGGAGCTGTGGAAACATGGGAATGGTGGCAGATTTCCAAGATAAAATAACTGAAAATTAATACAGAACAACTTGCTCAAATTCAAATGTGAGCAGAGTTTAAGGGTGCATATCACCTTCCTACTTAGACTTCAGGACAGATTATGAGATTCTTTCATTTATTTGGGATTAATGAAAAAGTGGAAAATAAATAAGGTGAGCTATGAAATTCTTCACTTCCATAGGAATTGTAAGCACTGCTTCATGGGAAGAGTTTTTGAAAAAACGCCACACAGAGACTTGCTGATGTTTCTCCTTACTTCTAACTTCATCTCTCAGGAGATAAAAAATTAAAATTAACTTTTACCAGCATAGGCTGTTTACAACTACTAAATCTAAATAGAATTAATTTCTTGAAGCTCTTATTTTCTTTTACCTACATAAGAAAGAAAAGGATGAATATACTTTGATGCTAGTAAAATAAGTAGAAAACGACCAGTGGTTCGATGATAAATATGAGTGAGGGTGAAAGCAGAATTAAGTAGCTTTAAAAGCAATATAATTTTACAGTTGAGATGAAAGTTTCCATGGCACAGAGCACAGCTTTGACTTGCAGTTATGCCTTGTAAATAACAAGGTCAGCATTGCCATGTCTCTCATCTTTTCTGTCTGTCGTCATCCTGATTTAGGAGCACGTTTTCATTCTGGAGTAGATTTACATTTACCAGAAGTGAATTTGGGATGCTTTTCTGAACCAGGAGTGTTGAACTTCTCTGAGCTAGTGTATTTGTCTCACCTTTACTCTCACACCTAAGATACCACTTGGTAGGACACTTCCCTACTCTTTAGTACTTCAGGCTGAAAAGAAATATTAATACTCCGCTGCTATATTTTCATCTGCATGATCAATGCCCAGTAAATCCAGGGGAGTAAATGTCTTTCTGATTTCTCCCCCTTGCAAGAAACTAGGGCTTTTTAAGAACCCATGTCTAAATTTCCTAGATATGATGATGTACGAGGAAGGGATTTTTGAGGTTCTGCATTCTTTTCTAGTTTCTTCCATACAGCTTTTCTACACACTTAAAAGGCACTGTGCATTTCAACATCAATCCAGCTACATTGTTTCAGGTTTGGGGAAGAGTTTTATATGTGATTTTCAGCCTTTTGCGCTGGAAATTTCATCTTTCATTTAAAGCCCCTTTGGGTTTGTGATCCAAAAGATTAGAAAACCTTAGTCCTCTATTTGCATATCGATAGTCTTACCCTTAAGTTGAGATGGTGATGGATTATTTTATAGATAAAATGCAGTCTATCTGAATAATTTCATTTATTCTTTTTGCTTTCACATTTTTTTTAAAAGTGCATGTCAAATGTCTTCTCCATGTGTGGAAACAAGACTGTGAACTTGTGCTGTTGCTTGTTGTTGTGCTTATTGTTACAGGAGTTGAGTGCTCAAACTTAATATGAAACAAACCTATCACAGAGCACTTTGACTCCCCTGAATTCAATCCTGATGTCTGTTGGATGATAACCTCTTCCCTGTGGACATTTAAACAAACATCTCCCTTTGGGGTTGCATATAATAATACACGATCTGTATGGTGATAACCTCCTGATGGGAAATGTTTCCGAAGGGACAATAGAAATGAAGTGCTTTAGTCCTGCTGACTGTGTTCCCTGTTAAAATCTCTCCCTACAGACATCACATAAAGTTCATTAATATTTACAGAGCAAATATGTTTCCCTTCAGACAGTTAAGGTGCCACTGCCCTTGATTTTTGTTGAATTCTGTGAACTTTGATACAGTGTTATATAGCATAACTGCAATATCTCATTAATATGCATGCTTAGATTTGTTGAATCCAGACATTTTTTATCTAGTGTGATTTTTATGGGGCATATCATATGAGAAAAAAATATCATCATAACTACAGGATGCTTATGTGTGTATGCCTGTCAGATGGGGTCTGAGTCTTCATGGGAGTTTGGGAAATGCCTGGCCTGCTGTTGCTACTGAATCGCTTATTAGCAAGGTGGAGTTGTGTATGTAAGAAATTGCTGTACTTCAAATTATCAAAGATACTTGTAATTCTGTGCTCTGAGTGTAAATTCAAAGGGTAAGCTTCTGTAGACTAACACTGGTCTTCAAAGTCTTCCTAAATTTTACTAGAGGTGGAATTTTTGCAGTGAGGGAATTTTTGCATCACGGTTGCTAACAAGGAAGGGTGGGCATAAGGATCCCTGATGCTGGAATCACAGAATGCTCTGAGTTGGAAGGGACACACAGGAATTGTCAAGTCCAACTAGGGTGGCAGTGTTGGTGTTTGTTATAGGAGATAAAGAAAAAGCCCGAATAACTCCCATGTTGAAAGCACAAGCATTTGCAAAAAATGCATTGGTTCATTTATTAGCACTTGTGGTGGTGTGAGCATGGTGCTTCAGTTTCTGCAATACTCTCTTTGAGACAGAGATGTCTTTGAGGGACAATCCCATGACACACAATTTATAGCCATGGTGCTCCAAAAATAAATCTAGCTTGTATGATGCCTCCAAATAGCAGAAGCTGAAAGGGAAAGAAGCAACTATAAAAATTTTTGAGATACTAGGAGAATAAAGAGTTCTAGGTGTATAATACCACATGAAAATACTACTTCAATGTGAGATTGCCCAATGTGAGAGTGAAATGAGATTTGACCTAAATGATGAGTGACCTATCTTTATTGGCGATTCATGATCACCTCCTATGCTGTGTATGTGGGAAAAAGGGATCCTGCTGCTGTCAGATGAGCTCAAATCTGGGGAGATGTCTAGCTGTGCATAGCCATGGAGACCCTGTATGGTTTTTCTCTCTGGCCTGGACTGGAAATAAGCAAGGGCAGGGAAGGCTGACACTGTCTCTTACCCAAAGTATTGCCTGAACATTAGAAATGAAGTGCTGAGAAGCTGTTTAATCGAGAGTTTTACTTGAAAAAATATCGTAGTTGAAAGGGAGAACTGCCATAGGTAAGTGCACTGTTAGCCAGTGCGTTTTTCTGAAGTGTGCTGGTGGAAAAAGTTGATCTTGGATGTGTAACACATCCAAAGCATCATACGGAGTAAAAATGAACTGCCAATGCAGGGATCTGGCAGGTTCAGTATGCCTTGCTCTCCCCTCCTTTGTACTTTCTTTCTCTTTGCCATTTCTTCCTCTCAGCCGTCCCTGTTCTGCCCCCTGCCTGAGTGGGAAACTTGTCTATTTATATTTGGTTTTATTGCCTGGGAATTAAGCTGAGTGCTTTGGATCAGGGTGTGGAAAACAAAGGCTGTACCTCCACTCTGGCTCTAGCTTGTGTGCTGCAGCTCTTGTTTTTAGGTAGGGATTTCAGGTCCAGCTGCTCCTTATTGACCCTGTGGGGAAGTGGCAGGTTGAATCAATTATTTGACATGCACATGCTCTGTTGGCACAATTCTCCAGAGCCTTATAATGGTACAAATTATGATACTTGCTGGTGAAAAAAAAGTTACAATTGGGTATAGCAATTAATATGCAATTAAGAAGGCATTCTTTTCTTCTTCCCAAGTATTTTTTTTTCCAGCTATTTTTAGATTTGAATTGACTGAATAGTTAAAGAATTGCTTTTGGAAAGGGGGATGGGAATAGTATTTTTTTCCTGCATTAGCTTTGATTTTTCTTCCTGCAGGGACAACAAGAAGCACAGACAGCTGTTATTAAAAACAAAATTGAACATAAAATGCTATCAAACCATGTACTATCTCTGAACTATAATGCAGCAGTTTTGTGTTTTAATGATGTTTTGTTCTTTATTATGCACGGCATTGGTGTTCCAACTTACTTTTGTTTTGAGAAATAATGAGATTTGAAGGTAAATGGAGAGTATATCTGGAAACAATCTACGTCTAAGGCATTTGGTTAATTTCCTTGCTGCCCAGGGTAGTGACATTGCCCAGCAGGATGAAACGAGGAAGAGGCTGAAGGGTGTTGGGCAGTGCACGGGTTGAGATGTCAGCACAATCTGAAATGACAACGTCTGGGAGCAGAAGAACAGAGCAGTCACAGCCCCCCTTGGCCTGTGGCAGCCCTGCTGAGGCCCCAGCACTGGTGTCAGTTTGTGCCAGCGCCCGGAGCGCTTCTGGGGACGGTGACACATTGTCACCTCGGACCTGGACACTCAGGGCCACCAACAGCCCCAGCTCAGCTGCTGTGCCCCCTCAGGCACTGTCACCTGCGCTGTGTTTGACCTTGTGATGTACAGGCAATAAAGGCTCTATATTTTATAGTAGTCTCCAGAGCTGTCATGTCCCAGTTTTCAGCTAGATTAATTAGCACCCGTGTGAGTAATTCCATGCACAGTCATTTTGAGCTGTTAATTTTCTTCCAGATTATTTTCTTCTAAATGCTCTAGAAAGTGGTTTGGAAGAAATATTCAGTGGTTAATAAAATTATCTATGCATGTGAAGCCATAGATGGGTGTATATTTTATAAAGCTTTGTCAAATGAAAATATATGACAAATGTATACAGATTTTGCTGGCTGGGTGGCCTCTGTGGGCTTTTGCTAAAAGAGGTCAAATTGGTTCTGCGAACTTAAAACCACAACTGTACTAATTAATGTGATAGGAAAATGTTAGGAAATGCAATGTAATTATTCACAGAATTGGGTCATAATTTCTTTTACAGTTAGTTTTTGAGCATGTTGCCACACCACAATGCTCTCCATTAATAATGGAGACATTTTGGAGAAATAGTATTAGCAGCTGGTTGACTGTAGTTAATTGATATATTGTTGTATTCCAGCACATTCTGTCAGGGACTGCTGTGAATGGCTGAAAGGCTTCTAGGGAGAAATAAAACTAAGATAACCAAGGAGAAGTTGTTTAACTTAATAGTTCTCAGGCTCTGTATACCCTGATTCAAGGAGGCAAATTACTGAAATACGTAGAGAATGTTGGTTTAGAAAATAATGATATAATGATTTAATGAATGTTGTCTGTGGGAATAGCACATCAGCTCTTGTAGGAGTAGGGTAATGCAGTGGAGCTCCGGAGAGTTTTAAAACGTGAGTGACTAAACAACATAAATCCATTTACTTATGGATATAATCCAGGCAGCTTTGTCAAAAATTGGAGTAATTAGTTGACAAGGAGTTTAAGGAATGAGCCCTTTATGTAACTGAGACATGCTAATTACTGCCTTCCCCCCCTCCCAAAATCAACAGAGCTTCAAATAACTGTATCTCTGTTTTCAGAGTGAGGACTAGAGAAGAGAGATAGAGTGAAGCCCTGAAGAGGATTTAGCAATTCTTTCACCTTCAGGTCACCAGTTCCAATCCAGACTATTTTTCCCATGTTTGAGAGCTTCCCAGCCTCTGTAGTAGTCTGGCCCCTGCAGAAAGAAATTGAGAACATGGCTTTGGTCCCTATCCCGACTGACCTGACTCTAGTTGCATTAATGGATACTATGCATTGAAAGAGTCTTATTCTGCAGTCGTGGCACCCAGCTGGAGATTTTGCTTTGCTCTCCAGAGTAGCTGGGATTAGGCTCAAAACAGCAGCCTCTGGTGTGGATAGTTGCAAATATTCAAGGATGTAAGAATGAATTTCTTCTTAGATATGCTTACTGCAGGAAAGAGAAAGTGAGTACTTCAAAAGAACCGAGATATTTAATCACAGAATATTTTATTGTACAGTTAATTATGTCAAATAAGCTGCACTGAGATAGGGTTCTTAGTGACTTTTTTGCTATATGTATAATTAGATCTACAGAGCTGTTTCCTCAGCTGGTGTCAGGCTGCTTAGCTCTATTTAAGTCAATTTGCATCAGCTCAGAAGCTGGACCCTGGTATTTATGGAACCATTGGCTGTTTATTATACAGAGTAACACACAACCAACTTCTGTACCCTGAGGAAATATAGACCAAGATGTGTAAAGTCAGAAAAATGGTACTGTGTTCACTTTTAAGTAAGGATGGGCTAATCTCAACCTTCAGCACTTTTATGTGGCACTTTTTAGAACTTACAGCAATTAGATACAGAAGTAAAAACTGCCATGGTATTTTGGGGATGGACTTGAAATTCAGAGGAAATCTTGTGGTGGGGGATTTTGATCTTCGTAGTCCGTGCAGGTATGGAAAAGTTTTACAATTGACAAGATAGAAACTCTCCATATTCAAGCTTCCAGATTCTGTTTTAAAAGATGACACTAAAAATACCAGCTTTCTCATGCTAACCACATTTTGAGTTTGAGGCCAGTGTTACCCTGATGCTTCCTACAGCAGGTATCCCAAAAGAGTAGCACTGTCTGTATCAGTGAAATGATTTTAATGCAGTTAATCTTTCGAATTGTGTTCAAGCTGTCAATGGATATTTTTAGCTCCATAGGCCTTGGAATGCCCAGTTTCTTACACTCTGTTTTTATGTTCATCATTGCTAGAAAAAGGGTTAACAGATGAATTTAAAACACTGTAGAAAATGCCAATGTCTAATATAGTGACTAATAAAGTTACAGTCATTTTCCTCAACTACTGCTTTGAAAAGATGCTTTCCCTCTCACTAATTATTTCTGTGTTGTCCTTATTTGCATCAGAAGCGTTTCACATCACAGGCATTTTGCTGTTCTTCATCTTAACTTATTAAATCCTTCTTGCTCATGCATGAATCTGGACAGCTGGATGCTACTAATGGGGCAGCTAGTGCTACCCAGTGGTCTATAATCAACATTCTGTTGCCACACATTAGCATCACACTGCATGCCTGAAAGGAGTAAGAAATTTGATTTGTAAAGCAACAGCTGATTCGGGATGATTAACAAAAAGAGGGTCATGGATATTGTGTAACACTGACTCTTGTCCTTTCAGAATCCAGCCTAGAATGGCATATCTGCTATGTCAATGTGAACAAAAATAGATGAGCCATTATCCAAATATTTTTATCACTGATCAAAGGCTGTTCAAAACCAAACACATTTAATAGCATTTAAATGAAAACAAAAATGGAAATCATCATAAAACCATGACAAAGAAAATACGTCTATTTTTAACAAAACATGCCAATTCATTTTTCTGCAGTGTCAATGGAATACAATATGCCATGATAAATATGTAAAAATATTACTAAATCTACCCTGAATGCCTTGGTAGATACCAGAGTCTTCCAGATACTGAGGTTGATTTGAAGACTGTAAAAAGAAGCAGTTCATTTTCGATGGAGAGTGAGATACACTGGGAAACCCAAAACTGTACTGGGCACTCTTGAATGACCACTGAAGAATATGGTCAATGGTTTCAGTGTAATCTGTTTATACCTTCATGATAGCTCCGTTTCTTCAGAGTGCTCTGTAGGCATCATCTACATCTGTATGCAGAACAGTTTGCAGTTTGGATGGCAGTGCTTTCCTTTATTAAAAAAACCCGAAACAGTAACAACAAAGCCCAAAAAAACTCCACACCTCAGAAACTCACAAAACATCAACCTCAAGAAACCAACCCAACAGAAAACCCCAATAAGAATCCAACAGTTCTTCTTGCATATCTTTCCACATTCCTCATCCTGGGGACCTCAGTGTATATCTCTGCTAATCATGGAATGGTTTAGGTTGAAGATCATCTTTTTCCAACTCCCCTGCTACACCTCTCACTAGACCAGGTTGCTCAGAGCTCCATCCAACCTGCCCTTGAACATTCCAGAGACGGAGCATTCACACCTTCTCCAGGCAACCTGTTCTAGTGTCACCACCCTCACAGGGAAGAATTTCTTCCTAATATCTAATCTAAACCTACTTTCTTTCGGTATGAAGCTATTTCCCATTGTCCTGTCACCCCTAGGCCCTTGTAAATTATCCCTCTCCATCCTTCTTGTGGGCTCCCTTCAGGTACTGGGAGGCCACAGTTAGGTCACCCCAAACCCTTCTCTTTTCCAGGCTGAACAACCCCAATTCTCTCAGCCTTTCCTCATAAGAGAGGGGCACTAATGCTTTTCTAGTGCTATTGGTATTATCCAAGAGAGGAGACAATTCTTCCTGATCTCATTGTCAAGCCCCCTTGCTAAAGGGTGATTTTGAATGGGAAGCACTGATTGTCTCAGTGCTGCCTGTATTCAGCTGTTACCAGTGCTAGAAGAGTCATTCAACTGGGAAATGCCCTTTGCTGTGGGATTTTCACAGTATTCCCCTTATTTCAGATTCTTTGTCACACCAACATTTGGCTTTGATTGGATGTCAGCAGCAGTGGACAGAAAATGGACAACATGGCATTTCCATGTTTCAGTAATGCTGAGTCCAGATGTTGTCTATATTTGCCAGGAATTATGTTTTGTTTTGTTTTTACAGCAGAAAAAAAGGATATGATGTAGTTATCTAGGTTTCCATTTGAGAAAGGTTGGGAAACAAAACAACAGAAATTATTTTCTAATACTTATAAAAATATTACACAAGAAAAGCTATGGATTACCTGCTTCCTTTTGTCATACTTTCACAGGTAATTACTATAACAAAAAAAAAAATTATGTTTGCATTAAAAATTGGGAAGAAAGTCAAATACTAATTGCTGCACTCTTGGTTACAAGCCACAAAGTGATGTGGATTACAGAGCTGTTGGTGCACTCCTGAGGTGCCTGTAGGCAGCAAAACCTAATGCAATCACAGGGTACATAAATAGCCTTCTAATGTACAAACTGTTTCAGTTCATCACTGTAGTGGACATTATTAAGATAATTATTTGATCCTTTGTGACTCGCCATTCTACTGTGCTGTTATATACATCAATCTAATCTAATGAATATATTTTGAGGTGCAATTTTGGTCTCTTCTTGCAAAAATGGTTTATTGCAGAAGGCAGCCTTATTAAAGACTTGTCACTTCAGAGGTCTGGTGACAATAAATGCTTGGCTGTTCATTTACTGGCAGGTCACGCAGTTAAAAACAAAAGCAATGCAGAAAGTGGCATGAAAAAAATGGGTTGTTTAGCTCTGTGCCTTGGCTGGTTCTATTTCTTGTCATTTTGTTTGAGTTCAGGTTGGGCTTAAAACAGAACATTTTGTTTAACCTGAAAAAGTTCAGAAGGTGCCTGAACATACATATAAAATGCAGTTCAAGGTCCAAGGAGAAATTTATTCTTGAGTCAAGTCTTTTGCTTATGTCTTATGATGTTGCTGATAGTATTTTTGCTAGCTGATTAGTCTGCAAGTACCAATTCTACATGTATGTTTGAATGATTAGAGAAATGATAGTGGCAAACAGAAAATACTGTAACTAATACTAAAATATCATTATTTCTATGGCTTTTTTCACCTGTTAACTTCTTTATCTGTGTTTTCCAAGATCAGTGATATCCAGCTAGAATGCAGTAGATATAGATTAGCTATATTATAGCTCTACTTTTAGTGAGAATATGTTAATAGAGAGGTCATAGGCTTATTTAAAAAGGAACACTGATATTCACATTGGATAAAGGCTTTTGGGGAGGGAGTAGAAGGCCAACAGTTTTGATGAATTTAGGTGAACACACAGATACACGTGTTTTTTATTGTGCTGAGCCTCTAGGTGATGCTTTTGAGATTTTTAAGTCTGATTATTGCCAAAATACCTACAAATTTTGCAGCCTAATGGGAAAAAATAAGAAATTGCAGTTCACTTTGTGCACCATATGGCAAAAACATAACGTTTAAGAGAAGGCAGCACTATAAAATTAGATCAAAAGCTTTTGTCTGGAATTCAGGATATTAATAGCAATTTGTGTCTTTAGAATGAGAATGGAAGAACACAAGGTATTGTTTATAATTGTAATTATAAGCACAAGAAAAATGACAATAGGCAGCCAGTTTAGGGCAGCTCTGCCAACGTGCTCCACGCAGCAGCTCCTTGTGCTGGCCAGCAGTTGTGATTCCAGAAGCATTTTGCCCTGGGGAGCAAATTCAAGGTATGAACGCTGGTGTGTTTGCACGTGGCAAAGCAGCAGTGACTGGCAGCTGTGGATAAAGGTGCATCAACTCCATCCCCCTCTGGTTCTGTTCTTCCTCCCCAGCACAGAGGTGAACCAGGGATGTGCAGGCTCTTCATCTCTCCACAAGGGTTGTCTTTGCCATCCAGTGACAGCACTGCAAGAGTGGGCACTCGTTTCTTATTTTGTGTAACAGTGAAGAGATCCAATTATTTCCAGTGCTTCAGAGGCTGGACTTTTGTACAAACATTTAAAAAGGAACAAAACAAGTACATATTAAAGGGCTCAATGGCTTTTCTTCTATGTTTTTCTATATCTCCCTCTCCTTTCCCTCCATAGAAGTGAAGAAACAAAGCAGCAGCTTTCTGACATGTATCATGAACATTAATTATACTATCTCTGGCTTCCAGAGCTAGGATATTATGAGGAATGTATTAACAATTTTGGCTTTTTGAAAGTGGTACATTATTAATATAATTAAGTAGGTGTACAGGGTCACCAAGTGAAGGAAAGTACACATCAAGAGCATTCTCTTGGTTTCTGAATCAATATTTTATTTCATAAAGCACTCCTTAATTACTTATGGGTAAATATATCTGGGGAGTGTGTATTAGCTACTTGTTTATCTCAAAACTTTATTTTCTGGTCTAAGCAATGCAAAGTCTTTCTTGAAATAAATTTGATTCTGGGGAACAAACTGAATTGTTTAGTGCAAAATTATGAATTAGTGTATTGATTCTGTATAATTCTAGTTATTTTTTGACATAGGAGAAGATACCTTTAGCATGTTGCAGCAGTAACACTTGCATTATGAAAGCTTTAACAAATGTCTTTCTTGCAAATAACCTAAATGCAATCTCCTTTTTGATGAGATCCTGAATGAATTCCTCCTGTACTGTCATTATAATGGAATGATGCCACAACAAACTGATAGTTATTTGTCCAGGCAAATTTATATTTTAATTCACATACTGATTCTTTTATAATCACACAGCAAATATTTCTAGGAGATGCCAGTTTAGAGTCATACTTAGAAACTGAGCCTTACCATGAAAAAACATGATATTGGGTATGTGTCTTTGAGCTTCATGAGAGATCTCTGAGAGATAATGACAGGGAGGCTATTTAAATTTAGATGTACCCAATCTACTTGTAATAGAAAAATAGGTTTACCAAATAGTGGAAAAATTTACTTTAACTGTGGAATAAAAATTATGATACAAACAGAATAAAAGTGTATGAATATATGGTCAATAAAATATATTAAATAATAGCTTTTAAAAATATATGGAGACAAAGCAGAAATTAAGATGGTTTCTCACCACTGAAACATGATTCCAGTATCAGTGCCACTTCTCAGCTCCTGTCAGCAAAGTTTGGAAGCTTTACCACACATGAAGAGCTGGCCGTACTCAGAGCAGTTAATTTAACATTTCACCTCCCAGATTATACAACTTGAATGAAGAATCCAAGTACTTTTTATTTTTATAATCTAATCTTTTTTTTTTTGTAATCTTGTAAGATTTTTCCTTTTAATTCTAACAAGAGATGTATTTAGGTGTTCAGGGCCATTCTTGAATAGGGCTTATGAATTTCATCTGATTAATTTTATCTTTCTTAATGAGTTTTCCTAATCAAAAAGTCAGAGTTCAAAAGCAACATAGGTTCTACTTTAAGCTAGTGAGCAACTGAGTAAATTTTAAAATGTGAATTTGTAGAGTTTAGCACATTTTCTCTGCTTTTTTGTGATGGTGGTGAACTTTAAGAGCAGAGTTTTGAGCGAGAGCCATTCAAATCTGAATGTAACACTGACAAAACTGCCAACTTTCTACTGTAGCTGTTACTGCTGTATTGCAGGAAGTTCTCCATGCTTTCACACAAGACCTGCAAGATCTTTTCTGCTGTTATGCTAGTGTTGAGGAAGATGTTGTTTACAAGTATTTTCTTCCTCTTGGTACTTGCATCCCATCAGTGTTATAAAAGGTCATAAATGGACAATAGAGTGGAGTCATAAGTGAATCATTCTCTTTTGGCTACAAGTGTGCCAGACTATTTTTATAGTTTCCCAAAAAATTACTAAAATGTCCCTTGAGACCTAGAGGAGACTGCTGACGTTTTGTGATAGATCTCAATCTTTTTTTTCTGCATCGTTTTAGGCAGATACAGCTTGTAACTTTATCTGAAAAACAAGGATGAAACTTGCAACTGGATTGTATAGGATAGAAGATGTTATAGTTTCAGGTATTTGTTTTAAAATAGTTTATTTTTCTGTGCTGAAAGTCTCCGTGGATCTGACTGTGTCATACATGTTTTGACACCACTGGAAGTTGTCTATTCTTCTTAGAACATGTGTGTATAGGCAAGATGCTGCAAAAATGGAGAGTGGTTTTACTAGATTTAGTTTGGCTGAAATCAGTAGCTGTTTCAGTGCTATTTTTTTCACACTAGTTCTTCCCCAAAACACTGATTAGGTGGTCGTTTATTACATCTCCGTCTTCCTGCAACTAAAAACATTTTTTGCAGGGGTGGCATGGAAAAGGGTGTGCTCTATGTCTCAGAGCATTCCCTGTTGCTGTGAAGGGCTTGCAGGAAAAATTCCCTATTTTCTGAAGACTTTGGCCACTGCAGAATTTTTCTGAATTGAGCTACATAAGATGAGCGTGCAAGCAGCCAGATGATAATGAAATAAAAATGTTCCTGCAGTGCCATCTTTCACCTCTGTTTAGAAGCAGTGTATTAGGTCATCTCACCATGGGATTATTTACTTTAAAAAGCTGATTCCTTCCCTTGCCAGTGTTTTTTCAGACCTTTATCACCCTCATGATGAGACTAACACAAACTCTAGAAGAATTTCAGAGAGAAGTCTCTTAGGAAGAGATTCAGATAATATCCAGCAACAACACTACTCTGAGTATGCTTATATTGATTTTACTCTCTGTTCATTCTCTTATCAGTTTCAGATGCTTTTATCATACTGTCATCTTCTTCCAGGATGCAAGGAGTAACATCTATAAAAATACAGTGATCTGGTGACCCAATAAAACTGACTAAAAATTTGGATTTATTACCAGATGTTTTGAAACTTTGCCATTAAGTCTCTAAGTTCAGAATGCGTGCAGGGCATACAGATAAGTATTTTACATATGTTTGTTTTACTCAGATTTTTAAATCTTAGCCAAGCATAACTCAGATGCCTAGGAGACAAAGTCTCATTAACTTTCAGTAAGAAATCTCAAAATATTTCCATGAGAGCTGGTGTCCTGCATGACTAAATAATCTCTGGAAAGGTAACTGAGGCTCCTAGACAGTGAAGGACTTCTGACAGTTTTTTTTTTACTTCAGTTGGACTCAGATACCCCCTCATGGAAATACAAACACCCCTGAGCTGACAAGACTGTGCCTCAGAGTAACTGTTGTCATATGGCCTCTGTCACTTCCAGTTTAAGGTGGCTTCCACCAGTATCATCCTGTGATGGTGCTGTGACGTTGTTAGCTGGTTTGTGGCACTGTGTGCAGGACAGAAATCAATGTGCCCTCAAGCAAAATGATAGCACTATGATTTTAGAAGGTCACTGATCATCTCTTTGGCACCTGGCATTTATATATTAAATGGGGAACCCTTCAAAATGACATTTCAGGTAATGAAAACTAAACCAGTGTGAGGCCTGGTACATACCCATACAGATCTGAACTGATGCCAGAGTGCATCAGTGCTTTGCTGTGGGATCAGTGACATTTAAGACCTGATATTAGAAAACTATCAATCAGAAGTTCAGGCCTTTTACTAAGGACAAGTTGGAAGTTGTCATTTTGTGGTGTTCTAAAGGTATATTTTTCCACATCTTTGAATTTATGTTGGACATTAATAAGTGCTTTTGCTGAAATAGTTTTATTTACAGAGCAGGTTTGGTGCTGCCAGGTACACATGGCCAAGTTTGGGTTGTTTGGCCGTCATTGTGGTTGGTGTCTGTAGTTGATGGTTGAGTGTTGTGGCGCAGCACAGAGCTGTATTATTGCCCTGTTTTTACCTGCCTTCACTAGCAGATAGGTCTGGACTAATGGCTGTGGCTGGATTATGGATGGTCTCAAAGGAATCTTGGTGTAAATTTGTTATGTCAGGTTTGTGTGAGATTTCCCCAGCTGGAACGATTAAGATTGTTTATATGTAGCAACACTACAAATATTTCTAAGACTAAAGACTGTATTCTATGTATTCAAATATGTTCTATTTTAAGACTAAAGACCCTCTGAAGCAGCATGTCATATCTTCTTGTGCATAATAGTGAAATGCAATTGGAGATTTGATGTGAACAAAACAAATTGTGACTTACAGAGCAGGACAGCTCACTGAGCTATATCTAAAAACCTTCTTATTTTAAACACTGTCTCTTCAGCAGAATACATGCTAAATATCTGACAGCTGATACAGCTTTTAACCAGCTACATGTACTGCCATCATGCTCTGTCTCTTTTCGGTTTCTTGATTTATGGTTTCCTGAATTGCAGAGGCATCAATCTATGAATGTCATCCATTTTTTTTTAACTAAGTCTCACCAAATTCAATTGAGCTGTGTACAGAAGGGGAGATTCCCACATACATGCATTCTCACAGTGAAGCACTTATTTAATCTGTCCTTTGTTTCCAGAGCAGGAATTTTAATCAATATATTTATTATTAGGGAGGCTTTAGCTTAAGGAGAAATCCAATGAAATTATGTTCTCTTCATTGAGAAAGCATTTGTCATTTGGTGCTGCAGCTATCCAGGATGCTGGAAAATGATAACTTTTGGCAAATGTACAAGAAGCACATTGAAAGATGAAAGAATTTCATGGGATGCTCACAATCCACTTAATATCTACATGCCTGTAAATCAGTGGGACAAAATAAATATTAGGCTGCAAATCAGCTACATGAGACTCCTGTTGATCATCTAATGTAGTCCTGATAAACTGTTTAGTTCTCTGTTGTAAGCAGATCTCTTTCCTAGACTGTCCAAGCTCCTCTTTTTCCTGAGTGTTAAGAAGAAAGAAAATAGAAAGGTATTTTTTCCTGAGTTGGGTTGCTCAGAGAATTGACCCCTCAGGATTGCTAGGTACATGCACAGCAGCATAGGGGAATAAATCTCCTGCCTTTATGAATCTGTGCAGCACTTGTCTCTTTTTCTCAGCAGGATCAAGCTCTTCAGGCAGGCAAAAGCAGACAGCCTCCTAACATCTGTTTAACTCTTTCTTGTCTCATTTTGTACTTAAATCCATCATTCTTCAGTGCTTCTTTAGATGAAGCCATCTGCTGAATGGGTTTCACTGGGGAGAGAAAAGCATGTGTGCAAAGATGGATAAACATTTAATGAGGTTTCTACAGTTTTCATCATACTTTATATTAGATGTGGATTGACTCTCTTTCAGGAGTTACTGTCGGGGGAGCCATGGAAATTCATGATTGAGCTATCTGTGCCCCACTGGCTGCAATAAAGTAAAAAAAAAAAAAAAAGTCAAGTCTTTGTAAATGTGCTCCTAACTTTGAGACATGTGTTTGTCAAATATTTGGATTATGCCTTTGTATACTGTCTGTGCCTCCAAACTGATACTTTCTACAGGTTTGGCATAGAATGAAGGATTTGATTGATTTGCGATGTCGCTGTCATAGAGATTTACACAGCAAATGATTCTCTAGCATTTAACACCAGTTCAAAAATGTTAACATACAAAATAGAATACAAAGTTGTCCTTTTTTTTTTTAATGAATGCTTTGTTGAAGGAATGCTCAGAGTCTTAAACAGTACCAGTAGAAGTGAAATTATGGAAGGTACCTTGGGAGCTACATAACCTATAGCTTGTCTTAGCACCCTGTAAGTTTAGTAGCTGCACTAAGAGTTCCTGTGTCAAAGTGTGGCCACCCCCAGTGTTTAGCTGTAAACAATCTGTCAGAAAGTGTTCTTTTTTCTTTCTGAGCTTTTAAAGTGGAGCTGTATGTTATTATGGACCTGAATATGTATGAGACTATAGATTTTCATATTAGGCTTTGTTTTCTAAGTTTTCTCCTCTCTTCCACATCTGGAAATTGTTTCTTAGAAGGTATCCTACCCTATTCTATCCTCTAAAGTAGATTTTTTTTTTTTATACTGAATTTGCTGCGTGTTAGGATAGCTGCATTCCTGCTTTCATCAAAGGTTGCTTCACTCTGTTTTGTTTTTGTCTGGAGATTTTCAAAGAAGATCTTTTACTTTGCTATCAAATTCCTTCTCCTTGCCATTACACATTTTGAACTGAATTGAAGTTTATGGCATTACAAAAAGAATTCACACCACTAAATTGGATGCCAGAGGCTTGAACCACACCCTGCATGTGGTGGCTTGGTTTGGGTTTTTTCCTTCTTCTTCTACCAAAATGCTGGTTTTAAGGGATGGTACAGAAAGCTCTGACTGATACCGTTCACTTCTTTCATCCCAGGTAGACTTCCAGACAAATGTTTCTTGCCACTAAGAAGAGTCAACTACAAATTGTGCCACAAAGAAAGAGGACCTATAAATGTTTCTTTCCCCAGACTGCAAAATGAGTCAGATTCTTGCATGGAATAACCCAGAAATCCTTACCTGTAGGCCAGAAAAAAAAACCAAAACAAAACAAAAAAAACAACTAAACTTCTAAAAAAAATGCCCCCATTCTTTCCAGAATAAATGCAAATTACATTTCTAAACCTTGCCATCCTCAGTCCCCTGCAGAGTCAACAGGCAGAGCTGTACCAGAAAGCAATAGCACCACAATACCTCTTCCTGCCCACCCACTGGTACTGAATGGAATCAGCAACATTTTTGGCCTCCCTCTTATCCATCATAAACAGGAAAATGGGAGTATCAATGGAAACATCACCCTGGCCCCAAAAAAAAAATTATCAGCTATTTCTAATCAGGAACCTTATTAGGGTGTATCTATTTAGAGAAATGTTTCTGAGTAATAGAGAGCACTTCTCTCTGTGTCGCCATAACATGTGAGTCTCCTCCGTGCCCTCATGGCTGCTCCTTTGCTGAATTTAAATTCCGTGGCAAACAACTGACTTGGTTCAGAATCTCTGGTTACCTGGTTTTATGAAGCCAGCCTTCATGCTCTGGTGGTCTTGGCCACCACAAGGTGTACTGGTGGGAGCATCACAGAATTGTAGAATGGTTTGGGTTGGGAGGAGGTTAAACATCATCTCATTTCAGCCCCTCTGCCGTGGGCAGGGACACCTCCCACTGGACCAGGGTGCTCAGGGCCATGTCCAAGCTGGGCCAATGTTGGATGAGGCCTCCAAGCCCCTGGTATTCATTGACATGAGCAGTCCCTGCACCATTGTTTGCAGTATCTTTCTGTTGAATTTGATATCACTATTTCCTCTGCTTATCTTTTTTTTTTTTTTTGACCAAATATTGGCCCTTCCTTCATTAGTCTTTCTGGAAGCAGAATCAGCTTCAGGTGTTTGCTGTGAGGAAGCACAGCTCACATCCCTGTCTCCTGACACGCTGTCCTTTTCTGATGGATGTTACTGCAGTGATTCTGAGACGTTCTGCCAGAAGCAGCATCTGGCTCTTCGCCTCTCTCCTCAGGCTCTATATTTGCAGCTTTGAACTTGCCTCTGTATGTATCACACTGTTCACATGTCACTGTCTTCCATTATCCTTCCCAACTGCTGTGCACTTGGTTGGCAGTTTCCAAAGGCAGCCTTTAAATTTTGAGTAAAATGTCGTCCCTGTGAGTTTTTGAGAGCCCAGCTTTGAAGGAGGATCCTCTCTGAGCTGTCATGTTGCACAGTGCAGGAGTTCAGGTCACACATTCTTGTGCAAAGTAAATTCAAAGATCTGTTCAAGACCATGGGAAGGCCATCAGAATTCCTGTGTTGCTTTCACATGGTGTTACTTCCTGATAAAAACAGGACTTTTTTTTTCCCTACTAATCCTGAACAGATCTATAATATGTGCAAAGGGTCTGAAGCTATCCTGTTTGACATCACTATCACTCACCAGTGTTAGTTGTAAAAACAGAGGCTTTCCGTTCTGGGATACATGCTTAGTTTTTGTAGGCTTATCAATTGAAAATATTGATATTCCGGATTTATTGACTTAGCATGTGCTATTAGACAACTATTTTTAAAGAATCATAAGATGAAGCTAATGTAGTACAGAGTACTTTGTTTTCACTATATGCAGAAGGGTTTAAAAAATTTGCTTCGTATTTTATGGAATTTTTCCTTTGGCTTGTTAATGTTTCGTAGCTGTAGAATCACTTTTGTTTATCTAAAATAAACTATGCATGAATTTGCAGCTAATGTAAGAGCAGCACCGGTTGAGATGAGATCAATACCCACTGTGGATAAAATTCAGTTCCATGCTAGTGACCAGTTGAAGGCATCTACATCACAAGCATTAAGTCCTAATTTAAAGTCTTAAATGAGACTGAAGTAGTTCACAGGTTTTATGCTGTCCCTCTTCACAGGAATGAATGTTACCTAGTACGCACACAGAGAAGATACATGTCAAATCACTTTGATTTCTCATGAAAAAATGCTATAATTATTTCTTCTGATAATTTTGGGGGTTTGCTAACCTGATTTTGTTATGAATTTTGCATTGTTTGCTCACCTTAAAGCTTCAGATCCTGGTATCCTCTAAGAACCACATAGGAATCTTGCAGCTTTTATTGAAAAGGAAAGAGTTTTTTCCTCCTCTGGTCATTCTAAAGGAAACTGGAGACCCAGTGTAGAAGGAACCCAGAGGCAGAGAACAGAAATATCATTCTTGTAAAAACATAATCTAACAATGTGGAAAGAGTTAAAATGACTAAAGCAAAATGTCAGACTGGCCCCATTCTGTTTCTCTGAGTGACCAATGCTAGGTGCTTAGACAATGAGAAAATAAAAAAAGGAAAAAGAGAAGCAAATAATGGGGCAAATGCAAAGTGTTCTCCTCCACCTTCCTGTTCTACTAGTCATTTCTTTTGGTAATTTCTCTGATTTGTTTTTGTTGGACTGGCATAATAAGATAATTAACTCACCTGAAAGTACTAGATGTGCTGTACTAGATTTAAGGTTGTCCTTGAGTCTATTTTTATGGCCCAATCCTGCCTCCAAAACTCAAGAGATTGATGTATATTTATATTGTGTTGGCAGCATGAAATTTATTTGTTGCTGATCGGTGCCACTAATGAAGCTTCTCTGATGTAAACGGAACATTAAGTATTTACTTGTGTATGTGCCAGAGCAATCATGGAGTTTTGGCATAGGGAAGCTAGATGTGAGTTTAGAGAAGCATCAGGAACTGCACACTTCACATGTAGTGTGGCTGAGGGTCTCCTGCTATTTGTAAGGGATTTGACTCAGGGAATACCAAGTAGTGGCAAGAGCATCCAGCTATGAATGTTTGTTCATTTTCACAAGCAGCCCTTCACACCAGTAGATCCTCCAGTCTCAACAGGAGCTGCATAGGAGATATGTGCACTTAGAGAAGTAAATAGAATTTTATTCTGGCTTAGTCAGTATGTTGGGAATTGTTTGTTTATGAAGTGATCAAATGCCTCCTTGAAGCTGCTCGTGCTTCAGTCCTGAATTGGACATTTAGTTATCAGCTGACTCAGTATTGAAAGAACAGGCTTCACACAAATTTCCTAATCTTCAAGTTTCTTTCTTTAAAATTCTGTGTGAGGAGCACTGATAGCAAGAGGAAAGAGTAAGTGCTGATACAATTTAAGGAGAAAACAATTGCTAATCCCATCAGCCAGCTAGCCAGGGGAGCAGTGGTTATGTATGGAGTTGTTCTGCATGGGAAGTAGATGCTCTTCTGTAGTTTCATAATTCCTTAGACAACGCAAAACCTTCAGTTCTAAGTCTTACTCCTCTGATGTGTTTTCCTTTGGTGCCCAACAATTGATGGTAAGGCAAAGTGAGGTACAGTCACAAACCTAACTAGATAATCAGAAATCTCTTCCTCTTGCTGCTTATTCTTTGTTTCTGTACTTGTTAAGATAGCCAGAACTTATTGCTCAGCTGATAAATAACAGAGAATCCTTTTTTCCCCTGATAATAAAATGACTAGTTCCTAAATATGAAAAATCATAAGAAAACTTCTTCTCTGTTTATTTCTCAGTCTTCAGAGTACATGGAAATGGTTCGCTGGAAATATTTGCCATTCATAATTTGTGGAGTGCTAATTAGACAGAGTTGAATGAACAGCCATCTTGGCATGAATCAGAAAGTCAGCACGTGAGCATACTGTAGATAATATTCTTCTGAATGTTTCTTTAACTACAATCAAAATGTGCTGTTGATGAGTAGCACAGTGAGTAAATCCATGTGCCTTGGATTTTTGTGGGTAATGAGCACAAAATAGATGTTCAGAAACGTATTGTGAAATGAGTATTTGCAGAGCATGTTTTCCATCATTACTGATTTCCTAGTCTGTAAGAATGTTGGTTGGTTTGCTGTGAATAACAATTCCAACTGCAGAAAGATAAGTAAAACTATATAATGTAGACTTAGTTTTCTGCTTCTGTAGTTTGAGCTATTTGGAATATAAATTCATTTTGAGATCCTATGAACAATTCCATGCCATATCAATACAATTTAATCTAAAAGTCATTGCAGTGAAGTAGCCTACTGGATGGTGTCATGAAGATGATATCATAACCAGGAAGATTTGCTCTTAGTTAGCTAAAATTAATTTACTGCAAGCATCGCAAGGTCTAGTGAGATGCCATTGAGAACTGATGACATTTCAAGTTTATGGCCTATGCGTATCTTGGATTCTTCACCCACAGCAATTTTGCAAATTAGTGTAGTGATATTTCCAGCTCTGTGGAGTGTTCAGATGGAGAAGTACCCGAGTGAAGATTCTTTACCAAGATCCAGTGCCCTGATCCTTCTTTCCCAGGAGTCGCAAACAGAGTGCTGGCTTTCACCACTCTTTGAGACCTGCTGCTGAACTCTGTCTCATTCAGCCAAGCATGCAGACTCAGAGGAGGAAAATTAAAAAGGGTCATATAAGTCTTTGTTTTCTTTCAGGCATGCCATGAACACAGCCATTCTGGGAACAAGATAAAAGCTTTACCCATCTGTCCAGTTCATGCCTTTTGGGGAGTCTTCAGTTCTGGCATCTTGCTGAATAATGCTGTAATGGCATGGTGCATATGAACAAGGTGCATTCCTGGGAAGCTGAAAATTGGATGCAAGCAGTGGATTGGTGTCATTTTTTTCATACAGAAACATATAGATTTATGATTCTCCTGAGTTAGACTATGAATTCTTGCTTGTTTTTCCTGGAGTCCTTGTTTATATTGAGGTGATTTACTTGCAACAAAAATGAGCTTACTGTGCGAGTTGCGTCGAGTAAATAGTAGGTTTTTGATATACTGCTGTCTTACAGTTTCCCTATTAAACATGGGATGTTATTTACAGTTATAAACTTCCTCCTCAGTGATCTTGAGTAGTGAAGTGTGTAGCACAGTGTAATAGATATTTTTAACTTTAGAAGACCTGGTTTAAAGTTAATGCTCTTTTTTCTTACTTTCATTAGTATGCTAAATAGTGTCTGTACAGATGCACAAACACTTTCTAACAGTATGCAATGTATATTATGCACTCTAGAAAGCTGTTTCTGAGAGATGGAGAGTTTTCCATCATTGTTTGGCTTTGGGAAAGGATGGGGCAGTGTTGGGAGAGCACTTTGCTGCAGTGAACACCCATCAAGCTCTGGGAATAGCTATTGGAAAGTCAGTGTTTTCAGTGACCTTGCTCCACAGGTATGTCCTCCACACAGCAAAGGGCTAAAACAAGTGCAAAATTTCTAGGATGTTCTTGAATCCCTTGCTAACCCTTGAACGTGTGATAGAGCACATTGCTTAATGTAATTTCAGGCTTGCATTGTTCCTTTAGATGTTTGATGGCAGTAAGAGCTGAAATCAAATAAAGTAACTTTGTATGGACAATCCAAATTCAGCTGCCTGTCCAGCCTTTTATCTTTCTTGGTATTTTGGAGTGGCATGAAACACTATTTATTGTTATAATACATAATGTCTGTATATGTAATATAAATATTTATTCTACAGGAGAAGTAGAATATTGAAGCAAAGCTGAAATCCCTCATCTCTACTAAGCTGTTTGTCTTTTGGGCTGCAAGGGAGGTTTAAATCTTCCTGTTTCTTGATCTGCTATCATATTACCTTCTAAACATACTTAGCATACAATTTATTTTTATATATGCTGTTCACCATGCAGAACATCATAAACTACTTTACAGTCAGAGAGAGAGAAAGCAGGAGAAGAATTCTTTAGTTACAGTGAGTTGCAGTCAGCCAAAAAGGGAAAGAGCAATGCATTAAGATGCAGTAAAAAAAAAATGAAAGTTGAAATTTTAAAGTAGTAAAAATGCTAATCAGCATGCTGGAGTGATTCATTGCAGCCTCTTTTCAAAGATGTGCACTGTTGCACTCTGCTTTCGGTGCTGTTATTTGCAAGTATCAGCATATGCTGTGTATCTTCCTGCCTTCTGAATGCTGGAGTGTGGACATTAATGGGACAGAAAAAGCACAAATTTTCTGGGAAATTGGATAAGATCTGGGGAAAGAACAAACAACACAGAAGTGAATGAAGAGTATTACGTGCTGAATTTATAATGATCACAAATACCTGCTTGCCTTTGAGAAATCAGCAGCCTGTTCCATTACTGTTGGCAGGACGGAGTTCCTATTTGAGGTGATCTAAAGGCTTTGGCAAGCTATTTATTTGTTTAAAGCATTTGCCTAGATGCATTAGAAAAAAATTTTCTCTATTGCTGTGACCAAAAAAAAAAAAAAGCTTCTATAAATCAACTAGAGCACCCCATGCTGAGCTTTCTTATGCAGTCACAGCTTTGCTGAAAAAACAATGACAAACACTATTCTTGGTATAGCAGAGCTGTTATTTTAGTGTGAGGAGGCACGTGGGCTTTTTATGTAAGATGTAGTGTGCTTGATCTACTTTTGGTTGCCAATATTCTGCCAGCTAGAGAATTCTGCTAGTTAGTGGTCCCCAAACTACTAGATCTTATTACCATTTTTTTTATCCCCCTCCTGTGGGTAGGCAAATGTGAGAGGTGTTATTCACATGGAATAAGAAGAGCCTTTAAATTTAATCTCTGAAATAAAAAGGAACGTCAGGGGAACAGAAAAGCATGCAGTCAGTCTCACTATCAAGGTATGCCATTATCCTACATGTCTTGAATTTCTTTATTTTTGGGATCCAGCTAGAGCTCCAAACTCCATGAGAAGAGCATTTCTTGTCAGATTATCAGCCCTGTTTCATTCACTGCAGAAAGTGGTGCAAGTTACAACTTCTGGTTGTTTTCTTTGAAGAAGTTTGGAATGTATTGGTGCTCATATACTGTGTCAGGCAGGATACACTAAACTGTATTCAAACACAAACTTTCCCTTTAATGGTGTTATTTCAGCGTAAACTGCTTTTTCACTATCTTCTTCTTTCAAAAATAGATTATAATATACTTGATAATGTTCAGGATGTTTCCATTTAACTGGAAATAGCAATATATTTTAGACCCTAGACCAAATTATATCATAGGGTACTAATACTAATCAATTGTATTTTTCTGAAGATGTATTTAAAATGGAGATTTAATATTCCTAGAAAGATTAAAGTGCTGACTTTTAAGAATGAACTTTCCACTACCCGTTATCATCACCTGCATGCCAGCATAACTGGAGCCGACTTTTATCATGTTTTATTAGTGTATTCTATATGAAGCTGTATAAGAGTGACATGTCTGCCACCAGTAGACCAAAGCTAAATGCTATCATCACTACAAGGGCTTTGTTTTCTGAAATCAACTTTTTTTTGCACTTGTTACTGACAGGGTTTTGCCTTTGGCTTTTGGATAAAAATCAAACAAGATCTTTTGGCACTGAAATTGAGATGGTGAAGGTGCACAGAATGCTCCTGTGGCATCTTCACATAACTCTTAAGCCTTTGTTGTTTGCAGTAAATTATTTAGCAACAGTTATCATTAAACTGGCACATGCAGAGGCTTTGAGGTGCTTTTTGCTTTGTAACAGTATAAACCCAGGGTAATGCTGAGGGGATTAAAAGAATTATCGAGACGATGTAGAATCTTTTCCTGACATCTTTATGTTGAACAAGTACCTGTTTAGTGCCCTGAGCACGTATTATTATATATTATTTTAAAATGTTCACCATTTAGGTCATCGTGCCATACAGCTAGAAGTCCTATTTTAAAGAAGTAACAGCCTAATTTGAAGTGCAAGTGTGACAAATGAAAAGGGAAAACAGCAAATTGTGTGAACTAAAATTGCACTGTTACACTGGCTGTTTGTAGCATGATTGTTTTCAAAAAGCGTATTTTTTTAATCAGCTATCCTCAGTACTGCTTAACTGTAATTGGTTAGCTGGGCTTGTTTGGGGGATTTTTTTGGGGGCTTTAAAGTAGAGATGAGTCTTGAGGGAGGATTTGAAGTGGGAGAGATAGTGCAGACTAGTTCAGAACCAAGGCAATTTTGTCCCTGGCCAGTCAAGCTTTGGAAAGAATCATAGAATATCAAAGGTTGAAAAGATCATTGAATCCAACCATCAGCTCAGCACTGCCAACCCACTACTGAACCATGTCCCTAAGCACATCCACATGTTTTCTGAACTCTTACATTCCCTATGCTCCAATGTCTGGCCACCATTTCAGTGAAGAAATTTTTCCTAATATCCCGTCTAAGCCAGCCTAAAGAGATCTGTGCTGGACAATGGCATTACTCTTTGTTGTGTGCTGGGAGAGTAGGTAGGAATACAATAATACAGCAAATTGTACAACAAAAAATATGCACAGGAATACAGAAATTATCCTTTTGTGTGTTTTTTACTTGTGAAACTGTGACAGCAAATTGGGAAAAATACCTTGGATTTGCTATGGTGTGGACATGGTTGTCCCTGGGAAGAGCTACTTGATAACCAGGGCCAGGATAATAAAACCACTTTGAGAATTTGTTCTATTTAACAGCCTCTGCTCTGCTTTAGCAAGACTCCATCTCTTAACACTGTGGCTACATTGCCTTGTTTAGAAGGAACAGCTTCCTGACTCTCTTGCCTTTGTTTCTTCACTCCTTTTCTTCTCACTCTGTGCCCTTGCTGCCACCACCAGGCTTTGCAGTCCTTGGATAGCAGAAGCTCCGATCCCTCCTACATGTTAAACAACTTTTGCTTGTCATGATGGGTTGGTGTTTCCAGTTCCTTATTCCAGCCTTCCTTTCCCAGCAATGGCTGATCGCACCTTTCGCTGCGGAAGCGCTGCTCATCCCCCTGAGTTCACACATTGAAAAGCTCTCTTAAGCTGTCAATTTTAGCTGCCCAAGCTGACACCTCTCCTCCTCATATAGATTAGTTTCACATTTGCAGCTTAAGTATAGATCAGTTTTATATTTGTGACCCAGCAAGATGCTGCCTGTCCCCGCTGCTGTCAATCTCGGTTCCCTCTCCGGGGAGAAAGATGGGTGACCACGGGAAGGCACTGCCAGCACTGCTTTTCTTCCCTACGTGATGCAATCTGACAGATGCCCTGTGCTACTTCCTATCTCTGAGATGTAGGCTTTCATTTAGGTAAATATCTCTTCTTCCTTCAAAGAACCTGGCTGAAGGATCTCCATTTCTTCTCTTGCTTGTATCAGAGGCAGTTACATTACTGTGCTTCTTTTTTTTTATTTTTTCTCACAGAGACCGATTGTTTTTCCTGCCAGGTTAATCCTACAGATGTTGTTCAGTTGGTCTGTTTCTCAGAGTAAATCTTAAAAGCCTTATGCCATCTCTACTCACACCAAATCATTTCTCTTCTGACAGAAACCTCATCAATGTCCCCATAACTTTGGAATTCACCCTTCTTCAGCATGCACATGCATTCATTAATATTGACCACATCATGGAAATACACTTCTCTGCAGAATTAAAGCTCACACAGATACAGTTCAAATAAAGACATTCACTTAAAAGGTGGGACAGAGGTAGGGTGCCTCACAGGAATTCGTATATGGAAATTAATAATGGAAGTGGAAACCAGGCTCTAAAGGCCTTACATAAGTGCCCTGAAGTCATAGGAATCAACATAATCTCCTTTCCAGAATTCAGAAAGACATGATAATATGAAATGGTTTCTCTAAGAGCAAGGATTAGTAATAAATCTGTCAGATCAGGGACGCCAAATAAATAGAGGACGATAAAGTGATCTGGCCCACTACAAAACTGTTCGTCTGTTCTGAGCAATATGCAGATCTTCTGAGTACAAAAAAGAAAGAAGAGTAGTTAAAGGCATAAAGTGTAATAGGGAACTCAGATAAAATGCAAAGACACTGTTTCAGATATTACTGAATACCTTTTGTGATAAGACGCTTGACTTTCTATTTGAAGGCAAAATGTTACATCTTACCTGCATTTTGATAAAGCACAAGATGCAATATTCACTAGGAAATTTTCCTTAGCTAAAGAAAGTGGAGATCTGCAGAAAATTGTATGATGGCCAGCTGGAGATTATGGGGGTGATGAGATGCCCACAAGCAGTTGTGAGCTGGGGAAAGACCACAGTTCCTGGCCTGTGGCCATGGTTTTGATTTTCTATGTTACTTCTTGTGGTGGCTTCTATGTGAGAGTTAGATGAAACCAGTGGAATTTATTGATGAAAGTTGTGGGGCTTTTTTCTGCCCATAACAATAATAGATAATATTGAAGACTGAGTAACAAAAATATGATTAAATTTGCTGGGGAGTTGTAAGGTAATAGACATTGGGGTTAATAAAATTTTCTGCTATAAGAAGTAAGTTCATCAATTGGAAGCGACAGAGGAAAAAGACTCAGAATTATTAAATCACATTATGGCTGAGAATGAGTGATGTGATGAAGCCATGGCCAAGGCAAATGCAGTCTGGGGAGGGATGGTATGCAATATTTCAGTGAAAATAGACACACATTCGTGACCTGAAAAACACTGGAGAAACCTGATCTTGAAATCATTGTACTGTTGTGTCATTTATGTTTAAGAACCACAGAATCCTAGAATGTTTTTGTTTGGGAAGTACCCTAAAGTTCATTCTCATTCCAACCCTCCAAATGGTCAGTTCACCTTCCCCTACCCCAAGTTGCTCCAAGCCCTATCCAGCCTGCCCTTGAACAATTACAGGAATGAGGTGTCCATCACTTCTCTGGGCTGCCAGATTTAAAGGAGTGCAGACTGGAACTGGAAAACAATGGGGAGAACTTAGTTTTTGAGAGGGGGGATATAAAATTTGGCTTGTTAAACCCAGGAAAAGTTGGCTGAGAGAGGGGATATCATTGCTCTCCATGGATACATCAGGCAGATAACAGCAGAGCAGCTGCAGAAGCTGGAGGGCAGCACTGGCACAGGAGCAAATTGAGATAAACTGACCTGAAGCTGGTGAGAAAGTGCTCAACTATCTGAGTGGGAAATTGTGAACAGCCTGTCCCCCCTTGTGGGGGAAAAACCAGCCTAACTAGTTGTAGAGCTTAATCCCTTTAAGGGAGGGATTTCATGACTTGGTTGTCAGTGACCAAAGGAGTCAGAACTGAGAGAGAAGTGGGACAGTCCAAGTTTTCAAACAGGACCACCTAATGCTACACTGTTAATTCTGTATTTAAGTATCCAAATGAAAACAGTCTTGAGTATTTGGGTTTTGGTTTCCCCAGGAAGTACGGCTTGGGTTTAGAGAGATATGTAAATCCTCAAGTTTTCACGTAGGTATTTTGGGATATAAACACATAGAGGGGGTTGACACCAAGAAGAGCTGCTGCTGCAGCAAAATATTTAAACATCATAATTCCAGAGAACCCAAATGTGAGGTTCCAGAATGTGACCTCTTTTTTTTTTTTTGAAGAAATAAAAATGTTCTACCTAGTTTTCTTTAGTGATTATTTATAAATAAGAACATCTTTAGTATGTACATCATTAGGATCTGTAGAGTTACTAAAATGGATATGGCAGATTCCCTATGTTGTTCCTATCTAACAAGGGTATTGGGACAGGGTTGTAATTTTCAGAGGTACAGTTGGCAATTAGACACTGGCATTTATGAATGGTCATATTACACCTTTTTCCTTTAATGCATGTAGTGGATGAGGCTTATATGATTTGGAAATATTACAAAACACAACTAGTAGCAATATTAATGCTTCTGACATTAAAATAATATCCAACTGATAAATCAAAATATTCTTCATCACTCCCCCATCCTTTCCCATGAAAAAATAAGCTCACATCTCTCTCCCACACATAAAACCCAAACCCAGAAAAATAGAATTTTTCTTCACAGAGCAAAATAAATAAGAAGTGATTGTACAGATAAGATAATATCACTTATCATTCTCCAGAGTTTGAAAATGAACACTGGACTGGACTGAAACAGAATCTCAATCAACTATTTGAAGAGTAGTTATCTAGGAAAAAGGTGTTGCTGTGTATGCTGGGCTGAATGTGGCAAGAGAAGTTTATGCAGTCTTCCACTGATCTGGTTTGATCACTGTTGAAAAAAGGGACAGCATTTTTTTCTCTTCCTTTTTGTTTCTACATTGTTTCCTGATGTTAAAGAGATTTGAGTAAGTTCATTTGAATCTGCCAAAGCTTGTGCTTGAAATAGATCTCTCAAACTTCTTCGTACATGCATTTATTCCAGATGCTCCCAGCTCAGCCAGTGATACTGAAAGAGTACTTGCAAAGGCAATTGCTCTGTCCTTTGTTATCACTTTAAATGACAGCAATTAAGATATTCAGTAAGTATATTACAATACAGCCCCAAAGCAGTAACAGTTTGAAATAATGCATGAAGAAGTGTTAGCACATTTGAGTTGCTCTCTTTCTAGGTTGTTACACACAGCCTAACTATGACAGGCATTGAAACAAAGTGCCTGCAGGTCATCTTTTCTTACTGGCTGTAGAATATGTAAAAAAATTAGAAATTCTGAAAAGGATGTATCTTATCCCAGAAGAGCTGATACGAATGAACCTGCTTTCTTCTCCCCAGCACCATTTCACCAAGCACATATCAAACTGTAATTTGATTTTAGACATCCTTCTACTCCTGCAGCAGCTACCTGTAGTATCAGCTCCAAACCACTCCAGGTGCTGTGGAGGGTGGTGCACATCCAGTGTTGGTATAGCTGGTAAAAGGCTGGTGGATGGTACCATAATCCTTGGTTAGCAAAGAACCAGAGCAGATCACAGAGCAGGGTCACTCCCCGGTCCATTGCAATAAAACTGTTATTTACACATAGTATTTTTATGGTTCTTTTTATAAATGATTCAATGTTTTCCATTTGTGAGCAGCTCCACTTAGCCTGTCAGTTAACCTGTAACCTCCTTAATAAAGGGTTCTGAGCAGAAGGCTTAACAAATGCAAATTTCCTTCCAGGATTCTTAAGGGAGATTGCCTATCGGTGAAAACTGAAACAATGAAAAAAGATGCTCCCAAGGACAACTTTTAAATCTGCTAAATGCTCTAATAGCTGTATGTGGGATTGTATAATCAACTCTTTCAGAAGTAAAATGGAGATGTCCTCATTAAAACATTGTATCAGCTAATAGCTTGCATGGTGTTCTAGAGGGATTTTATTTGCCTGTTTTGTTTGGGCAGAATTGAATAATTTTAACAGAAGACAGTGTTGTAAATGAATCATCTTGCATCATAATGCTGGAAAGGGTTTTTCTGTGAATCTGAAAGGAACTGGCTAAAGTATTTGAAAAATGGCATCGAGACTTTAATAAAAAATAAATGTTATTCCACAGACGTGGCAAAATGTCAAGGACATGTGTACACTTAAGCAGCATAAATGAGAGTAACCTTTGCTCGTATGCAGGGTTTTTGATAAAGTAAAAATTTGAAAAGTCATTGTATTTAAACCATTTCCACTTAAAATGAGACAAGTTAGAAAAGGACTGAATTTCTGCAGTCTGATGGTAAAAATACCATACTCTTCACCTTCAAGACATATGCTTCATTCTGTTCCTTGGTTCTTCTTGGCCTATCCTAAATAAAATACTTCAATTTAATCAAGGAAAAAAAAAAATAGAGTGAACCACAGTAATTTCTAAAATCCTCAGAAGTCCTACAGTTCATTTTCTATGTTCTCCCATCTCTTCCAGTTTCACTCTCAGATCTGGCATCAGGAAAATAAATAGAGACTAGGAGGGTCCCAAGGCTGGTCCTTCCAAGACCTATGCTTTCAGCAGAGGTAGCAGCACAACCAGCTATGTGTTTTTGAGTCCCAGGCAGTAGCTGAGTAAAGTGGTTGGAGTGATTTGGCTTTTGGGTTTTTTCCTACATATTTAACAGGAAAGGCGAAAAGAGGAAGAACATCATGACAAGAAGATGTCACTTCTTTTATTCGCTTTCCCTCTGTGTTGCTGTCATATGCTTTTTTTTCCCCTCCGGAGCTTTCCGTAGAGGCTTTTTCAGTCCAGAAATCAGAAATTTTTTCTGGCCAGAAATCGTGATCATTTGACAACTGCTGGCCTCTGTGAAATGAGCTGAATAGTCCCATGCCAGGTGTCCATTTCACAACACAGAAAGCATTATCGTCGTTGGCAGCAATTAGCGTGTGTGTTGGCAGCCTCGAAGGGGATGTGAAGGATTGAGTGGTCAGGGGGGTAATGGTCACCCTTTGAGGTCTCTGTGGAGACACATCTTGGCAGAGCATTAAGCTCTATGTCATAATAATCAAGGAATTGTGTTTCTTTACCAGCCTTTTGTCATTTATTTTTAGCTATTTTAATTTTTTTAAAAGGCAAAGAAAAGAAAAACCTTGAAGAAGGATTGATGTTAACTGGGGTACATTTGCATCCTGAAATCCTGTCTCTAACTTTTGATGCTTGGGGATTCTTTTTTCCCCCTTCTCTAATCTCAAGGACGAGAATTACTTATGCTATGACATGGAAGTCCCTCTGTACCCATTGAGGAAGAAGGGCCAGATATTCCTGATCTGTGGTGATTGTTTTGAGTGTTGTGAAATGCATTGGACTTTATTCTTATGTCTCCCCGAATTTCCAACAGAGCAAATCCCAGTAGTGATGATCATGGCTTGTCATGTAGATCTGTGGCTTAGATTTGCATATTACATCAATATGCAACAGCAAAATTAACACATAATGCCCTAGATGGAATTTAGGGAGGTCTGATTTCAAGATCTCTAGCCCATTATGTCCCATTTTATGACCTGCTTTCCATTGCTTAAGAGTGTGCCTTACATTCACTAGCTGCAGGGATTTTTTTTCTCTCCAGGATGCACAGATGGCATGTGCTTTGGACAAATCACAGCTAAGAAAAAAGATGCTGTTGTTTCAAGAAGCTTCATAAGGATGTTGTGTCACACCATATGTGGCAGAATCAAGAAGATGGAAAAAAATTATGGATGCTTGTAAAAGGGGGAAAGGATCTAATGGTGGCCAAGAAAGCTGCCTTTGAGAACTAGAGCCAGTCTGGGCCTGTGAATGAGTCATCCAGCATGACTTTAATAGAATTTCTTGATGTGTCCTAGGAGAAGTATTAAGGTCTGGCTTTTGATGGCTAAATGGCTAGAGTCAGCACTAGTGAGAAAGTAGGTTCCTCAAACAGGATGCTTAAAAATAGGGGGCATTTCTTTAGCTCCTGCTTCCTGCTGTCCTCAGTTCTCCCCCTGTATGTTGTATTGCAGTAGTGCTTGTTCACCCTGCTGCCATAAATTCATGAATGTCTCTAAAATTTTATACTTGGATGCTGGGGAAAAGCTGGCATTTTTTAAGAATGCTTTCAATAGCATATGGGTATAACAAGATGGAGATGAGAAGAAAGTGTAGTTTACCTCTTTAGTTCTTCACCTCGTTCAGAGGTACAGAATATTAAATCCACACTTGTTTTGTGAACATTAGGATTGCATGTATGAGCTGAAGGACAAGAATGAGCAAAAATATACTATACGCTTATATACTTGTATAATTCAACTCATTTACCTCTTTTCATCTTGCTTCAGCATGCTTTGTGTATGTTTAAGGCAGAGCAAACAGGGAACTTTTCATAGCATAGAGAGGGCAAAGTCAAGCACAAGTTTAACAGAAGTTTGTATAGATGCACTCTTGCAGGTAGGGAGCAAGTCATCTTTCTTTACTGCGTCGTGCAGGCTGCACAGTACAGTGGGATGGTCTTACCGAAGGGCAGGACACACACCAGAACAGTGTGAGTGCAGTAAAACTTCCAGCCTATCCGATTGATTTGCTGCAGGAATGAGTCATTCACTCATTTACCTTGGGGAGAGTGCATATGACATGCAGGAGTTCATTGACAGCATGGCAAAGTTTGTGATTACACTCGAGGACAATAGAAAGGGCTTTGTGCATTTAGTAGCTCTTGTCGCTTTTCCTGATCAGAGTTCAGAGTGGTTTCATTACCTTCTGCCTATTCAACTACAGAAATGTTTTCCTGGAATACTGAATGAGCATTAACTCCTATTTCCCAAGCTACAGGGAAAAGACTGATCTGATTGAAAGAAAGTAGAACAGAGCAAGTATCAGCTTTTATGTATCTTACTGGCCATCAGATCACTGTCCATACAGGTGCTTAAACATCTGCACCCACCAGGTATCTATGCTAAAACTTCTTTCAGACCTTGAAAACACTTGGAGAAGTCTCTGAAACATGTGAGGAATTTGCTGAGCATTTATTTCAGAAGTGTGTTTTATTCAGAAGGATCAAGTGGATAACTCCCAAGAGAGGTGGGGTATATTTTACTACTGTTCCCAAAATCTGAGAAAGGTGATGGGGGATACAGAATAGGATGTGGGAGGACACATTTCTGACCATGTGGGCATTACACCACCATGAATCTAAATATAAGAATTAAGATACAATGTAGTATTAAAAAAAAAAAAAAAGGCACCTAACTCCCCTATATAAAACTAGAAAAGAATATTTATTAACATCATGTTTGTCCAGAGTCAAATCAGGAGTTCATGTGCTTATGTACCTGTTAGGTGTTGATATGTGATGTAGTTGTAGTGGTCAATTCAGGAGCACTGCAGTAAGTCAGGAAAGCAAGGGGGAGGTTTCCTTCCTTTGTAAAAGGAGACAGAGCTGCTCAGTAACTACCCAGGGCTGACATTGTGTCTTACAGAGACATTTGCATCTCTAAGGGAGGAATGCAGTGATTATTTTCATAGAAAAAAATAGTAAGACCACCCTCTGGTTAAGGTAAAATTAGAGTGCATTTTGGAATGAAAGATCAAATCTGTCTGGACACCTGGGAAACTTCAAATGAGAGATTTGCTATAAAAGTTTGAAGGGAAGATGGAGACACTGAGGATGAGTTCTGATAAGTATTTCCAAGGGTTTTCTTTTATTGGAAGCTGTCCATGGGGAGCCTCTCCCTTACAAGGAAATTGTCTGATAAAACTCTGGTGTAGGCACTGTCTAGCAGGTACACCCTCAGGCATAAACTCTGCACAGAGAGCAGAACTGTGCAATGAGCAGAGATATAAAGCAGAGTGTTATTAAAGCATTGCTTTACTTTCATTTCTTCACCTATGTCTTTTATAAAGTTGTGTTACTGTGCTACTTATTTTGGATAGTCTAAATAAAATTCTTTTAATTTAGTTTATATTAAATTTTCCTCAAACTGTAGCACCATTTCAACTACAAGAACCAGGTGGGAAAGCTTGGCACCACAGGGGTCAGGAGGGGAAGGAGTGTCGAGGGATGAGCCTGGCACATGTTGGTAAAATATCAGGGTGTCTGCACAAATCCAAAACTTTCAAGGGAGCATGCTGCACATGCTGCTAGTCTAAATGTTATTTTTCTCGTCTTTGTCTTGTATTTTAGGAGGACATTGTGGCCAAGCCACTGAGCTGGGGGATATTCTGTGATTTACCTGGATTTGGTTCCAGCAAGTGTGACTTAAAGATGATTTAATGGACTGAGCTTTTGCCCTGATTCTATTATAGTTTCATTACAGCACTTTGAATTGAATGTAGTAAAAGGCAAGCTTGGCTTTTCCCTAGGAGCCTTGTTCCACAGAGAGCCATAACCTCCAATCCACAGTTTGTTGGGGGGGGTTTGGTAGGGCCTTGAAGTGAAAAATATGTACCCAGATGGAACCTTATTGTGCTGTTTTCTGTTTGAATTCATCCAGCCTAGAAAGGCTGAGACAAGCTGCTGATTGTTTCCCAGTGTTGTCTTGTCAGACCTCACTTTGTGTCTGATGCATTCTGTTCGAAGCTTTTAGGATCTGCAAGCCTTGCTTACCTTCTCAGGTTTGCCAAAACCAGCTGTTCCTTCCTTGCTTTATCAGTATTAGGCAACATTTACACTTTTGCTGCACTGATTTGATCATTATTTTGTGAAGCTGTAAGAATGAACATAATAAAGTAAGTTTTCTTCTTCACTTAAAAGACATTTTTAGTTTTATCAAAAAATGAGTTTGTACTAATTGTCTGTCAAATATTTAATTTTTACTTATTCTGATAACTTCCTAAAATGTTGCAAGTTTCCTCCCTAGGGGAGAGAGAAGTATCATTGGTACTGATGATTAATTTAAAGTAAAAGTAGTGGATCTGTAAAATGATTTGTGCATTATCTGTGGTGTTGAATGAATGCTGTGGACTGTTTTCATGTATTTATTTCGGTGCATAGGATGATCATGTACAATATCCAGAGAAGCTGAGCAGTGGTACTAGATGCCCATGGATATGGCCAATCTATGATGAGACTTTCAAATATCTGTTTTCCTTGTTGTACTCTGCATCCTTAGGTTTAGAACAAGGATGGATGGGATAACATCTTGAACAGCTCTTTGGCTAAAACTGTCTTTTCTGGCAGTAGAACAGGTTGGCATGTGGGCTTCCACCATGGAAATGCTCCTTACAGTGTGATATAAAGTCGTGGGGAGAGACAGTAACACTTAATTTTTTTTTTTTTTTGTTACAGCAGTTATGAGTGCATGCCAAAACCACTTCTATAGATCAATACACACAGAGCTATAAATCCTAAGCATTTAGACCAAATCAGTAGTATTGTTTCTTTATAATACTGATCTTTTATCAACCTGTGCAGTCAAACATTTAAATGAGACTTTTTGCTTTTCCATGGTTCATTTTCAAAAAGGGTAGTCAACATTCATTAGTCCATAGATCTAGATAGCTAGTTGGGGAAGGAAAGATGGGGAAGATTGGTGGGGGTTTGAGGAGGGGGTGTGCTTATTTGTTGGGGGTGGGGAGGGTTGCTCTGGTTTTTGTTGTTGTTTTTCTTGTTTGGTGGAAGGGTGATTTTTGTTTCTCTCTTTATTTTTTTTTCTTCAAATTGGAGAGATTTGGGAAAATAGACAAGGTATTTTTTTTTTTTCTGAAGAATGTGATGTGGGCTGACAAACTAGCACTTGAATTGTTGCAGTGTTACCTTAAAGGCAGGTTTATTGAAAGAAAAAACAACACATGTACATTTTTAGGGCATATTCAGTATGTACAGAGGAACTCAAAGTGGTCATCCAGGGAGGTAATCACACTCACACTGAGGCTCAGTAGTGAAGCTCCTTGGAACTTGAGTGGCCTCAAGCACAACTTGCTCATTAAGGGTGAAGTGGGAGTGTCAGTGTTCATTTTCATAAATCTGAAAGGAGTCAGAAATTTTTAGGTGTTCCATCCAGCCTTAGGGCTAATGCTCCTTCTTTTGCACTGTATAATCATAGTTACTGTTCCCCAAGGCAGCAAAGACTAACAGTGTGGAAAGCCTGTGAAGTAGCAAAGCCTGAAGTAATGAAAGAGCCTAATTTTCCTACTTTTTAAAGGAGTTTTCAGGAATTCATTTTTCAGTCTGTTTTCATTTATAAAGAGTTATAGAGATGAAGCCTACTTTTAAAATTATTACCCATTTTCTGAAGATTACCTTCCCTAGCCTCTGGCAGGTTTTGGGTGCAGAGCATGCATTTTTAAGTGGATTTTACAGGAACATGTCAACATATGCCTCGTGGAAGGAGTGAAAGGTATGACTTTAAAACCATGAACCTCTAAATCAACAGGAGACTTTTTTTAAAAAAAAAATTATTTGCATCATTTCTGCTTGGAAGCATCTGAAACTAAAGGAGTTCTGAGCTACCCTAAGTCTACATTTTTTTTTGCTTCTCTGTTTTGCCTAATGTTGCATACATGATGCAGTTAGTAGAATCTAACATCTTTTGAGGGACAGCTCAAGCTCTCCAGGATGTCATGCTTAAAATCTGGAACAAGATTATTTTTATTGCTGGCAAAGGCAGCTAAAGGAACTGGAAGAATGTAGTTGTTCATGATGCAACAGTTAGCTAACCTTCCAGATTTCCATCTCATCACTGAACCAGGATTGTTTTCTCCATTACATTCATATAGTAACTTAATTTAGTCTTTCTTCAGCCATGCTCATAAAATGAAATACTAGTGGAATTAGGGTTGTGATAATATGATAATGCAAAATGACTTTTCTTTTTTCACCCTAATTTCTTTGCCTGTGAACATTTTTCTGATCTCGAAGGTGACCTTACCTGATTTTTCAGACTATGAAATGTCTCTTGAAACACCACTTTTCAATTTTTTTTTTTTTATGTTGCATTCCTTCAGTATTTGCGAGAGGATAATTATCTTTTCTGAGGGAAAGAACCTGGTGAAATATTTGCATTGCAATTTGGAAGTTGATGCCTCTCCTTTATACAGTCTGCCAATCCAGCTGAGAGGCAGCTCATGTTGCGCTGAAGTTTGGCTTAAGTTTGTATTTCTCTCCAGCACTTGTGGTTTTTCTAACTGCTCACTGTCAATTGCTTTGTTCTTTCACTAGGATTACACTTGTGTTTTTTTTACAGCATTCTAGCATTCTTTCTCATTTTCCTCAGTAGTTTTGAGAACTCAAAGGACTCCCTCAGTGTAGAATCATAGAATTGCTTCAGTTGGAAAAGGTTAAAGATCATCTCATTCTAAACCCCAGCCCTGGGCAGGGGACACCTTCAAGCAGAGCAGGCTGCTCAGAGCCCCATCCAGCCTGGCCTGGAACACTTCCAGGGATGGGGCAGCCACAGCTTCTCTGAGCAGCTTGTTCCAGTGCCCCACCACTCTCTGCCTAAAGTGTTTTTGTGTCATATCTGATCTAAACCTTCTCTTTTTTAACTTCAAGCCATTACCTGAAAAAGAGCAGTAGCAGAAGCATTAACAGAGATGGCATGTGCTTTCTCTATGACTGTTGCACACAAAGTAGAGGACTTTCCATTAGGTGCTTAACATCTCCATCAGATTCCCTCAGAAAATCTGATGTAACCACTGCCAAAGCACTTGTGGTCCTCTTTGGCTTCAGTCAGCACTGACTCATTTAAAAAGATTGAGATTTTCAGAAAGATGCTACTCTGTTTTCAGGATTTACTTCTGAATTCAAAGGACCAAACACTATCTGTATGGAGTGTACCTTAGTGGATTTGTTCTGGTTTTATTCCTGTGACTGAAATCAGAATCTAATTTCACTTTTTTCCTCTCTGCTGTCTGTCATAGTAATGTTATGTTTGATAGTCACAGGTCAGAGCTCATCTGTCAATATTATAAAGACATTTTTCATTCAATCAAAAATATTGCAGGTTTGCAGGCAGGAATAAGTGCTTTGCAGATAATATGGGTCTTTTGTAACTGTTGAATTCTTCAGTACTGACCTAGGGCTGAGTGTCTGCTCCTCATCATCTGCTCAGAGTGAGCCAAACACTGGGAATAAGTTTGCAACTGAAACTAGAAACAACCTCTGTCAGGAAACTTTTCTTTCTGTGAGAAATAGAATTGTTGGAGATGCTGCATCTCCCACATCTATGTTCCCTAGAAATTTTAGAGTTAAGACTGTCCTGAGTTTACATTTCTTTACGTTTTATTATTAGTAAATGGCTATTCACGGTTGTGAGATGATTTTCCTTTGTGAGTTCATCAACTTGTATTGTTGCATTGCCATTTTGATAACTGTTGGAGCTAGTGTTTTGGTCCCAGGAGGATGTGAACCAGTGAGTAATCCCGAGTCACTGTTTGAATTATGCATGGAGCTATTGGCTGCCACCTCCCATTTCCCAGTGTACTTCTATATAATGATTCTCCTGATTATAGACTTTTTTTGATACACAAAAATGTACTTTTCTGACTAGATCATAATTAAGCCAGGAAGCAAGTATGTTTAGTTCTTTATGCTGTTCAGATATGCAATGATTTACTGTTTGCACTTGTAAACTATTTTAAGGTCTTCTAATGGAAAGCTTTTCAAGGACAGCAAGTTTAGGACAACCTGTTCATCTCTTGGCCTCCTCTGTGGCTCTCATAGTGTCATTAATGTCTTCGAATTTATTCTCACCACGTGATTGCATATATCTGTCCTGCATTCTGCTGATATTCACTTTATTGAGCAGAACTGAACTAGGTGACCACCTATTTCTAGTTAAGATGGCACAACTGAACACCACATTAATGAAAGTCCAGTGTTTAGTTAATTAGTGAATCTGGAATCTGTAAAAGACAGTCAAGTCTGTGGCAGTAATAAATCCTTATTTTCACTCAGTGTTACCAAAGAGGTACTTAAAGGTTGAGAGTGTCCCTGAGATTTTAAAATTCCTGTCTGATTTTTGATGAAAGGCACAATGAATTATTGAATGTGTTGTCTCTCCCTATTAATAGAAATGACCTATTGACACAGCAAGGTGGGTGGAATGGGGCAGGAGTGGCTGGTGTTCGAGCAGCTGTTTCAGACTTCACAGTCTTGTGTATGTGCATGTACATCTATCTGTATTTGTGCTGTTTAGGCATCATTTAAGTTGATTTTTGTGGCTATAATACAGAAAGTTATGAAGCAGAAGTACATTCAGGACCCTTTGTCCTCCAGTTCTGTAAGCAGGGTCTCCAGTTCATTGCTTCTGCTGTCTCTGCACCCTGTATCCTCTGTAAACAAGGATCAGGATCACAGTCCTGTCCTGTCAGGCATTGTGGGTGCATTGAGTGACATCCTAAGCCTTCTTGTGACAGTGACTAACAGCTGCATATCAGTAAAAAACTTAAGGGCAGCTGATTTTTGATCTAATAAGAAAAGTCTCAACCTTGATTTGCAACCACGAGGCTACTTTCCATCATTTTTCCTGCAATGTGCCTCCATTTCCCATCCTGCCTAAAAAAAAAAGGAAGTAGGTTTCTGTTCTGCTATTCTTCAGCTCAAGTTATTTTACCTTTGATCATCATGCAAATTTCTGGCCGATTCAGGCAGAGCTTTTCAAACCATGTTCCAGCGAGCAAACGGGGTTTTCAGTCACTCTTCAGCACAAAGCCTCCCAATCTAGCTCTTTGTTGCTTGTGTTCAACTTCCAGGCTGTACTCCTCTCTTAGGGACTCTTCCTATGTAATTATTCACAGCCCTATTTTGGCTCTTTATGAGGAGACTTGTCCCAGCACCCCGAATGCCACCTCTGTTGCAGATGATGCCGCAGTTGCTGTGTCTTCTGCCTCCATGGTTTAAGATCAGAGCACAGCCATACAAGCACCCTGAAGCATTTTTGTGCTTCATTTGTTTTCAGCCTTTCAAGGTGACAAAAAGCAGTGGGAATGTCCTTGCTGCACCTTTGCAAGATCATTTGACCACATCCAAGGTTACCACCCTGATGTTGTTGGCTTCATGACTGCCATGGATTAGATCTAGGAAATATAACAGGGTTGGCAATTATTTTGCAAATATGTGATTTAAGGTATATCAAGGTTTAACTTGAGGGCTTTTTAGTACTTTCTTGTTTCTCATTTCAAGGTGTATTTATGAAGCAGCTGCCAAGAATAGGGTGAGAGCCTCCTTCTTCCAATCAAATGCTTGAACATTAATCTTGATTGCCATCCTGCCTTGCTCCTTGCAGACTCCTGTTTGTCACTGTACCATCTCTTTCCACCGGAGGAATGGGCAGCACAGCCAAGGCAGATTTGTCTCTGCCTGATTGTGTTGATAAAGAGGTGCAATGCCTGGCCTTGCTGCAGCCACCAGTGCAGCCACATCCTGTTATCCCAGGTGGGAGAATGTTAACTGTACCTCTGCCAGGACACAGGTTCTTCAGGTGGGATTAGGGCTTATGAGCTGCAATGAGTATCCAGGTTCTGAGTGCAAACATTTCTGCTTTTTCAGTCCAAGTGATATACATCAGATAGGCTAATATATTTCAGGTTTGTTTCACAAGTAGGAGGATGCATAACCTGAGCTCTTGTTAAAAGCCAAGCACTACCTTGTCTACAGCAATACTAAACCTCATTGCACTGGGACTATCTGATACCACCTAAGTTGTTAATTGGATTTAGAATAATAAAATTGTATAATGATTATAAAATTATGAAGAATTAAATGCATAGTATAAAATTATAATTTTGCAGTGTTACATTTTGACTGTTGAGTTGTAAATTCAGTTATAATACTTTATTAATAAAATAAGTTTAATAAATAATAAATACAGGGTTATTGAAAAAGTCAATATTTATAATAAAAATAAAGATATTTATTGAATAATTACATTGATCATCAGATTTTGGCTGATTTAATTTACTTTCAAAACTCTTTCTGCCTCTCTGCCTTCTCAGTGGTTCAATGAATTAGACTTGAGTGTAGACCTCAGAAGTTCTTGTTTCACTATTAAAGGCTCTATCATTTCTAAGTGGCGTGGCCTTACTTTGGTGACACTGTCTCAAACCCCTTTTCCCTCTTTGATGCTTTGTAACTTGTTCCACTAACTGAGGTCTTTTAGTTCGGTTTTGCAGGTTAAAAAGATTCCCATGTGACAATTTGTATGGGAAGTCTCCAGGCTGGTTGTGTTAATGCACAGCCCACCTAGTGGTGTTTGCACTACATAAAGTCCTGTCATGGTGCCTGTGCTGTATCCTCATCCCACGCTGGAGAACTTGCTCTGCTGTTGTTTTTTAACACTAAGTGTCTCTTTTGTACTGTTTATTTTAAAATATTTTACATATATTATAGCTAAGAGTCCCTTCTCTTCTCCACACACAGAATAGTGTTGTTTTACATCTTGGACTTCAGCAAGTTCTGACTTTTATTTCATTGTTGATGAGCTTTTAAAGGTCCTTCTTCCCTGAAGTACCCTGAAGATTCATTTATATGAGTTTTGAATTCTGCACATACAGCCTGGGTGATAATCACTACTGCACAACTGCTATTCCTATAGATGAGGATTTTTATTAACACTAAGTATTGCAATCTCTGTCAACTGTAAGTGTACACAGGTAATTTTTTTCTCAATGCTTCACTGATATATTTGATTGGTTTGACTTTGTGTAATTATAGACAAATCCTGGTCGATGAGGTGTTGGTGGGAGTACCTGATGAAAATTTCTAAAATAAACCTTTAGATTGTTATTTTCAAGATATCTTAATTGTTGGGTAATTTTGTTTCTCAAATTTACCTTCCAAACCATTTTTACCTCTCTACCTTCTCATTGGTTCAGCAAAACAATTTTACCACTTCTGTTGTGATAGAAACAGCTGCTTATTACTCTCCAAAACAGAGATAATGCAAGCAATCATCAGTTTTGAAAGAACTGTAATTACTTTTGGCCAATGCACTAGTGCACATTAAAACCTGTGTTCTTAGAAAACTGAATGTACTTTTCATGGCCTTGGCATCTGACATTTTCATTCTGTGTGAGCTGGGCTCTTTGTAATCTCTCAGAGTAGCTTCTAAGGCTTGTGTTCAAGCTGCATCAAATCTAAGCTTTGAATTGCCTTGCTCCATACCACTGGACTTCTCTTCCATCCTCAAGTACAAGCAGTGCATGTTTCTCTTAGTTTGCAAATTGATGCAGAAAACTTGCCTTTTTGATTTAGGCTTTACTAGATATTGAATTTTATGTCAGTGTTATAAGATCCACTGGTGTTTTATCTGCTGATTAGTTTTATAATGTAAAGTGCCTGGTGATGCATTGCATAGAAGATGCTATAAAAGTAGTTTATGGTGTGATAGCAAGAAGAAATGTGAGGAGATCAGATTCACTTTATTAGATGAGCAGGAGTCCCCAAGCAATCATTTGTCACCAGTAGTTAACAATGGGTTTATCTTCAATCACTGAACCCTTAATAAACATGTTTTTAGCTGAAGTGAAATGGTTATATTGAAAATAAAGTAAAGGGAATTTATAGGTTTGTGTCAGTTTTATCTATTAAGGCAAAAAATTTGGATGCATATCTAGATTTTCCACTAAATATCTTTTCCAATAATCATGTTGACGAAAGCAGGAATAATAAAATAGTCTTTCTCAATGTTATGCGAACAAAGTCCTTTTCTGTGAAAAAAAAACAGATGAAATTATATATGTTTGTTTAATTCTGTTGTGTCTGTTGTATTTGACAGGAATAAGCACAGTCATTCTACATAGCAAGGTCCTTTTACCTGCAAACACAAATGTTTCTTTAAAGCTATTTTTCAAGTGCAGGCTATCATATTGTGTCTCATTTGGTAGGGGGCAGTTTGTTTTCAAGCCCTATTGGACTGTAGCCCTGGATATTAAGAACTTTGACAAAATCAGCATCCAAGGGCAACTTTGGCAATTGGCTCTTCACAGTTATTAGCAAAGGAATTCCTGACAGCCCTGGTAGGTACCATGGGTATTCTCAACTTGGATTTACAAATGGAGAGCTGAAAACTTCGGTTAAAGCTTTCAGAGCACCTGAACTCACGTGGGTCGGTTTTGTTGTTTGGGATGGGTTTTTTTTGGACAGACTTCAAAGGTATGATCAGCATTCCTGAATCTTGGAATGAAGTTTGTTGTAAGACCTTTTAAACAATAGCAGTAATTTCACAAGTGACTGTGTGTGCTGACCCCGCATCAGCTTGGGCTGATGTAAGTGTAGAAGAGACACATTTTTCATATGTAGGCTCACTTCTGCTGAACATGATCATGTTGTACCCGAGCTTCAGAGTGGGGTTTGGGTGAATTTTGTTTCAGAGGACGTTACTGGCACATAATTGTTAGCTGCAGATAAAAGGATTGTCTTGGGCTGGTTTTGTCTTCTTGTGGTTTAGGGACAGTTTTGCCCACCCACTATTTCTGAAGTCAGTGAAATTGAGGTAAAATGGCTCTGAGCAAGTGAAATGTGTGCCTTAACTGTGCTTTTCAAAATAGAGATGTGCTTTGTGTGTAATTGGATAACCAGCACTTGTGACTGTGACATCTGATCTTTTTGTCAAAGATGAGACTGCTAAATAATTAGCGTTTTAAAAACAAGGATTGACATGGACAAAAACAACCTCCAGTCTTTTCTCATATGCATATTGAACTCTGAGCATGACTGTGGAAATGTAACTGTAACAAGCTGTAGGGTATTCATAGGAACAGAATGCTTTGGGTTGAGGGGGACCTTAAAGATCCTCTCATTCCAACGCCCTTGCCATGGGCAGGGACACTTCTACTGGACCTTCTTGCTCGAAGTCCTGTGCCAAACAGTTGTGGATTCCATTGAATGCCAGGCATGTACATGCCTTGGAAACCCCTTATTGATGGTAAATTACATACTTGTGAAAATAAAAGTGTAAATTTTTTTCCAACAGTTGCTGTGCCTCTGACTGATAAGTGATTTTCCATCAGCTGAGATGCAGGATTTCTTTCCTTGGGTGTATGTCTGAAGGGTTCTTGGGTGTATGGCTAATGACTAGCTGCAGTCATTAGCAGTTCCTCTTTTAATTACCTTGATGATAAGGCATTAAACCCTACCATTTTTTCCTCTGAGATATCTTAAGAGGGTGGGAAGTAAAGTGGGGGAAACATCACTTTACACAAGAGCCATTTAAAGATTGACTTCTGCCAAGGGCTTTTAGTGATGTGGCATAGGAGCTGTTTATATTGTAGGTATATAGTTAATGAAAAATAAAAATGTGCCTGTTAATAATTAAAAGGAAAAGTCTTGCTGCAAGCTACCAAAATCTACAAGATAATAGTTGAGAATTTCAAAAATTTTGAGAAGAAATATCATAACGTGAAAAATAGGAACAATTTGAACAAAGCTACTCTAAGTAGACTCCGAGTAGGTTAAAGAAAGAAAAATAAATTAATCCTTTTGGGTATATGTTCCATTATGGGGAAAAATATAGAAATCTCATATATATATATTTATCACTATTAATGTAAAAAGAGGGGAAGTTTCCATTTTTTTGTTTTTAAGTGACCTTGCTTCAAATTCTAAGAATTTTAATGCAAAATAAACAGTTTTTTCCTGTTTCTGAAGGGAGAATGAGTAATACATGTTATTATTGAAACCGAAAAACAATTTTGTGAGTCTTCAAATTGGTCAGTTATCATTTTCTTAAAATCCCCATCTCTAACAAAATTCAGTGCAAACTCTCCTGAGTGGCATTGTTATAATAATTGAATATCAGAGTTAATGCAATATTCAAAAGGTTCCCTTCCTTGTTTTCTCTCTTGCCTGTCTGTGTGTGAGATCAGCAGTTAATGAATCTTGAGGCAGCACAATTGTTCTGTTAGCTTCTCAATATATGTATGGACTTTGAGTAGAAAGGGAATTTTTAAATCTACAATTTAATGTCTTTTTATTGTCTAAGAGCTGTCTTTTGCTAGAAAATAGTATTTCTAAGTATTGAAAGGCTGAGAAATGAAATATGCTAATAAAAGGATATCTGATTCATTATCCAGAGAATAATTTAGTGGGGGGGAGGGGGGGGAGGGATTGGAAAATTTATGATTCATATTAAAATGTGGTTTTTGGTTGAATCCATGACACATTTTTCTGGGGTTTTTTACAGTAAAAGATAAATTGTGACAAATATTAAATGGGTTATTGGAAGGCAAAAGAAGAGGAAGTTTTATAATGGATTTGGATCCTCAGAGCCAAATCAACAAGGCAGGCTGTAGGATTTTGAAGGGCACATATATGAAGTTTCTAATTATTTAGTTTGCAGTGGTACTAAAAGCATCAGCTGGCTGCACAGACACCTTTGATAGCATAATCTCTGTCCTGGAAGTTTCCATTCTTAAGAAAGTTAAAAACTAGGGTGAGGGAAGGGCAAAAGTTGTTCTTTTTGTCCTGCTGCATCTGTGGCAGTTGAGCAGCCTCAATAAGCTCAAGGAGGGATATGGGAGCTGCAGCGCAGTGCCCTGTGTCCCAGTGCCAGGGCATGGGGTTCCACCAGTCTCTCCTCTAGGAAAAGGTGCAAGGCATCACAGAGGAGTTTGAGTTCCCTGTGGGATGAGCCCAGTGTTCCTCATTTCCCTATCCATTAATAAGGGAAGTAAATTGGCCTTTTATTTTAAAATACAGTTTTTTACACTCCAGCCTGACTTTGCACAATACCCTCATCTCATGCATTGAGACAACACCACCCAGTTCTCCCATGTTGGGTCTCTTCAGGCAAATTGATAATATAGGCTTGTTTTAATTTTCACTGTGTTAGAAAGAACATCTCTAATATTTACAGCTGCTGTTAAATGCATCTCCTGATAGGACTGTTGTCCTGTCATTCACATGATTGATTTGTGCCCGGATTTCTGTGGCTGCAGGACTCCTGAAGTTACTCTAGAGAAGTTGCTAAGCTGAGCTGCACTAGTTCTGTCATCATTTTCATTGCTGAGAAGAAAAGCAGTTTTCTTTAGCAAGTGCCTGCTGCTTCTCCTTTATTGATAGAAAGCACTTTGCATGTGCTGTTCCTCTCATAACACTTTCACTGTCATGTCAACAGTCAAGTGGAGGAATGAAAGTGCAACTTGCTCTCAATGAAGCAGGGAAGGAAACCTTCCCACTCTTTTCCAGTCAGGTTTACTGAAATAGTTGTGCCCCTTCAACTGTTTGCTAATGTTCGGACCCAATGATCTCAGAGGTCTTTTCCAACCTTTAGGATTCTATGATTCTGTGATTGCCTTGCTGCTGGTGGCAGCACCATTATCTCTTTGCCATTAAGGACCAGGGCTCAGGAGCACTGTCTACTGCTCCCAGCCTGGAAGGCAGTGCAGGGATCATGCTTAGACCTCACTGAAGAGGATTTCATTTATGACCAAGATATCTGAGTACCAAGGGGAACAGAGGGGCAGGCTGACCCTCAGGTGCTGAAGCCTTACTGTACCTACCAGGGCTTCATGAAGTCACCTGCATGACTGTAACTCTGTGGGAGATAAAGTGACTTAAAGCTACACTTGGGCAACAGTACTATAGAAATACATGCCTTTCTTAAGGGTCACAGAGCTAATGTAGTGCTGTGAGAACTTTCGGCATGGTAGTGAAATTTTGAGTTAAAATTATCCCTGTAATCATGTTCTTTGCAATAAAAGCTTGTGTGAAGCTACCAATCTTGTTCAATGGAGATACATGACAAAATTTAAAAATCTCTCTGACCATTTGTGCAAATGTAAGATAGTTCAGATTCCATGACTACATAAGCATTGAGCAGTGCCTTGGAGTATAGAAAGTTCTCAGACTTGTGTAAATCCCATCGGTCTTTAAAGCAGCACACATAATAATGAATCTTAGGTCATTCTTCCCTTGTAGATCCCAAACCAATGAAGATTCATGAAATGGTGAATGCCCCTTATTTTTACCAACCTTAGTTTTAATGATTCTGATTTATCTAAATATTTTCAGTACATCTGTAGATTTACAGAAACAGGATCTGACTTTCCAGCCTGCAGCAAAAAACCTGAAATTGTTGTGACATGGAGTAACTTAGTTTTAAGCAACAACCACTTGGTATGAGCTGATGTTTTAAGGTACAGTAAAAAAATATGGATAAGAAACCCACACATCGTATGTGTTTTCATATTGGCCTCTCATCCTGCTGAGGAAAAAAAATATGTATCTTCCACTTAGCAAAGCTGGCAATTGAAAAACTCAAGAATGGGGATTTATAGCACAATGGCAATTTCATGACTCTTCATGGTTTCAGGAGGTTTTTCCCTATTCCTGATTATTACTAGAGGTACTACAATAAACAGAAATTGTTTGCCTAGTAATTGCTAACGCATATTTTCTATATCTCTTCCATAACATTTTTGCTTTTTGAACCCAGCATCATTTAACACCAAAACATCTAAATCTTAAAATAAACTGTCAGTGCTGGTTGTTTCTCAAAGCTGGAGTAAATATGAACAATATAAGTAGGCAAACATTCTTCAAGTAACAGCACATTCAGTTGTACAACAGAAATGCTGATTACCTCTTTCAGAGTATTTTAAATATGGGGTTTAAATGAGCTAAAGTAATGGATAAAATATGAGAAATGGTGCAAAAGACTCTATATGGTAGGAATTTGTAGACTCCTAATGCAGTCAGGCTCTCTAGTATGTTTGATATGGTTTTTGAAGAAGAAAAGATCAAGCAAAAGTTTTGGTATTATTCCTTACATTGCCATTGCTTCAGGTAATGGTGGGTGTCCACATCACGTATGGATGAACAACCCAACTCAAAGGAGCAGTGCATGTGTAAAACTGCCAAAAAGTGTTTCATCATCCTTATGTTCCACCACTTTCCTTGTATTTGATCAATAATGCTTAGTCTCACGCCTGCCAAATGCCGGTGACCCCAGCACACAAACGAAATGAGCTTTGCTCTTGTTTCTGTGGACTGTGATAGCACAAGCCAGACTGCAGCCAGCTGTTACGAGACCATTGGCTCGGGTGCTCGGGTGAAGGCTTATACGAGGCTCTCATATGGGATTAAATGTCAAGCTAGATTGTATATTACATGTCCATAACTTGGCACAAGCTTTCTGCTCTGCAGGGCTGGGAAGGGCTTAGTATGTACTCCGGAACAAAGGAAAACTAAGCTCTCTGGCGCTTTTCTTAAGGAAAGTTAGACAGCTACTGCTGCTCTCTTTCACCTCTGACATTTGACTCCTGGCTGTCTGGCTGCCCTAAGCCCTCTTCCCTTTCCTCCTGAGCTGTGAGTGCACATGAAGCTTGCTTCCCCTGTGTGGTATCTGTTGTCTTTGTCATGAGAAGAACATGAGATACTTTCCTTGCTTTGGGGCAGGACAGGTACGTCCTGTACGTCCAACAGCCAGCATCTCCAATTTTCCCTCAGTTTGTCAAGATGCAGTAAAAACTGATGATTGCTCAGCTAGTCTCCAGGTAAGATAAAAGCTCTTCTGCTTGTCTCCTTTCACCTGATCACTTTTCTGGGATCCTGAGTATCAGAGGAAGAATAACAATTTGCCTTGTGACAGTTCAAAGCCTGTGTTTCTTTCCTGACCAGTAAAATGCCCCTGCTGGTGAAATGATCACAGTCCATAGCCATGTATGCACTGAAATGTGACTGCAAGTGTATTAACACTTCTGTTTGTCTCAGTCTGGCAATTCCAGAATCGGAACTGCTGCTTTTTTTTAAGACTTATAAGTCTCAAAATTTAAATTTCGTAGGAGAAATTAGAATGAAAATAAAAGAAAAGATAGTCAAAGATTCCAGCAGTAGTGGAGAGGGTAGTTAGTAATGCTGTGATCACAAGCCAAATTTAAAAGTAAGTGTGAGTAAGAGGCAATGAAAACTGAGGATGATTCTTATGTTTATCTTAGATAGCTACAGCAATTACTGTGGTGCCTTTAATACTGGCAGAGAAGGCCAGTACCATTTTCAGCTAAATAAAAGGAACCACAACAATGAGTAACTACTGATGCACTACACTCACAGAAAATTTACATTTTGAAAAGTATAACAAAAGCTATATAGTCTAGATTTTTATTTAATAACAAAAGTTTTTCCTGATTCTTTAGGAAGTCTCCCTCAAGTGAGTTATTTTTATTCTATGCCTTTGAAAGACATGCTGTATGTCACCTGACTAAAAATTACCATAAATGCCTATTTCTCCTGTGTGCTTTTGTGCATTTATTCAGTCACCCTCAGCCTGAGTGTTTAGAACAGGAATTCTGTTCAGGTCTATGGACCTGTCTCTCCACAGTCACAGAGTCATAGGATCATAGAATGGTTTGTATTGGCAGGGACCATAACCCCCTGCCGTGGGCAGGGACACCTCCCATTAGACAAGGGTGCTGGCCATCCAACCTGGCCTTGAGCACTTCCAGAGATGGGTCATGCACAGCTTCTCTGAGCAACTGTTCCAGTGCCTCACCACCCTCACAGTAAGTATTTTTTGCTGACATCTAATATAAATCTACTGTTAATCTACCAAAACAATTTTTGACTAGTGTGATTTTGTAGATTAAATTTATGTCTGTCAGTCTTTGCATCATGGAGTTGGAGACTTTCATAGCTTAATGCTGGATATTCAAAAGGGGGACTTCCTGTTATTTATCCCACAGATCTTTGGGATCTGTGTACCCAAACTTTCTGTTGTGTGTGCCCTGTTACAGGGTTGCCTGTCTTGCAGAAGAGGAAGCAGAAGGGCCTGCACTCATCTCTTCCCTCTGGTCACTAGTGGCAGGGTGCCAGGGAACAACATGGAGTTGTGTCATGGGAGGTTTATGTTGGATATTAGAAAAAAGCTCTTCAAGGCTGAGCACTGGAACAGGTTCCCCAGGGAAGTGGCCACAGCACCATGCCTCACAGAGTTCAAGAAGCATTTGGACAACACTCTCAGGCACATGGTGTGGTTTTGGGATGGTCCTGTGCAGGGCTCAGAGTTGCATTTGATGATCCTTGTGGGTCCTTTCCAACTCAGGATATTCTAACAGTCAAATTTCGTTTAAGTTTTGATCCCTCATTACTGGTATTTTTTTGGTTTGTATCAACTGAATCAGATAGTCTCACTAGAATGCCAGCATTGGGTCAGTAGCAGAAATGCTTTAAATTTATTTTCATTTGTCTGACAAAGGAGAAAAGCAGTCCCTGAGAAGCTAGGGAAATCCACTTTGTACAGTACAAAAGTATACTTGAATATGCTAAAGTCAGTCACTGAAAATCCTACACAGGGGAATCACAGGAGAGAGCAGTAGGTACATAAAAATATCTGTAATTTCAGAAGGGCTGATGAAATTATAAGTTTTACAAGCTAATGTGAGTAATCTTCAAGTTTGTAAGCCCTTCACTGATGTCCACAGCTTAAACAGAGGAATCTTTAATACTTTTAGAATATGGAATTGGCTGCTAAGTTGCAGAAAACAGAAATAAAATTTGTTGCACTTGTTGATGTTGCTATTAAATATCCTTGTCTCTTTGCCTATCTCTTCTTAAACCACACTAAACAGAGCTCAGAGTTGTACAGTCATGGTTGAATGCCCTTTCTCTAGTGCATACATTTGATGCTCAGACTTTGCATCTTGGTGAGCTGTATGTCATGTTTGCTCATCTCTGTGTGACAGCACTAAGGTAACATGAATATTTATCAGGTTGATGGAAAGTATATTAGAAATAAGGTTCGTTAAATTAAATTTTAAAAACTAATCAGTGCTTAGAAACGTGATAATTTTATGTAAAGTCAGATTATTTTATCTTTTAATATGTTGTTCTTCATATGCTCATGCTTATTGAAATTTTCTATTGTTCTGCATCATATTTTGGCCAAGGAATTTTCCAAGGGTTCTACAAGCCAACACCCAAATATTATTTTACATTCCTTTATTACTGATATGCAAACTTGTATTTTAATGTTATTGGCAAATATCAAACCATTATACTGAGGGCATCAGAGCTGCCAATACCTAAATGTGTATCCCATTATTATAGAATGCTTTTGGTTAGAAGGGACCTTGAAGATCATCTAGGTTCACCCTGCCTGCATATATCCATCTTGATGCACACAGGAGTAAACCACCAGTCTGGGCAGCTGAAGATGCCTATTCCTTCAATTCCTGGGGACAGGCATAGCACAGGAGCTGCAGATGGAAGGGTGGGACCCACCTCAAATCTGCAGATGTCTTCAGAATTTCATTAGACATCAGTTATTCAAAAAAGCCCCAGACAAAACCTATTTTTTTTTTCTCTTCAAGAGCATGGGAATTTTGATCTATCTGTCATCTCTAAGCTCACATTAAGAGGTAGCACCTCTAGCTGGTTCTAGAAAAACATAAATATAGAAACCACAAACACTCAAATGGGGGGGATGCAATGGTAGACACAGACTGTGCATTGCTGAGTCCACAGCAAACATTTGCTGGCATGACACGGAAGTTGTCCAGGATGGCATATGATGAGTGGGATGGAGAAAACCCGTTCATTTTTAAAACCAGCCCTACCTGGTTTTTATTTTTAGTTTACTTCATTTTATTAGCAGAGGAGAGCATGCTTCTGTTTTGAACCATGCAAAAGCAGTTTTGTTCTTTATCTGATAATTGTTCTGTATGGTTTCCATGATTAATGCTAACCTGCAGTGCTGTGCTGTGTGAGATAGCATCATTCTCAGATTCTGAGTCCCACTGAATGCTTAAGTTTCTGCTTTCTAATAACTGGGAAAGCAAGAGGCATTGCTTGAATATAACCCAGGCATTTTTCAAGATATGGAAATAATTGCAAATGCTAATCTAAGAGGCAATCCAATACTCACTGCTAAAATGTAAGACCCAAAGATTCAGAATAAGACACACAGCTTAGTTCTTACCTTCCCTTGGTAACTGGTTTGTGGGTTCATTTAGATTTTAGCTTGTGGCTTGTTTAAGATAGGGTTTCATACTGCTCTCTGAAGCTGTAAACCACTTTTCTATTATTCAATGCTGTTTACACTCAGGACTTTACAAAAGTTTTCATGGCCTTTAACATAGATGACAGTGCTGGGGATTCATTACATGGCTGCCTAAGTACTTTCTTTTTACATCAAAATGATTTATATGTTCTCTACCTTTCCTATTTCCTCTTTGGAGAATGCCAGAAAAGTAAGGCCAGTGCAGCAATCGCTATGATTGATACTATGCTTTTGAAGACAGATGGGAATTATTTAATGCTAGGGGACTTTCCAATTAGCTCTCTATCCTATCCATGTTTGGAATTATCAGTTAATTTTGTGTTCAGGGTTAGCTCAGCAGCTCCTGTCATGGGCACGTGTAGCAGCACCAAGAACTGAGAAGCTAATATCAAATAAATTTCAGCTGAATATGATATCACCTGAGCTGGAATAGTTTTCCAGGTATTTATTCAGGAGTGATCCTTAATATTGAAGATATTTCACATCAGATGGGGCCACTGCCCTTGAGGAAATTTTTTCCAAAGTCAAGCCATGTAGGAGTAACCTTATTTTAATTACCTGGTTTTCCGCTGCTGATGAAGGGAAGCAAAGCTAAATGTGATTGATAATCTATTCTTACTGCTCTACTCAGAAATTTAGCAAATAGAGGTGAAGCACAGAAAAGTGGAAGTTTTAATGGCTGGTAAGTGGTCAGAGACTCTTGAGACGCTGGGTTTTTTCAAGGCAGTGGTTTGACACCCAAAGGATAGAGTATAGAAAATCCTGATATGTTTCAGGAAGTGTGATTTGGACAGCAGCTCCTGAAACTGCCATTTTAACCAATGTGTTGGGTGGTGACTGACACTAGAATGTTATTGTCTGCTTTTTTAAGAGGAGTAAAACTGTTGTAAGTGAATGCTGGAAATCTTTAAGAAAAGTCTGTACAGGCAATTATGCATGTTAGTCACTGTAAACAGGGCACACAAGGTTTTCTCTCTGATAATTACCCAAAACTTGGCATAGTCTCCTGCTCTCTGGCTCCACCTGACTGAGCTTTAAGTCACCTGGCAAGTGCACCCAATTTTAAGAATCCAACTCCTTGTAACTGTGGAAATACATTGAACTTTGCAAGAACCCGAGTGATAGAGCTTTACTGGGAGATTCTAGACTACAATGCTGGTTTTGCAGCATTCCTCTCTGCTAAAAAGCTTAGATTGTACTGCATGATCAGTATCATTTCCCTCATTCAGGTTTATAGTGGCAGAGACAATAGTTTGAGTAAAACATTTTCCTAGAAACACCCTTTCCTGTGTTTATTTATCAACAGTGAGTTTGTTTGCACATGACATACATTTCTTTAAATGCCCACTCCTGCATTTATTTGAGGAGTGAAACAACTATTCATTGGAAACAATGTAATTCAATGTAAGAGGTATTTCTATTTTTTGGGCTAAATAATAGTGGTTACTGTTTCACTGCTGCATGGCTATCCTGAAAAGAGACATTTGCCTTTTGCATTATCAGAGAAATATGACCACCAAAAAATTCTTTATCTACTGTAGGCAATATGTCATTTAATATGTATATTTTATGTATATTTATATGTATATTGTGAGAATTAGTTATAATATTTTACTTCCTACTAATCAGAGTGAAAAGACTAACAGGTAACATGCAAAGGAATTTATCAGTTATTTTCTACATTAGATTTACTGCTATCCTTTCTTTTATTAGAGCACTATAGTAATAAATCATTAAATTTTCATTACTGAGGAGATTGAAATTTGTGAAGAACCTCACATTCCTTTAAGGGAAAGGGAGAATAAGGAATGTGTAAGTCTAGAAATCCTAGGGAAGTAAATTCCTTAAAAAAAGAATGCTTCTGCAATTCTAATGACTGAGCTTATCAAATGTCACCTACACTTGCATAGGTATTCTAGATTAATTATTTTTTTACCAAATCTTCTTTTTCCTTGCAAATATTCATTTTTCTTTTGTTCAGCTAATCAGGTAACAAGTACCTGCCCATTGTTATCTCCATGTTAACTTGAATGTTGCACTGTAATTGAACTCTTTCTTTAACCTTATCTAACAGCAAACCTAAGTGAATTGAAAATCTCTACTATCATCATAATCCTTTACTTATCTTTCTTTGCTTGGGAGGAAAAATATCCATGGAGCTTGACTCACCTGGAAGATTTATAGAATATTATTACTCTGAAAATTGCTGGTTCAGTCTCTTCAAATTCCCATGGTTTAAGCAGTTGCATTCAACTTATCTGACTGTCCAACCATTGTTATGCTGCTCTGTCTCTGCTGTTGCAAGAATTTAAATTCAGAAACTCTCTGCAGCAGGGAGTGTAGGCCAACTCCAGCTCTTTGGACTCCAATGGAAGCGGTGTCTGTAGCTTCAGTAGGTCAGGATTTACTTCCTAACCTTTGCTGTGCTCTTGACTCACTGATTAAGTGTGATCTCAATAACACTGTGCTAATCTGTAGAATTGTCTACGCTTCTGGTGCACATGTATAGTGATGTCTGCCATGCTGATATGAGGCCACCTACCCCATAATAGAAAGTGCAGTCTCTGGTTGACTTGGATATGGCAGAAATTGCTTAAAAAGCTTTTTTCTTATGCTGCTGATCATAAACAGACTTAGAATGTGGAGGGTTCCTGACATTCATCCTGCATGCGGTGCATCTTATACCTAGATTTTATTTTCACATCTCTGGAGATAGCCTGCCTTCATGGCAATTAAAAATAAATCACAGAGGAAAAAAATGGAACTTGTGCTGTCATTTTTATTAGTTCATCTCTGGAGCCTGAGGGAGATTTTTTCTTGTGCTGCATTGTGATTGAGACAGGATATGATCCACTATTTAGGTAATTGCTTAATAATTATCCTTGAAACCATAGGTAATGCCATCAGGTTTGCAGAACACCTCCTCATCTTCCACAACACTGCGCTGTGTTTACTCCTACAAATCCTTCCTGTTTCTTTAGCTCCTAGGGCTCAAGGCCAATGTAAAGCGGACTAAGCACTTTGCAAAACATAATTTTTAAGCCCATGCAGCTAGATTGTTTCTCTCTCCTTTTTATTTATCAGAACTTTCCCCATACTACTTTGAGTTAGTGGAGAAAATCAGACAGTAAGCTCAGGGCCTTTTTTTTCCCCGTTATCTGTCTGTCTCCAACTGTTTGGCCAGAATCTGGCTGTTGAATTGCCCTCTAGAGCTTTAATTCGTTTTGATAATGTAGGTTTAGAGACCTGTGCCTCTGCTGTTTTAGCTGTGGGGGAGAAAGGAGGAACACAGCCAGGTCGTGCTCTGGTGCTGCTGAGCTGCCTGTGCCTTTCCAAGGGTTCACAGACCCTCCCCAAGGGTCCAAGGTGTATTTGTTACAGGTGTGATCACCTCTGCAGGTGTGATGTCAGGTACAAAATTCTGACTCAAAGGGAATTATATTTTAGTAGGTAAAAGTTTTTAAAAGCACCTTAGGACTTTTAATTTTAGCATTATTATGGTAGGTAAACTGTTCAGGTTGATGTGTTGTGGGCAGTTACATCTGACTATTTAAAATATGGTTATCACAGAATCTGATTCTGCTATAGAAAATCATCTGGTTTCAATCCCCCAATGAATGTTCAAAGTCTTTGTTTTAACAAATCCTTTTTCTGGCATGTTGTTTTAATATGACAGTGAAGCATTATAAACCCATTCCCATCAGATCCTGTTCAGCTTCTCTCTGTTTGCACCATTTCTGCTCTTTGCAAGTTTGCACTTGCCTAATGTCACTTGCAAACTGAAGCAGACTCAGGCAGCCTTGGTGCTTGTAGCCCTCCTGAATGCAGACATTCCTGATGGTACTTGTCTCCAAAATGGTCACAACTGTACACCCAGACACTTCCTAGGAGCTGCTCTTGGCCTCCCAAAGCCTTGCAGTTTACATTATTAATGGCTGGGTTGTGGTTTGGGCCGTTCATGCCAACAGAGATCATGCAGGTCCCAATTATTTTTGCACTTGTCTAACCAATCTTCTGCTCTAAGTCAGATGTTTCTGGAGTAACAAAAGCATAAGAGCACATTTTTCTTCCTTGACAGATGTTTGAAGGGAGAAGAGATTTAAGAAAGCTTTGTATCAGCAAGCACTGAATTAATTAGAATCAATGCTTTAGAAAGGGATATTTTCAATGCCCCATCACTTTATGTCAGGCAGCTTGTGATTTAGAATCACAGGTTGAAGTCATACCATCCTGTGTGTTCTTTAGATCTAACTTTATGTAAATAAACTGTTGTTACATTAGAGGGAGATCATTCTCTTATCCCTCTTTCCTTTCTATTCCTTCTCCCTCCTCCTCCTGTGTTTTCAGGGAACAGATTGTGTGCCTTGGTTTTTTTTAAAGGTCTTTTCTTTTAGTGAACCTGACTGCTGTTGTGTTTGTTTTGTGTATTGCAGAGTCTTAGAGGAAATGTCTAATTGATTGTTATAATAGCAGTGGGCAAGAAATTGTTCAAAGTCCATTTATTAATGTTGAAGTAGTTTTTGTGTTTATCCCTTGTTTCACAGAATCTCTTCTTTGCTTTATTCCTGATGTTTGGTATGTCAGACAAGTGCTCTTGTACTGAACAGAGCAATTAAACATCTGGTCAGTCATGTCACAACAGTATTTTTTCTATTCACAGAAAGCACTTGTACGTGCTTTGTGAAAATACCGTGCCTGCTCTAAAGCTACTCAGACTGCTTCAGGGTTTTGGATCAGCTGCAAGTTCCTCTTTGGCCGCTCCAAACCTTGGAAATTGAAATAAGTACTTCTGTTAATGTGACAAGATGTGATAATACAAGATGAAAGTTACTTGCACTGGTCCATCTACCACAGCCAATGTCTGTTTCTGCATTTCCTTGGAAAAATCCCCCAGTCCATCATAGCCAGACATTTCTGTCAGATTATAGTAAATTTATTTGTTTGTTGATTTGTATATTTGGACAGGTAAGGAACCACCACCTGGCAATTTAAGTTGTCCTATGTCACAACAGGAACTTACTCCCGCATAGGATGTGCCGGTATATCTGGGTTTTAGCGCGGATCATCCTTCCCATGCTGTTTGCCATGGCGTAAACAGCATGGAGATGGCCCAGACGTGTTCAGAGGAAGTGCCTCAGCCTGGCACTGATGGAGGGATGCAGCAGGCCATCAGCACTTGCTCCTTGTGCAGGAGGGACAGAGTGTTTGCCACAGGCGCCATTTGCAGCGAGGAGGTGCCCTTGACTTCCACTGGGAGCCTTCTGGGAGCCGAGAGCCAAGCCTGAGCTCAGCGGGAGCCCTCGCTCCTCTAGAGACCCAGCCCTCGTGCTGGGGGAGGACAGAAGCTCCCACCCCTGCTCTGGCTGCCATTGCAGCTCGGGGGCTTCCCCTGGAGCAAATCTGTGGTGGGAACAGAGCCCTGCTCCTGCACACCGGTGTGTGCCAGTTAGAACAAAACCGTGGCAGACTGCAACATGGGAAAGTGCTGCATACAAGCACATTTCCATTGCTGTCTTCACCTCTAAAGAACACGGATGAAAGTGGCATCACGCAGACCTTGTTAAAAAGAAAAAAGAAAAAAAAAACCATCAGGAAAAAGGATCTGACATGTCTGTAGCTCTGTGTTGCAGAGCATTTTAGCATCTCTTGTGAATTGCTGGCTGCTCTCAATTCACACTTATTAGATGGACATTGGAGGCACTTAGCACCTTGCAGGGGGCATTCAGCACTGTTTAGCATCAGTGTCTTCCTAGGTCTTCGCTTCTGAAACAACCAGCTCTGCAAAGCAGAATAGAAGTTTGTTTTGACAACCTGTTGTGATGTATGGGTCCAATTACTGAAGTCTCTACACTCATGTTAGTTCTGGAAATTTTTTTTTTTTTGGATGGTAGAAGCATAATCTGAAACAAGGAATTCTCCTTTATGTTACATTCCCTCTAGGCAAAAAAGTAAATATAGGGAGGAAAGAAATTAATGGAGCCTATAACTCATACGGGTGTTGTTTGTTCATATACATCACATTACTCTGCCACGCTTACTCAGTTTTTCTCATCATTCTTTCTCTACTCCCAGCTCTCCCTTCTCTTATCATATTTTTACATCAGCATAACATTTTGGATTTCGTAGAATCCGCTCGTAATTTGCTCTAATGCTAACAACATGAACGTTGGAGATGTAATTTACACCATCGAGTTGAACTAGAGCCAGGCACGTCTCCAAGAGTTGCACCTGCTTTCTCTAGGCTGTATTTAGTGGAATTTTTCCTATAATGTTTAATTCATATTCTTTCTGGGAAAATGTTTAGTGAGCTAACAATTGAAGTTAGGGTTAGGGGAACTTCGTACAACTTCAAGTTCTGTAGTGCAGATAAAACATTTTCCAGGCATTTCAGATATCGCTAAATGAGTTTTGAATTATGTGAGTTTCTCCCTCCACTCTTTCTCATTGTTAAATCCATGTTCACTTCCATTTCATTTCCATTAAGAGCATATCCTTTTTCTGCCTCAAGGAGAAGACAAACAAACAAAAACCCCAACACACACATACAAAAAACCCCAAACCAACCAAGCAAACAAACACAAACAAGCAAGCAAAAAGCACACAAAAAAACCCCCCAAACCCCAAAAACCCCACGACCAACAGAAGCCCACAGAAAAACATAAGCCACCAAAAAAAAAACCAAAAAAAACCAAAAACCTTCAAGAAAATCCTTTTGTACAAGTAAGCTTTCTAATTTATCTTTCTGATCTGGAGTGATGATCAGTCATTGGCCCTTCCCTCTTACAGGAGAGAAAAAAAATAAATTTTGTCTTGTGAAGTAATGTCCCATTTTCAACATACAGCATGGAAAGCACATGCTCAGAGACATATCAATAAACATATAAGGAATTTTAAAACGTTGTTATTTGTGGCACGTTGTTATCTGAAATCAATGTAATTTAGTGAAGACAATTCTTTTTTCTACATTAAAAACTGTAGACCAGGGCTTCGAGCAGCCAGGTCTCTTAGAAGGTGCCCATGGCAGGGGAGCTGGAACAAGATCATCTCTAAGGTCACTTCAAACTGAAACCATTCCATGATTCTCTGGAAAATAAACTTATTATCAACAAAATTGGAGCAGCTCCCTCCCTACCTTTGGCACAGATAAATGTTAGATTGTCCTACTTGGGATGAGGAACAAGCCATCTATGCTTAAAAATGTGGTTTGTTCTCTTGCTACCTAATTTTTCATCCTCAGTTTCTTTAAGAAAAGTTAGCCGCTGAAAACAATAATATGCTTTTTACTGGCATGAAACAAGATTCTGTGGCCATGTGTTAGGAGCTCAGTCCTGAGAGGCACAGATGATGACAAGAAAAGGTTCCTAACCAGTATGAGGGGCACTGACACCAGCAGGTACAGGTCCTTTCTGACTCTCTCTCAAATTTCTTGGGGTTTCTAAATGAGATAATAATTCTTGTCTCTAAAATGGGGAAATCATTTAGACTTGATCAAACCAAAGGTGGTCAAAATCCTTTTCTCTTTCAACAGTATTGAGTCACACATTCCTTAGCAAGCTGGGATCACTGACTTTCAGGTCTTCTTTTCTAGAAGTCTCCGAGGCAGTTTTTGTCTTTCATATCTCTCTTATGTAAATGAATAGAAAGTTCTCTGCATCCCATATAATATAATGGTTTGGTGGTTTTGAGTGCTACAGGAGGGCATGTTGTTCATGGGGCATGTTGTTGATCATTATTTTGATCAACAACTTCTTTGTTGATCTCTTTAAAATACCAAGAAACTAACTGGGTTAGTGGGTAAATCTAAGAAAATACATGAGCTAAGCATACTTATCATTGCACTGCATGAAGATACCCGGTACAAGTCCCTAAAACTGCTAAAATGTCTGGAGTCTATAACACAGGAAAAGATGTTTACAGAAATTCACTTTGCAATTTATTATCAGAATTACACTCGTGTATGGCTGTAACTTGTGGAAGGTCTTGTGTCAGAAATGATAAATGGTCAAAATGCTGGTAGCAATTTATGTTTGCTATTGAATTTCTGCTCAGCTAAACATTCACTTAGAGCATATACTTCTTGGTAGAAAACCATTAAAATGAAAAGATAATTTTTTGTTTTCTGGTAGAGAAAGGAACAGCTTGTGGTACCTTTAAAGAGCTCATTGCAGTAAAGCCAAGAAAGAAAAAAAAAACAAAACAAAAACCCATAACAGATTGCTCAGCCTGTGGCTGGACTGGTACGAGCAATCTGTGCAAGATTTCTCCAGAGGAAAAATCTTGAGGCTTCTGCTGCTGAGAAACATAGCATAGAGTGGTGAACTGAAAATTGTTGAAAAAGCAGAACCTTTACTTAAGACAAAAACCAGTCCCAAAGAGTTCTGCTGTGCCTCTGCTTCTGCTGTTCAGCCTGCATTCCTTTCTGCAGTGTTTTCTGTTCTAAATGAGTATTCTGCTGGGCTGGAAGTAGAATCTGCAAACATTTCACACCTGGGCTGCTCTAGGAACAACTTGCTACTATAATTTAATCCTTTAATTTCATTTCTAGTCTACCACAAAAAAAATTCCCCTATTTATGAAAACTACATGGTTCCTTTGGTTTATCTTGCAGTGCACTGTTGATTCCAGATGGAAATTTGATACAATCAATACAATACCTTCTGTTTTCTTGCATGTTTAGGCATGTTGTTTACTTTCATAGCACCAACGCTGTCAATATTCACTTGATCTCTTGTTCAGAAGTGAGGAATATCCTTTCCTAGAGGAGACACACCTGGAATAAAAGTAATGATTTGCATAAATTGTGTTTTTGCTGAATATGGAATTTGGAATTCGTCTGGAATTTGTTACAAAAAGCAGGGCAAGTGACAGCTAATGATGAAGGAGTAATATCTCAGTATGGCAGAGCCACGTCCCCTTTGCTGTGGAAGCTGTGGGGAGAATCCACCTCAGGCAATCAACACTGGGCTCTCAGAGGGTAGCAGGATGGGGTAGCCTGGATAAGTGAAACTGGATCAACATAGAAATGGAACACAGACAGTACATCACTGTTAGTACATCCCTCTTTAAAACAGTGGCAGGTGATTTCTGCAGGCACCAGTGCTGACTGAGCAGGAAGTGGGAGCATGGCTGAACAGCCAGGGCAGTGCTGGGTGTTGTAAACACCACAGTGCTGGACTGTGGCTGCTGGTGTGGGAGGAAGATGAGGCCTTGTTTTATCCTCAGCCTAGAAAACCCACTTCCTGAGTAGCAAGTACTGTAGGGTAGTTTTCTCTGTTGGTTCCACCCTCCCCTCCTGTCAGCTGTTTGCTTGAAGCATATTTCTCAGAGCTCTTTCCCAGGATGGCAAAACTACTCCAAAATCAGTGGTGGGGTCATCTCTGTAAACCCACATGTTGACACAGTGTGTTTCTGTTCCTCCATAACATATGGCACATAGGATCTTTTGTTCTAAACACATCCTGGAAAGGGGTTTTTGTTGGTTTGGGGTTTTTTACATGATATTCCCCCCCACACACACCTCTGAGCTAAACAAGATATTTGGATTCTTTGGCAAATGAATCAAACAACACCTTCTTCTCATGCCATTAAAAACATATTTGCCACTCAGTCTTGTGAAAATCAAGCTAGGTACACAGCTTGTACACAAGGTGTATCACCTGTTGAAAGCTGTCTGAATCATGGTTGTTCACCCTATTCTCATTCTGTTTGAAGAAAATATCACTTTTGTTTCAAATTAAAATGCCTGCAGATTAAATACTGTGAGCTTTTGAAAGATTTCTGTAGGGATCTGTGCCATTTGCAGTAGATATTGTCAAAGGCAGTCAATGAGCAGTGACAGCTATGTCATCTCATGTCTAATTGCCTGAAATACATTGCTCTCCCCTCACAATCTTTGTGCATCTTTATGATTGAAACACGTAAGGCTTAATGCATTAAGGGAGTTTCCCTCAGAAAGCTATTTCTCCTAACAGTATCAAGTATTACAATCCTGTGTATTTGTAAAGCTGCACCATTGCTGTCAGCCCAATTAGTTCTTTAAGGCTGTCTGGAAAGGGAGAGGGAGAAGTGGTTTTCTACTGTTGTGGGGTTGGGTCTGTTATTCAGAAACCTGTTTAAAGCACATACAGAAGTGAGGGTGAACTCTCTTACCCAAGCATGAGCTTTTTCAATCCTTGTCTCAGCTCTTAAGGAGTCACATTTCCCAAAATAATTCCTTCTGTCTCTTTCACTTGTCACTGCACTTAAATTGCTAACCCTTAGCCTGTAATGAGAGGCTGCTGCTGGTTCAATAGACTTTCACTAGGGCCTCACGTTCACCTGTCAGAGGCTGGAAGATTTTTTAAATAAACCTTTTTTTTTTTTTTTTTTTGGCTAACCACAGAACTGAAATTCTGGTCCAAACATCATCTCACATTTTGGTTCCAACTGTCTGTTTTTTTACTTTGGATTTTCCAAATTCAATTGTGGCTTCTTACCTGTTTGGGATGCTACTGTCAGGGCCATATCCTTCTCTTTTGCCTTGGCTATTTTGCTCCTTTTTATTTTAATTTTGTTTTTTTGATGCCTTTTTCTAGCACAACAGATGGACGTATTCACTTCTCTGGCTTTTTTTCCTTACGACTCCACACTGTGAATTCACCTCAGCTAGGACAGCCACTCAGTTATATTCTTAGATAAGCTCTTTTGTACACCCTGCAAATTATTCCCCTTGTTCTCCAAGAAAACATTTGTTAAAATTTGTTAAATCCTTGAAGTCCTTCCTTAAAATATCCTTTGGCATAATAATCACAAAGTAGTTGACATCTCTCTTCATCCATCTGTTGTCTCTTATAATGAGGCAGTAAAATTCAGGGCTATTTTTTTCTTGTTCACACAATATTTCTGAAGTGAGCCTTGCCGTTCCAGTGACCTCTGACAAACGGCAGCAGGAGCTGTTGTCAGGGCCAGACAGGCTGTTGGTAACTGAAGGGTTTTCTCCCTGTGCATTATTATCACAGTCTTTGCCCTCAGCACCCCTTTTGTGTAACCTATTTTTACGTGACATCAGGGGGAGGTTCCCAGATGGTGAGAAGACTGTATTTCCTTGTGCTTTGCTGGAGTGTGCTTTATGTAACATCCCTGGCAATCCAGAAAATACACCTTGCAGATAACCAGCTGTTCTTCCTCCTGAGAGCAGGTTCTGCTGCTGCAAATATCAAATCTTACCATTAACTATATGAGGCGCAGTCCTGTCTGCTTTCTGCATTTCAGTGTTAGTCCTCAGAGGGGAGAGAGGGAAGTAGTGTGGGTTTGGTGGAGATTCATCATTGTGTAAACAAAAAACCCAATTTTTAGGTTTATTTAGCAACAATTGTGCCCTTTTAATGGTAAGCAGGCATTTAGCAGTTGCAGGTGACACTGAAATCAAGATGTTTACAGATCTTCTCAGATTCAGAAAACTGTATGTTGTAAGAAGTACTGACATCTTTCTCTAAAGTGTGACAACAGTGCCATCCATTTGTACAGTATGATCAAGGGCCTTTTACTAGCAAGAGCTACATCTGCATGTTTTCATTAATTCCCTAATAACAGCACACATTCCAGGGAGTTTTGCATGAACAATTCATTTCCTCTGAGGCATCCTGAGGAAATCAGATTTACTCAGTAGGTGTGGGACAACCAGGCTGGACATGCCCTGGTGTCCAGACCCTGTCCCTGAGTGGCACCCAGTATGCAGACAGTGATTCCTGCAGCACTGCTGCGAAGAAATCATTATGAATTTTAAGGGAACTGAAACTAATTCATTAAGACCTATTTCTGCAGCTTATTCTGGCATAGTTCTTACAAGAAAATAAAGTCTTACAGTGGAGTCTAAAATAAATGAGGTGTGGTTGCATCATTCATGATGTTTATGCTTTGTTATCCCAAGGTGACATTTCCCACAGGCACAACACAATGGCCAATTTGGAGCAAAGCAACAGCAACAAACAGAGTAAAGGCATTCCTATTTCTCTTTTTCCCTCGCTTTCCTCTAGTCATAGATCCTTTATGTGTATCAGTGTGCCAAATTTTAAAATCTTCTCCCTCTCCTGTTGTTGTTTCCTCTTCCATCATCTTTCATGCTGGCAGCCCATTGCACAGAGGCTGGAGACCTCTCAGAAAGTATTTCTGGATTTCTAGTCCCTGAGAATGTGCCTCATTCCATAAAGAGCCATTCCACTCAGGCAGAGGGTGTGTTTCTAGCAGGAAAACCAACATCTGTATTGTCAGAATAAAAAAGGGAGAACTCTTCTTCTCTTGGCTAAACTTGAAAAGCTGGGCTGAACTCTGATACATTTGAAAACAGGGCACCTTCTTCCACTTTATCCACTGATTCTAGCAGCATGCTCTCAGCAATACGTTTTTGCTCTGCTGTTTCTTGTCATTATGAGATTTATGTAGCTGTTGGGTATGTATTATTTTCTAAGGCTGAGAAGACTAATATCATCAGCCATAATTCCGTGGGTTTCTCCTGAAGCCATTACCATAATTAAGATAATGACATTTAAAGCGAGTGTTTATTTCATACTACTTTGTATGGCAAAATATAATTAGATGTTTGGCTGGATATGTATATGGTTGAAAAGGATTTTAGAGGCTGAATAAAGTCTGAATAAAACAGTAGTTTGACTCAGAGTGAATCTGGAATTTAGAGCAAGTATGCAATGAGCACACCATGCAATCTGCTAATAGAGTGAGATTTTCTTAATTCCCCTGCACTTCAGGAATTCTTTGTCCAGAGTGACAACTGTACCTTTAAATTTACAAAATTTCCACAAGTCTTGTGCTAAGTGTGCCAAGTTAATCTTGTCAATATTTATCTGCCTTACATTTTAAAGCAAAATAAAGAACACTTTCTTAGCACACTCCGCAGTGCAATGTGGGCTTTTCCTGCCCTGTAGGAACTTGTTTATGTTGCCCACACACACACTTGAAGCCTGAGATCCCAAGCAGAGAAGGATATTGCAAGTGAAGAATTTAGTTGGCTACTATGTAGTTCTAATTCTTCATTTTTTCATTTGAAATAGCAAGTTTTGCAGATACTGATGTGGCTAAAGGTGTGTGAAAAAGAAGTTGATTTCATGCTTCACAATGACATTTTAGGCTTTGCTTGATACCATTTGTCTTTTTTCTTTTAGACAGAAGTTCTTTACTTTTTGAATGTTAGCCAAGGATAAGACATAACCTGACTAGATGTAGTGCACCTTTTATGTATCTCACTTGGCATTTAAAAAAAATCCAGAGGGAGGGGAAAAAAGGATGCCCTATCTACTAGGTAACTCTGAGTAATGAGAGGATCAGAGAGCATGAGAAGAGGAAAAAATATTTAAGCTTAAGTATGTCAACTTTTTTCAAAACCAGTTGAGCGCTGATTTAGTTATTTAAGTCAATGTTTGTTGCACACAGTACTAATGCTTTCAGTTTCATATTAGGTGAAATGTTTAATCCTATAATCACAGGATGGTTTGGGTTGGAAGGACCTTAAAGGTCATCTCGTTCCAAGTCCCCTGATGTGCTTATGGACACCTTCAACTAGACCTCATCTCGTTCCAAGTCCCCTGATGTGCTTATGGACACCTTCAACTAGACCAAGTTGCTCATCCAAGCATGTTGCTCATCGAACCCCATCCAACCTGGTCTTGAACACTTGCACATAGTTTGAACTCTTATATCCTTGAGGAAACATTTCTTTGTTGACATGCTCCCAAGAACTCGCATCCTAACAGAGGCTTGCTCAGCCAAGTCCTGGAGAAGGTTTCTCTTGTCCAACCATTGTAGCACACACTGCATCTGTCATCCATTTCACCTTTCCAGATACTTCTACCAGCATGAAAAATGATTTCTCTATTTTCTGTCAGCCAATGATCCCTGAAAATATTTATCCTTCCCTCTATTAGCATGGTGTAGGGGATGACATCCATTTCAGTGGAGTAACTCTGAAAGTCAGTTTTTGAAACAGCATTACTCTCAAGAGTTTCTAAGGAAAGCCTTCTTCTATCATATTGGCTATACCATTTTTCTGTGTCTTTGGACCTTTCTTTGCACCTCTTACTCTAGTTTCCTTAGGCTGCACTGTCTAGTGTACCTAAGTGTCAGAGACTGGAAAAGGTGATCTGTTTGAGACATTTGGGGAGCTTGGAATGTGTGGTAGAGGGTGGGTCAGACCTTGCTCTGGTGAGGTGGAGCCCTGCCCTCAGTGTCACCTAAGCCACCCCTGAGTTGCCAAGGGACTGCAAGTCCCACCTGGGAAGAAGGCCCAGCATGGGCCAGGCCTTTCAGAAGCCTGGCCATGAGGCAAGCACGTTGTTCTTTAACCATACCTTCATCTTGGAGCCTTCCATCACTGGAACCCAGGAGCTGTATGTCTGTCTCTCTAGATCTTTCCTGTCTTTCTGGTTTTCTCCCCTTCTTCTAAGTCTCTTTTCATGGAATGTACCATCAAATGAGTCATAAGGCTTTCTGTGTTCAGTGGGCTAAGTCTCTGCTGTGATAAGTGATGTTACACAGTATTTACTCTTTTTCCAATGTTCCTTAATTTTCTAGTTTGCCAGTAAATTTTTTGTATTTTTACCTCTTGGCAGTAATAATTTGGAATTTTCTCCCTTATGCCTACCCAGAGCAAAAGAACCTTGGTTTAGCCATAGGTTTGAGTGACCAGGGTGTAAGACACTTCATTCTTTTTTACAAATCCCACCATAAAAGCTCCTCACCTCACCAATCACCTTTTGTGCATGAAATCATCTAATTTCTAACTGGGATGAACATCTGCAAGGAATACTGTACTCATGTGTACACAGTGTAGATAGAGACACAGGAGCTAGCAGGGACGTCTGAAAAAATCTGATGGTACATTTTCAAAGGAGGTTGGTCATTTTAAGCATATTCTGTTTTCTTCTCAGCTTGGTTTAGTCTTAAATCTTTCTGTGGTTTTAATTTGTTCTCAGTTCAAGGCCTGCCCTTAAACTGAAATCTTATGCCTGTTGCATTTTTATACCAAATTTGCTGGTTTCAGTGAAACTAGTTTTATTTCCTGTGTTTAGCTGTACTTTAAAGCATGGTGTCAAATTTGGCAAAATACAGTGAAATTAAAAATGAAGTGAAAACCAGGCCATATATTTGATTTATCTCAATAATTGACATACAGGCCTCCCACCTGAATGCAGTTATACAGTAAAAATTACAAATTTGAGTACAATTGAGATTTTTTTTTAAATTAGACCTATGAAGATGCTTATCTTAAACTGCTGCTTCCAGCATTGCATTTTGCTGTAATTGAGGTTTTCCTTCAACTGAAGTCCAAGATGAAGTTCCATTGAAAAACTGAAAAGGGGTACAAAAAGAACTGTACAGTTTTGTAGTAGGGAGAGTCACATTGAACTGCAACATGTATTGAATGAGGTTCTTCTTCAGCGGCCAAGGATGAGGGTACTGCTGTTTTCTCCACGTGCTGTAGTGCTATCTACAGCACACAGAGAAAATGTCCTTTAGCTCTGATGATGAACAGACAAATGTTTTGGCGATAAAAGATAGAGAGTCCAGTTCTGGTGACTACGTTAGTGATTGCATTTGCCTATGACCTTTGTCTCAGTTATGCATTTCTTCAAAAAGAAATACTGCCATCATGATTTCTAGCATTCCAAATAAACTGGAATGCTAGAAAAGTATTTTAAAGAAAAAAAAAAAGCAAGAGTACTGTAACAGTTTTTAAAAATCTTTGTTAAATGTTTTACCAGATTGATGAGCTTTTCCCATTCTGTTTTGTGATACTAAAAATCATGAAGCATCAGAACTTGTACCCATTTCTTACACTATTTGTATTCAAGCTTACCAAAAACTGACATTAATTTTTTCTGAGCCTTTTACATCTCATGAGGAGTGTGCAGGTTACTGGAACTGGCTATTTAAGTATTTTGGATTCCTTTACAAAAAGTATGGCCTTGGTATTGTGAGAGAGAATTGCATCTGTCATGCTACTTGCTCTGTATATAAAGATATTTTAAACATCACACACAAGGATATATGTTTACTGTGAGATTTCTCTGAGAATCATTCTTGGCTGGGGTATTGGACAGGTTTTAGAGGAGAAATCACTTTGAAGTATCAGGTATCTAAGATTGAAATGGCTCCTTTTGTGGGAAGAGCTGTCTAGGAACTTCAGTGCTGGTGGTGTTTTTGAAAATATGTCAAATTCAGTAGACCCTAATAGCAGCAAATTATTTTTCAGTCTGTGTCTTTTAGAGTTCTGTTACTCTCGCTTTCCACCACTTTCCTCCTTTGATTTACAGACTTTGTGTGTAAGATTCAGTACATTTAGGCAGATGTAAGCAGCTGGAAGCAATAGAGTTAGAGCACTTTGAAAGGCTGAATTTTCACAAGTGGTTTGGGGTTTAGATGCTGGGAGTCATTATGTGGTGCTTCAGAATAACATTTGGAGAATTTACTCTCATGGCAGAGATTTGAAAGAGTTTATTCATGGGTTGTATTTCACTTCTAAAAAGTTGAATAAAATTACATTGCATTATATTTTTAAATGAAGAAATCTGATTGAGCCATGCAGACACATTTTAGAAGGATATATATTCTAATGGTCCAAATCACTACTTTTATTCCATGTATTCATAAAACATATGCTCCCAGAAGCTTTGGAGAGAACCTTTTTTCTTGCCAACTATATATAGTATAGTGAATGTTTCCTTTAAACTCGAGCCAACATCCCATGTAAACATGATAAAGTTAGCTACAGCAGCTTTATGGGGCAGCAAGAATTTGTGGTCTTACATTGTGCTTTTCTTTCTTTGTTGCTGTTTTTTTTTCACAGCTATCCTTTCTATCTTTGGAGGCTGGTTTTTTTAGTTGTTATACACGTTTCCCAAGTTTTATCCATACCTCTCTGTGATTTCATGTCCTCCACTAATTTTATCTTTTCTTTCTATAGTTTTTTTGCAATGGTGACAGCATTTTGAGGGGCACCCAATTATAAGCCACACAGGGCATTATTTGCTCATATTGTGTCCTCTTGTTTATGTCATGGAAATGGAGTGCTCCTTTCCTCACTAACAACAAAGGGAGTGAAGCCACCATAATGCAGAGCAGCAGTCCCAGAGTGTTTCAGTGGCTGTGAGTTTGCTGTAATTGCCATTCCTGATACAGTGCACCCATTCCTGCAACAAACTGTTCCATAGACGTGGGCACTGTGTGTTATCCTTTCCTTTGCTATTTCACTTGCTGCTTCAGTAGCAGGGTAAATTTTCCCACATCTGTCTATTCCTGCTCATCCAGTGGGCTGTAGAAGAGGAGTGCTAGACCAATTATTCATGGTGTTTGGACAGCATTGTACACTGATGCTTTCAAACAGAAAACATGGATGTGTGTGACCCATAAAGGTCACGTGTGCTGCATCCCTGATTTCTGCACAGCCCAGGTAGCACAGAACTGATACCTTCCTTCATCCATCAGGCTTTCATTTCTATATAAGTTTACATTCTTTTAACTAAGCAAAAAGGCCTAAGAAGGCCTGCAGTGATAGAGCAAGAGGGAATGTCTGAACGAGGGAAGGTTTAGGTTTGCTGTTAGGAAGAAATTCTTTACTATGAGGGTGGTGAGGCGCTGGCACAGGGTCCCCAGAAAAGCTGTGCATGCCCCATCCCTGGAAGTGTTCAAGGCCAGGTAAGTTGAGGCTCTGAGCAACCTGGTCTAGTGGAAGGTGTTCCTGCCCATGACAGAGGGCTTGGAATTACTTGAGGTTTTAGGTCCCTTCTAACCCAAACTATGTTGAGATATAAGAAACCATTAAAATAGTTTCAAGCACTCCTCTTTCAGAATGAAACATAAAAGATGGTTTTGGCCTTCTTTAGAGTGAGTGTGATCAGAACATCACCTATTTTAGGAAGATGATCATGCAGAGTAACGTTCTCAGGGAGCTGGAACCTGACAGGTTGTCTGTGCTGAATTGACAGAACTAACAGCAAAATACTACAGCAGACAGAACTGAAAAGACTGGGATAAGGCTGTACGGGATACAGTGAAATCTGGAATTCTCAAAAGAAATGGTGGAATATCATAAGATCAACTTCTAGTAACAATATACATGGTCTTAGTGGACCTGTAGCTGTGTAGGTGTTCATATTTATAATTCTAGGGGAAGTGTGTGTTCAGGACCTTTTTTTTCCTTTCTTGCTTAAAAAAGATAAGATATCCAGGTAGACTTTACTATCTAGCTGAATTTCAATCTGTTTAGAACTATTTTTTCTCCTTTTTTAAAAGCACTAGGCTTTGAGTGTCTCTGAAAAGGTAGTTTTAGAAAGATTATTACCTCCACTCTGCTTTTGTTAAATAAGAAAACATAGTTACTCACATTCTGTTATTAGAATGTCTGTTGCACAGAGGTGATTTGAAACACCTTTAGCAGAAGTTGCATTTTGATGATACACTTACATGTGGCTTCAAAATAATATTGGGATAAATCTTTTGCTTCTCTATATAGACTGGATACTCTCTGGGGTAATTTCTAGCAAATTTTGGTGATGATTTATATAGTTGATATATTCTACCTAGGGAAACAAAAAATGTGAAGTAAAAGTTGGAATGAGCAGCGAAAATGGTCCCATTTCCTGCCAGACAATTTGCCTTTTGTTTGTATTGCAGTCGATGCAGTCTGGAATAAAATAATACATTGGTTATGCACTGCTGTCCTTTAAAACTTACTACCCTTCTCTTCTGTTCTGTTCAACTCTACTACCCCAGTTTAAAAGAAATTGAGGTCAAAAGGCCCCTAAATAACCATCTGGTCAGTAACAATACAGGAAACTGATAGTATTGGTATTTTCTACAAAATATCAGGTGCCAGCTGTCACTTGATGTTTGCCTACTCCTCTTCCACAAAAAAATTCATCAGGATTGTTTTGATTTTCGGAATATTTTAAATTTTGCATTTGGAGTATGGAAGGAGAAAGACGTTTTTCTTTTTTAAAGGGGAAAAAGAGGGAAATAAAATAATGATATCGATATCTTGAACTGTTTTGCACTCAGGGCTTTCACTCTAGAAAATACATTAGTTTTGTTTTCTGCATTCCCAGTTTTTAAGTGCATTTGCAAGTCACAAAATGTCTTGCTGCCAATGATTCTGTGCCAGGTGTCATTTCTCTTTGGTGCTTCATGTTACCATGTTGAAAGAAAAATAAAGCCCGAGTTGCTCAAGTAACAGATGTTTCTACCCATACTCACAGTCCCTTTTACCAGTGTTGCATTAGATATTTTTCTCTTCCAGGGGCCAGTCAATCTGAATTTTCTTTGATTCCAAATTCTTAGCACCAGAGAGCAAATGTTCATAACAAACAAAGCTTTTGACTTACAGACTGTGAAATTCCTTCCTGAAAGAATGAATGACTCATTTCACTGTTCAGCTTTTAAGTGCTGTACAGGCAACATTATTTGGATTGATGTAATGCCACTCAGCAGATTGCAAAATCCTTCCCACTTGTGGGGAAGCACATGGGAACAGGTTCATTTTTGGTCCTGGAGAGGCAGTAAAATACTGTTTTGTTTAGTGGAAAGATTTGAGTGCAGCTTGCAGTCTGTTCTAGAAGGAAGAAGTCAGGGTTTGGTGGCCTCAAGATGTGGTTACAGATGATCATTTCCATGGGTGAGTTGTCGCCACTTGGACTATCAGCACATTCTGCTGCTGCTGCCAAATCACCTGGAGGTCCTTGGCCTTTAGAAACACTTTCTTCCCACTAATGAAGTGGTGTTCAGGGGAGGTGCTATTATTTGCATGCCCAGTTCATCCACTCTTGTACAGGCAATTGGTTGAGCCCCTGGTAGATCTCTGTCTTGGTACGGTGTAACTGCTGTTATATTGGAGTTTGTTTGCAAAGACTTCAGTGCAGGGTTATGCCAAAATGGGTAAAATCACTGTTCAAAATTCTGCATTTTTTCTGAGACTTAATTTTATATGTGTAAAAACAGCAGAGTTACAAATATAAATACATATATTAAACTTTTTTTTTTTTTAATTGTAAAATGGTCATATTTTAGGACATTTTACAAAAGCAGTTCTTACTTTGTGCTGAAGACTGTTTCCACTCTGAGGCAGATATTGATAACTGCCTGGTCAATACAGGTTAAGAGGGCAAAGTTGACACAAAGGGTAGTAATCACTTCATTCACAGCAGTGCCATCGGGAGCAGAAGCCACGTGCTCTAGGCCAGGCTGGGTTGTGGGCTGTTACATAGAGGACAGAAATTCTGATGCTTTCTTTAACCTTTTCCATAAAAAATGAGATAGATCGTGAACAAGGACAAATAGTCAATTTGATTTTACAAATAAATGATTCTTGAGGAGGGCATTAGTGTATTTTACAAATATAATTACAAAGTGCTCCCACATGGTGTTCTCTATGATACATACGTAAATCAGGATGCAGAAACCTATAAATAAAATATTTCTAATATCAAGGGTAATGATAAAACAGCTTGTAGCCAAATTGAGCTGATGTTGCTTACTTCGAGGCTATCTGAAATCTCTCTGGGCAGGAGGAAGGCAAACAGCCCACCCAAACTTCAACTTCTATTAGTTCCAATCTTCAGTCCCAGCAGACATTTACTTACACAATGGCATGGGCTTATTAGAAGTTAAGCTTAACTGCTGCCAATTAGGATATGCTAATTTGCATAGGCAACTTGATTGTGTGGCATCCTAACAAACTGTGGTAGGATTGCTGTGGGAGGAGACAGCAAGTAAATCTTTGGATTCAGCTGATTCCAAAATGAATTCCACTGACCAAAAGTGCCTTTGGCATCTGTAGCTGATGATATGTTCATAATTTTTTGCAACATCTTCATATCATATTTTCACTATATTTGACTTGGGGCAGAATATGATTTTTTGGCTGGGAATTGGATTTTTAGGTAGATTTCAATCTTCCAGCTTACTAGAGGGAATGCACTTGACATGTCATGAAATGGAACTTTTATGAGTATGCTTGCCAAGAGGAGAGCAGCACAGCAGGCAGTTCCCTGAAATGCATTATGTCTAGTTCAAGTTTCTCCAAGTTAGCTAAACCTCTTCATCCTGTGTCTTTGAAAATAACTAATGATATAGCTTGTAAGGTTGAGAGACAGCGAACTGGCTCAATTTCAAGAAAATACACATTCCTCCAATGAGTGTCAGTATATTCACTTTCCTTAGGGGCACAGGCACATTAGCCATTAAAGGAACAAGGCATTGCTCAGCAACAGTGACAGGCAGGAAACCATCGTGGTGTCATCCCACATCACCTGAGGACAAAGCTACAGGAGAAGATTATATAGGGCTCCTAGGCAATTATCAAGGGTTTGTTTCTTCTGTTTCTGGCTTTTCTGAGTGGAATAAACTACAGAATATTGTACTACTAGATCAAGAAATAAAGCATTAGAATTCTGTTAGAAGTTTAGATGTTGCTACAGTTTTGGTATTTCTTATCCTAGTTCCCAGCAGTGGATTTCCTCACTGCCTACTTCTATCCTTTTATTTAATTCAGTTCCTTTTCTACTTTTCCTAAAATACCTGTGTCTCTCAGTGCAGCATTCAGATTGGAGCAACACATTGTTCTATGTTACAGAGCACCTCATACTGCTTAGAAGCAATCTTGCCATTTCTGGAAAGCATTCATTTTATTTTAGCAAAGAACTGGTCACTGAATGTCCACTCTTCTGTGAAAAAATTGCAAAGAGATTCTTCAACTTTTTAAAATAAAGCTTCCGTTGGGACTGCTGCTTTATCAGGTTGCTCAGAAAACATTTGTTTTGTTTGATTAAAAAAAACAAAACAAATATTGTCTTTGAATCTTTGAATTCTAAAAGTTTGTTTCATAAGGTATGTGTAGTCTTAGACATGCGAGGGAAATACTGAAAGTTTAGAGGCTTTAGGCTTGACCACTTGAACTTGAGTGTGAGCAGCAAATTATTATATTGGATGGCCAATTTTATGACGTGAATAGTCTGTTGGGGAGTGGGCACAAGTTTTTTCCTGCTTTTCTGTTTCCCTAATAGATTTGACAGAGGTTAGTATTGAAATGGGCAGAAAATCTGACAGCTTTCTTTGGTCTGAAAGGTGATGGCCTTTTTAGAAGGTTTGGGCATATTTCAGGATCTGGGACCATTAACCTGGCTTTTCTGAATAGTGACATTTTAAAAGTAGGTAGGAGAAGGAGGAGGATAAAGGCAAGACTAAGAGCTAGGAGAGATATTTTTTTTAGG
>VXBQ01011930.1:41431-54089 GCA_013400175.1 Phainopepla nitens | reverse complement strand
TTTTTTTTTTTTTTTTTTTTGTTTTCACTGAATTTGTCATGGAGGAAACTTTAAAAATTGAGGCAATATGCTAAAAGAAGTTTGTGGGAGTTTACATAGGTTTTAGTATCTGAACAGTTATATAAAACTTCTTGAGCTTTGGCTTTTGTTTGCACCATGAGCTCAGCCTGGCTACTCCAGCAGCCTTTGAGAACATCTGCACATATTTATGGACTCTGAGGTTTGAAAACATCAGATCTTTGGGTTACAGTGAGGTTCTGACCAAGTAAAAGCACCATTATTCATTCCAGATATTATGCAGAATGATAGCATGCCATTTCCATCATTATTCAAATAAAAGAGCCACTGCAAGTTTTTTGGGTTTTTTTTCCAAGTCCCCATTAAACTAAAATATGGAGAATATAGGAAGCGTGCAGAAGTGGGTTCCAAATTTCCTTGTGAATTGTCAAAATTGATGTTGAAATGAACTGTTAGAACACAGCTTGGAGCCAGGAAGTTGGTTTTCCTCTCTAGAGCCCGAAATGTACTTGGTAAAAGGGGGAAATTAGGAGGGAGCCTCACTCTTCAGTGAGTCCTTGGTGCCTGCAGGATGGGAGGGACTGAATTTCCCCAGCAATGTTCTTACATTCTGTGGCCCTGACTGGAGCAGCTGAAGGAAGCCCTCCCAGGATCATGACTGGAGCCTGATTTTCCCTGTGCTGTGCCACACAGGCTGAAATTCCCTGCCCATGCCACACACAGGAGTTCTCTGAGCACTGCTGAGAGAACTCGCCATACCAGACTTTTTGCTGATGCATAGCAATAACAAGTGTGAAAATTCTTCCTGCATTAAGTATTGAGGTTATGTCATGGAATCCTAGAGTTGTTAAATCTGGAAAAGATCTCTAAGATCATCAGGTCCACCTTTTAAGCCAGCCCTGCCTAGTCCACTACCAAACCATGTCCCAAAGTGCCACATCTGCGCACTTTGTGAACACTTCCAGGGATGGTGATTCCACCACTTCCCTGTGCAGACTGTTTCAGTGCCTGACTGCCCTTTCAGTGAGGAGATTTTTCCCAATATCCAATCCAAACATCCCCTGTTTCAACTCAAGACCATTTCCTGTCATCCTGAAGAATCCTGTTATAAGATTAAGAGAAAGGACAAGTAGCAATTTGGAAACTAGAGGCACAGGAAGACTTTAAAGAGAATGAAAATGTTGTTAGAAATACCACCAAGTTGTTGGCAGATGTTCATCCTTCTGTGAAAGGTATAGGAGGCTTCACTGATGCCTAAAAGCAGGTAGGGAGCACTGTTCTCCAAAAAAACACCCAGTGAGGTGCCAAGGAGTTTAGAGGTTGGATCCCCTAGAGCATGAATTCTGGAATCTGACCTTTGCTGCCTTATTAACATCGTTGATAACAGTGTTAGACACCTGGCAGGGGATGGCTAACTGGGAATTGATCTTAAAGAGTTGGAGAAAATCTCAGTTTGTGCAGATGCAAATGCAAAGCTCCATGCAGGTGCTGCCTGCACCATCTGCTGTCCTTGCATCCCCACCCGTCCCAACTGCCTCCAAGAGCTACTCTCTGCTCCCAAGGAAAGGCTGTCCCTGCTTGGAATCTGATCCCTCAAAGGGTAACCCTCCACTAAATTAATTTATATGTATTTTTTCTGCCAATGATTTTTATTATTTCAGGAGTATTTTTTATTATTTCTATCCAGAAATCAACTCTGGCGTGCCAGGGCTTCACTGTATTTAGCAGTAGTTTTTTTGTTATATTGAAGATATGTTTCTTGAGATGTTTTTTTTTTGAGTTTTTTTTTTAAGTTTGGGGAGATTTTACTTTTCATCATTAATTTAAAAATTCAGTATTGACTTACATATCCCCAGTTTATTGCTTATAGTGATTAAAAAAAAAAACTCAAACCAAAACAAAAGCTCATATTTGTGAAACAGCTTATAGGTACTGAACACACTCTAAGTATGTGTAGAATGAACAGAGAACTCGAATTTTAAAACAGTGTTTCCAGGCAATTAGGTACTAACTTCAGATGCTCTAACTGCAAAACCAGCTAATGAGTGTGCTGTGTACCCACCAGCATTGTCAGTGTTCCCCTTAGTAAGATACAAGGCAACAGCAACTCAGCAACTGTAATATTTAAAAGGGAACAAGTTCCTGGCACATGATAATTTAAAGAATTGTTTTTCCTTTTCCTGGGATATACATCAGTGTCACTTTAGTGGCAGTTAAAGGGCAGGGTAACAAAGTGAAAAAGGACAGCTCAGTCCTCAAAATGAAAAAGTATTTGGCATGTATGGCCAAGAAATGATGTGATGGGACATGGCAGAAAACTGACCGCAGCAAATTGAATGGCGGAGTTGGCACTGACCTTACCAGGCTGCCAGAATGTCATTTGTTAGCTGCTATCTGTGCTCATTCTGTTCTTCATGGAGTAAAATTGGCTGAACTGCTTCTCTTGTTGTGTATGTTGTTCCCTGCTCTCCCAGCTCTCTAAGCATATCTATTGCAGCATATGAGTCACAGAGAGCAAGTTTTGAAGGATAAAGCATCATCATCTTTGTTGTCCTGTATTTATTGAGGTGATGGCCCAGGGGCATTATTTTAATGATGCACGAATCTTCCTAATCAGTTTGCTGTCCTACTTTTTACATTTTTACATTCTGTTTGTCGTATTGCAAGAGAGAGATCTTGCTTTCTTCCCATTCCCAAGGGGCTGTTGATTTTTGTTGAGAAAGGTCGAGGATCACAGGGGATTCATTTTTTAAAGCTGGACACTGGTCAGCTGTATCTAAAGGGTTTCAATCTTTAGGAAAATGGGTTTGCACTCTTTACAGTGGTTATCAGTCATATCAGTTCTGATGTTTTGCTCTGCTAGGTATAAAGTATGACCTGAAATGTTGCTCTCTCCCAGGTCACTGTAAACAGTGTATTTTAGAGCTGTCGAGTCTGTGCATTATGCTCCTGTCCATGTGCTTTTATTTATCTTTATGAAAAACCTTTGAAGTTCTCACTAATAAATCAGAAATGCAGCAACTAGTTTAGAAAAGTATAAATCCTGGCAGCTTTATTGGTTCCATAATTTACCCAATCTTTCTGGTTAATGACAACAAAACTGCCTAACTTTGGGCGTTTTCCTAGTCAGCTGATGCATCACAAATATATGTCTGTCTTAAAAAGATGAGGGGTGAAGTACCTTAAATATAAAATATATACATATAAAAATACCCCTACTCAGTATTTGCATAATTGAATTATTAATTTGTGGCATACTTTTATCGTGGTCCAAGCAAAAACACAGTATCACTGCCAACCCCAAAGTCTGATGTTAACTGAGTTTTGAATGCTTTAACATTTATATATGTTTTAACATTAAAGACCTCACAAGTTATTTAAACTAAGTCAGGAGAGTAAATGGTGAGGAGGTGCTTTAACAGCTCATTGTACTGCATGCCATTTATAATTCACCCCCTGCTATCTATACACTGACCCTGGGGGCACTTTGCAAAGGCCCCTTTCTTTTCAAGGCCACCACCAGTGGGAAGTGGGTGTGTCTGATGACTGGAAGAGGAGGATGTGAATCTATTCTTTGTGCCTCTACATGGCACTTTTACACAAACACTTCAACACTACTCAGATTTATGCATGCCATTCGTCACAGCTTGGGTTTAAGCAGATTTTCTGGTTTTCTTGAAACAGCGTCTCAGTTGCTGCAGTTTCTCTGCATGCTTTTAGATGGTTATGATGCAAGCAGGCAAGCATGGGGATAAAATCAGTTGAAGAGGTAGAAACCCCTTTCCTGATGCATTGCTTTGTGGCAAATTTGAGGAAAGACTATACCATTCTATGACTTTAAAGTTCTTGAAGAAAAGATCATAAAAACGTAGAATGGTTTGAGTTTGAAGGGACTTTTAAGATCATCTACTTCCAATCCCCAATCAGCCAGTCACTGTGAAAACATAGAAATACTCTGTAGAATACAGGATATATTTTCTTTTCTTTTCAAGCAACATGCATAGAAACCATTATAGCCAAATCAAATCGTGCTCTGTGATACAATATTTTGGGATTTGATGTCTGTTGGTTAGGAATGTCATGTTTACAGCACTACAAAAATCTATTGTGTTTGAATGAAACTTAACCCAGGGCTTAATTTTTTGTGTATCTTCAATAGTGTATGACCTGGAAAGGACTCAATGTGTCTCTTTGCTTTGTAAGTGCACAATCAGTTTCTGGTGTTCTTGATGGAGCAGATTCAAGATCAAATGGAAGTAACAAAGTAGAGAGTATGCAGCATTGGTGGGTGAAGATCCAAGGCTGGATGCCCCTGACTGTTAACTACTGCAAGTCAGGAAGATGGCAAGAAAATGATTGACTAAAAGCATTATGGTTTTGTTGTTTGTTTGTTTGTGGGGTTTTTTATGGTTTCCATGGTGGCAAAGGCTCCAACTATTGGTGCTTTCACCTGTTGAATTTTTTTCCCCAGAAACTGCTATGTTTTCAGTCCTGGAAGGAGAGGGAAAAGTGCTGATGTAATTTAGAGTTTAGAGTAAAGTCTAGCAAAATATTCAAGTATTCTCTGAAGTACATGGTTAGATCTAGAAACAGAGGTATATCTGAGCTGTTCTGGCATGGGATGCTCAGTCTCACAGTTGACTCCCTAGATGAGGTGCTGCCCAAGCTGCACATCCCTTAGGGCCAGAGTTATCTGCTGGAATTCTGGGTTCTCTAACTGTGTCAGCATCTTCCAACCTGTATGTGCCCCTGGGCATGGAAAAAGTGGTGACAAGTGGCTAATGTTGGTAAGGTTTGCATCATCAACCACTCAAAGTCATGGGAGCAGAGCTGAACCTAAAGACAATTGCCAGATGCCCTTGGGGATTGGAATGTCACTTGAAAGACTTATGCTGATGTACTGCTTACTAATCTTCCTCTCTTTTTGCTCATGTTTCTTCCTTTCCCACTTACCAGCAGAATTCTCAGTGGTTTAAACCCTGCAATTCTATAAAGCAGCCCTTCAATTCAGAAAAGAAATGTTTCCTGTAGAGTTTGCTCGAGGGAAGTTATCAAGGTTTCCCACATTTCTGGATGGGGTGATAGTATTTAACTTTTAAAGAGGAATCCGTGGATAATTGAGAATGGTTGTTTTTGCTACTGACTGCACCTGGAAGAACCAGTGATAATGGTAATTAAGGGTTGCTGTGCACTTGTGTACAGTAAATCACTGCTGTGCCATGCTTTTTACCTGCATTTTTATTAAGAGAACAGTGCAGTATCATTTTCAGTGATGCTCTGAAGACCACAGGGACAGAGATTGCCATCTGGACCTAAGCAATAGTCCATCTTATCTCACTTTCATCCCTGACAGCTGCAGAGCCTGAAAGTAAAGATTGTTTCTCTTTTAAAGCATTAGGACAGCAGTGCAAATTAATCACTTGATCCCTAACCTTGGCTAATGCCAGTGTTTCTCAGTGCTGCTTTTCTGCAGGTGGTGGAGCCAGGACCTGTTGGTTTTGGTTTTTTTTTTTTTCCCCCTCATTGACAAGGTTTTTGTGATCCATTTCAGTCTAACATCAACAATTTGTACTAACAACCTCCTGGGGAAAGGCTGAAGGTTGCTGTGAATTTTTGCTATGATGAAATCAAAAATGGATGATTAGACAGAGAGTTGCAACTAATATTAATCAGTCAATGGTTTCAGCCTGAGAAATCATCACAGACGTCATCTGCCCTTGCATTTTAGCATCACAACAAGAATTTTCTTTTGAAGGATGAATGGTAGCTTTGAGGCACTTTGAGGCCACTTTCACGCTGCCTTTCTATGTTGCAGATTTTGGTAAAAATTGCTTTGGGGGATTTTTGAGATTTGTAAATGAATTCTTACTGCTGCATTTGAGTAAAATATATTGTCTTGGCATGCAATCAAATTTCAGAAACAGAAATGTGAGTGACTTGGGAGTGTTTAAGTATCAAAGTTTTAATAGATTTTCTTCATTTTATCAATTTAATCACCAGGTAGTAGGTATGTTATTGATTTTTAAGCATATTTCATTATTGACCCCAGTTGGGAGCTTATTTCAAAAATCAGTGGCCTGATATGGCCATGTGTCTTTCTGCTGTTCTCTGCACTTTGTGTAGGCCTGGGGCTTGATCATTGGTTTGTATTAATTCCATGAATTGGTCATGGACATAGTCTATATGAAAAATATTCTGCTGTCTAAAGTTGCTTCTTAATTTTCGAATATCTGAAAGAGAGAAAATAGAATGTAATGCGTTTAATTTACTAAAGTACTAGTTGATATATGTGGCAGATTGAGAGAAACAGAGCAGCTTTGCCATCACTGCCATGCAGCTGACAGGAGGCACCAGAAGAATGGGCTCAGATTTCATCCTTTACACCCAGAAATCCACTGTTAACGTCAGAGCATGAAAGGTCTGACTATATCAAGGTCAGTGGGACCTTGATACAGTTTTTGGATCTCAGCAAAAGCCCTTTTCATATCATCTCATCTCTCCATCACTTATCATTCTTTCTAAAACTGCATTGCTTGTATTTTTCCCTGACTTTCCCCCTGTGCCACCACTTCTGGCACTGGCAGGGATGTTAGAGGTGGAGGGGGGGTAAAAGAACCCCAACCTATCAAATTTGCTTTCTTCAAAGTGCTGGTTTCCATTTTGGGTAGTAAATCAATAGGACAGAACAGAATTTAATTTTTACTGTTCATAGCTTTACTTGAGCCTATAAAAGATAGTTAGATAAATATCTGTAAAGTCTATAAAGTCTTGAGTAAGAGTGAAAAATTGGATAAAATCATTCTGTGTAGGGGATGGTCTGGTACAAAATAGCCAAGCGAAGGAGTTTAATGATGAATGATTAGAAGGAGATTGAGACATTTATCCCCAGGGCAGGAAGAGGGAATGGATGGATGTAGGAAATGATTTGGAGGATTAACTGCAGTTTGGAGAAAGGGAGGAGAGGGAAAATAACTGACAATAGTTTGCAGCAATGATTTGTATCACAAAAATAATGTTTCCAACCAATGCCTCCCACCCAGAGGTTTCCAGGGTATAAGGACTGGAAATTATATCTAAAGATTACTTTGTTTTAAATAAGACGGGTAAATACAGAAAAGTACAAAATAATCAGAAAATTATTCGGAATTGATACAAACAATTTTTTACAGGCATGTAAATGCACTCATTTTGCTGGGGGGATGATAAGAAATACAGAAAACAAATAAAATCTCACTCTGTGTGACTCATGCAGACCAGTTATAATAATGACAGAGGAGAATATTGTCTGTCTTGGGCTTTTGACATTTTAGCAACAGAAAGTATGTTACTTTCTCAGCTTGGCATTCTCAAGAGTTCAAACAGTATCTCCTAGTCTGGTTTAGGAAGCAGTGTACGATTTAGTGGCCTTACATCTAGAATAACGCTTCCAGATTCATGAAATTGTATCAACTAAAATCTTTTGTGCTCATATGGGATGAAATTCAAGAACATATACATGCAGGTCTAGTGTTGCAGCACAGCAGAAGGACTTGTCTAAATTCTGTAAGATGTCTGCTTCACCTGCAACATATTTGTAAGAAACCACAAGTGCCTGTCTGACGTTTACTGTTTGTAGTCCAAGGACTGATGGCTCGTTTATTCCACCTGGGACTTCACTGTCCGTGATAGTTTTGAGCTACTGTAAACAATAAGCTGAAAAATTTGCTCATCATATTTTACTGTCAGGAATCTTTCTTCTGTAGCCTTCCCTGGTTGTGTCAGTGGAGTTTGTGTAGCAGAGAGTGTGTTGGCCCTCGTATCTAGAGATGTTTTCAGAAGAGATCATTATTTTGTAATAAGCACATCTAAATTGAAAGGCATTAAATTTTGCAAGCTCTGTAACTGCCAACTGTTCTAAGCCCTGGTGCTAATCCACATTATTCATCTTATTTAAAGCCCATAAATCAGTATCTTGATGCCTTATTGCTAACCTATAGTATCTTTCCTTCTAAAAGTGACCAGGGTTGACAAAAATTAATTGATTTTGAAGAGTAATAATGAAACTCACCATTAATTAACAGATCATCCACAATATTTTAATTGATAGGTTGTGTAATATTTAGAAGTCCCTGGCCTTGCTTGCCTTGAAAACTAGTATTGAATTTATTGAACATCATGGATAAGCATTAGTTACAATGACAAGAATAAATTGATGGTTTTCTCCATGATTTTTCAGGAGTGATGCTGCAGAAGCACTTAATCTCTTCTCAGCATTTATCATAAAGTGTAGAACTTCTCTGAGAGTAAGTTTGTATAGTAATGGTTGGCAACAGATTTAAGAAGTTGTTTTAGGGCATAAATAACTCAGGAATGAAATGTTCAAAAGGTTGGGGGAAGTGTGATAGCAAAGATTTAAGAAATAATAACATCTGGAATCCCTGTTTCACGGCTTTTTTTACAAGACTTAAATATTGTGGGTGCTTTTAGAGAGATATAAGCAGCACAGACAAGACAGCATGACATAAGATATTAGGCCACAGGAGAAAATTCTTTATACAAATCCTCCTTCTGTGAGGGGCTTTTATTTACCCTAAAAGCTTTTTTGTTCTAATAGACTTTTCTGCTTGAGAGTGTAAAGAGGGTCGGACTGGAAATGTGAACGCATAGATTGTTAACAGCCCTCCACTGCCCTGTGGCATGCACCTGCTTGCCCAGGCACTTTTTTTAGAAGCCAGTGAGGTTTTTGTGGTGGTTCAGAGCAAGGACCTGCCCTGAGCACTTCTGCAGATTTCTTCTCGGTGAGAGAATGTCCTAGCTGCTGAAAGAGACTAAATCTGGTACTATGGATACTCAGCTCCTGAAGATCCTACTGCATGTGTAAATTCAGTGTAAAATACTTCCAATGCTTCTCAAATCTGTGACACAGACAGAAAATAGCTACCCTGAAAGGATATGAAACAGCACCTTGTAAACTACTGTCCATTTTCTACATGAGTTGTAGTGATTATTTTTAATAAATTTGTAGCTAATTATTTTAATCAAAATTGGGTAAATTTTTGGCTACCTTTTCTATTTGATTAGTGTCACACAGCCTGATAAAAGCAGCTTTCTCAGGTGCAGCAATGTTGTCAAGAGCTACATCCAAAGAAACAGCAGGATTCCTGGCAGAAAAAGACACATATGTACACACTTGGGGACTCAGGTGGCTCTCAGGACCTGGTACCTTGGCTGGTTACCCAGGCTCTTGGTTTTGAACTCATGCCAGGGTGTAATAAGCTGAAATTTATATTAGGATGGTACTAAAAATGAGGCAAAAAGTTGCTCTCCCCAGCAGAAGTACTGAAGGCTGGGGATGTTGTTAGGTACCTCTTAGGGGTTTTCTGACTCAGGAGGAACCATTGCATGCTAGCACAAGAGTTATGTCTGAATGTTCTTTGGGCCATGAGTCTTCTCGTGTCTCTTTCCCCATCTGCTGCAATTTGGCCTCACTGGAGCCTGCTCTGTTTTCCAAAAGGACCCCATGTGGGGTATGCACATAGTGTGGTCTCCAGGAGCCAGCCCTTTCCCTGTATATTTTCACCTTTTGTCCCTCACAGGTGGCATTTCCTTTATTGTTTGCTTTCTGCAGGCCTGATAGTCATTCCACGTAGCCTTATCCCTGATGATCATAATACTAGAATGAAACCTTTCACTTCAGATTGTTTATAGACACAAATCTAAAGGGCTGAAGTGGATTTGTGACCCTGTCTGTGTAAAGCAATCTGTAGAATGCCACAATTTTGAAAAACTCAGTCATCTCTGTGGGTATCTGTAATGTAAGAAGCACATTTAATTCAGGTCCTCCTTTATTACCTTATCATTGGTCCTCACAGTAGCTTACTGTAATGGTCTGAGCATATAAAACACCTGTGATAAAATTGAATTTCTGATAATGATTTGCACTGTGAACCTAAGAGAATTCATTTAAAACCCAATTGCGAACCTTTCCTTCCATATCAGAGCAGCTATTTCACAGAATTAGTACTGAAGCAATGCAATGATTCTAGGGGGCTGAAATGCTTCCAACCTGGACCTTCAGCTGTCTCCACTTACTTCCATAAAAAGAAATGGGACATTTACCTGCCTCACAACTGATTATAAAGGTCAAGTGTTTGGTGCTTAAGATCTGTTCAAACATAATTTTTGACGGAGGAAGAGAAATTAATCACAATTTCTCTTCTTTTAGAAACCTAAAGTCAGTGTGCACCTTCTCTGTCATTTCTGGAGTTTGAGGAGGGTTTCACGTTGCATTTTATTCTTTGGCCAGTTTATCTATGGCAACATGTACTTGGAATTAAGCATGAAGATTTTCAAATTCACCAGCCAAATGTATGAAAATACAAAGGCAATGGGATGAAGCTCCTATTTTTATGTTTTTCTGGCCTGGTGCCCTGCTAATTGTGAGAAACAGAGAATGACATGCTGAAGATAGGTCGCTGCATGTGGCAGGATCTACTTTCTGCCTGGAAGGGACAGCTACGTACAATGAAGTCTGCTTTGCATTCAGGGTTTTTTTTTCCTGGCATAACTTATGCATCTGATACTGAAAATCTGGTCCAGAACGTTTTACAAACAAACCCTAGAGGCTGCATGTATGCTAAAATAGCACTTTATATTATGTTTACATCCCTTGCAGAAGATTGGTATAATATAAATAACTAGTTGAGAGATCCTATTTCTGTGTTTGCTTTAGGCACATGCTGATTTTAGCTTTGTAGTTCTGCAATCTTAAAAAAAAAGGCAGAAAACTAAGGAGGCTTAAAAAATTCTGAGCAGAAAAAAACATTACTCTATATTGTTGCCTTTAGCCCAAGCAGGCAAAGTTGAAAACTCTCACCCTTAGGAGACAGGCTATCTGTACACTGATTTTGCTGGCTCAGTTTGTGAATCAAACCGGAAAAGCTCAAATTGTCACACTGTCATTGACAGCCCTGCATCTTCTTCACAGAGTTTTTTATTTGATCAGCCTTGTTGATGATGACCTCTTGCCAGGTCTGTGTTGTGACTAATGTGTTTGCCCCATTGAAGCAGGGAATAAGCTGGAATCCCAGCTGCCTATCGTGTCAGTTTAAGCAGAAAGCACTATATTAGTAAATACTGAGTCCTAGCTTGTCTTGAGTAATGGCACTTAATCCTGAGACTCGTTCCTAATATTGTCTTGAAACAGCCCCCCACTTATGTGGATTCTGCTTTTTCTTGCTCTGTTCCAATGCTTAACTGAATGTACAGCGAGGTAATTTGCTCTAGTACCTTAAATTTATGCTGCTCCAAGTTCAGGGCATGAGCTCTTATTTCCCAGCCAGATGCACGGTGCATTTGATGGTCACTATCCACTCAGCCGTGTCTCAGTGTGTTCTTCAGTTATCTTTTATAGTCTTGAAATACACACATATTTATTTCTCCAAGCCTTTCTGAAAGTGCTTTTCTAAACATTTCCTTTGTGGTCTTCTCCGGACTTTCTACCAAAAAAGTAGAAAAAGGTTTCTAGCTTTTCTACCAAAAAAGTCTACCTTTTTTGTATTCTACACGGGACCTCGTTGTTTTTGAACTGGTGATGGCAACGGACCAGTTGCTCTGGCCATTACAAATGACACTCCTTTTAGTGCATTCCTAGAATAATGTTTTTCATCCTTTGTGGCAAATTTTGCATCACAGTGTTTAATCACTAATCCTGTGATGCACGTCAAATTCCTCAAATCCTGTTTGCATAGGCTGGCACTAACCATTTGTGTTTGTGACTTGTGTGTTGTAGGTGAAATGCTTTTCACTATCTCTGATCTCAGACTGCTTCTCCATTTCAGCAAGACTTGTTTTCTAATTTCATACTCAAATTCCTCCTCTTTTCTGTTTTTTTCACTGGCCAGTTTTATATGTATATTCATTCCATTATTAATGATATCAACAGTCAGGCATCAGAGCCCAGAACAGAGCCATTGATGCCCATTTTACTACATTTCCTAGTTTTGCCAGGAAATCACTGGTAATTGTCCCTGGGAGCATGTTTTCAGATGGACCTGCATCTGTTCTGTTGTGGTTCCATGTTAACCCACATTTCCATGGTTTGCTTGTCATGTGGATTATGTCAGGAGCAGGAGTGAAGCCAAGGTAGATCCCATTCAATGCTTTCTCTCTAGTCCACTTGAGATTGGTTTGACAGCATTTGTCTTCAGCAGCTCTGTGCTGGCCATACTCAGGCATGCAGTGATCCTCTAGATGTTTACTTGGGGACAGTTAAATGTATTTTCTAGATTAGAACCTTTCTAATGTAATGCATTGCTCTGTAATTTCCTAAATCCTCATTCTCTCACTTTTCCCTTACTTATTTCCTACCTATCCTTTGGGATTTCTCCCATCAATCATGATTTTTTCAGGAAGATGGTCATTATTCCCTCTAGAGTGATTTTAACAGGCTTCAGTGTCAATTTTTTACCTACATATGTCCAAATGCACTCTTTCTCAGGTTTTTTTCATCCTTTTTCTTTGTTGAACTTGATTACGCTTAAGGGTTTGCTCATAATGGAACATTTTTGTGAAGAGTGAAGCAAAAAGGCATTAAATGCATCAGTTGTGTCCATTTCTCTATTTAAAAGTAAAGGATCTTCCCTTCCCTTCCCTTCCCTTC
>VXBQ01011930.1:0-41280 GCA_013400175.1 Phainopepla nitens | reverse complement strand
CTTCCCCTAGTTTATTCACAAGCTCCTTTTTTTACTTCATCATTCCTTACAGCGTTTTATATCCTCACACCAGAATGCAGGATCACTGTCAGGCTCAAAACCCATTAGCTCAGGAATTGTCACCACATAATAACTGTTGTTCATTCTGCATGATAGTCAGGAAAATCCAATAGTAGTTATGTAGAAGATGCTCTTTATTTGTTGGCTTAGCACTTTTTCTACAATTATGGCAGAAAACAAAACCCTCAAAAACAAAAACAAAAAACCAAAAACCCTCCAAACAAACAAACAAAACCCCAAACTACTAACCAGAAAAAGGGTCTGGGAGATAATACTGCTAAAGTTGAAGTTTTGGCAGTGTGACTCTGTGTGTTAATCTGTGGAAGACTTGGCATGTTTTCTGAGTGGTCATCAGCAGTACTCACACATCCTCCCATGAGGACCTAGAGCATAATGGCAAGTGTGTTTTTCTCTGTGGCATTCCAGATGTGTACATCTCTAGGCCACATTTTCCACCTTTGGTTTGGCTTTGTCACCTCCTGTGTTTGCCAGTTCACAACTTGCTACAGGGAAATCATTTCCCTCTTATAACGGAAGAGGATTTTCTCTCATCTCCTCTTTGTTTTTCTCTGTGGATGGGGAAATATTTGGCCCTACTGTCATGAAGTGGTGCTGGAAAAGTCCTTAGAAAGTGATAACAGAAGTGCATGTGGCAAGAACTGTACCTATTGTGGACATCACAGAATGTCTGTTCCATTGAAATTAAAACCATGAGGCTGTGTGGGTGGTCAGACATGAAATCAGGATCTGATAGCAGAGAGAGGGTAAAAGATAACTGTAAGTGGCAGCTGAGTCTTTACCTCTATTTAAAGTGGGAAGTGTGTCCCCCTAAGTGCCTAGTGTACGAGCGGGCAGATCCAAACAGGGGTGAGCTGCTGAAGCTGGATCAGCTTTTGTGGCACTCTTTTCTCAAAATCTGGCAGTATCTTGGACTTTTATACCTCAAATCCATTTGTCCTAGCATTGTTTTTTTGGGGAAAAAAATCAACAGAATCTCACAATGGAGCTGTCTTAATGGCAGAAACTAACTTACACACTGGTCAAAATACACGAGTAGAAGGATATAATTATGTTAAGTAATGCTGGTGCCAGTTCTCTTTTTAATTTGAAGACAGAAGCACTTTGAATGTGTAATTAACTTCTTCAAATTGCCTGTGATGCTATGACCAATCATAATTAATTTTATTTTGAAATTGCATCCATGCAGTTCAGTGCATTGAATGACATCGTAATCAAAAATAAAATTTTCAAAATATTGTTTTCAGTGGAGAAGGTTGCAAAAGGAATCCTGTAAATCTTGTCCTTTTGGGTCCATATAAACATTAGAGGTAAAGTTTTATGCTCTGACTACATTCTGTGTGTTTTTCAGGTTTTTCTACTAGTGACTATTTTTTTTTTAAGTCTCTACCTTTTTTTAGCTTTAGCAGATGTGTACATCAAACGTTTATAGGGAAAAATATTTTCACTAAATATGAGGTCTCGTGAAGTAGAAAGAATTTTTATTATGTGGCTTTATACACAAAGCATTTGTTTTCTAAACACTATGGGCATATAAACATTTAAGAAGTAATGCTATATATTCACAATATGATGTGTCTATCACTTCTTTCTGTCACAATTTCTCCCCAAGTGATACTTGTAATTGTAGAGTTCCTAATAGTTTACCCAGCTTTATACTTCTGGTGGCATCCTGGAGCAGTGATTTAATGTTCTGCCGGGACTAATTTCAGTGTTGGAATCCTTGAGTGCTGGAACATTACTCTTGGTTTATTTGCACTGCAGTTGTTTCACCCTCCCTTATTATGTCTTCCTTCCATCTCTGAGATACTAGAGTATAGTTCTCCTAAGAATAGGAATGGAGAAAGAAAACCCCATAGCTTTCTTGTCACAGATGATAAGGCTGGAGAAGAGGATGCTGATGAACTCCTAGGGTTTCTGGAACACGCAAGATATCGAAGTACTCTGTCTTTAATGTCTTAATTTTTGCATACATCTTAAGCAATCCATCACTGGTAAGGTCACTAAAGTTCTGGTTGCATTGCTATTAACTTTTGCCCCTTATTTCTAGCCTGAATTTAGTGAACTTCTTTTTTTTTACCCGTTTTCTTCAATCTGCAAGGTTGAAGACTCTATAATATTGTATTAGGAGCTCATGCTTGGTTGATGATAGAGCTGAATCAGAGTAATTCAGATTGGCAAGGAGCTCAGGAGATGTGTTCTCCAATTTCCTTGCTCAAAGCTCTGCTGTGGGCTGCCTCCAGTTGGGTTTTGAATCTCTCCAAGGTTCAAGACCCCACGTTGTAAATAATTTATCCAATTATACAGGGTACTATAGTGAGTACAGCTGTACTGAAATTGAGGTCACCAGTCCACTTTCTCATCCTCCTTTATCCTCCAAGTCATGAAAGACAACCAGGTCTGTCAGGCAGGATTTGACTTTGATGCTTCCCTTTTTCCTGTCCCCATCTTGTCCTTAATGTACATGGAGGTGGCTGTGGGGGAATTTGCTCCATAATTTCCCTAGTAAATGAGGTGAGCTTGACTGGCCTGGTTGTTTCTTGTGACCACCTCTCCTCCCTTCTTGGACAAGAGGCCAGTTGTGAGAAATTTTGAAGATGCAGCAGCATCGTGAGCAGCATGTCCTTTTCACTTGCTGCTTTCCAGGATAAAGTCCTCACTCCTTAAATATTGTCTTTTTTCCTTTGCTTCTGGATTTATGTTCAGTAGCAGTTGGGTAGATGTTTAGTCCTTTCTGGCCTCTGCTTGGAAAACATCCAATTCAATTTTAAAACATGTCAGTTAGCTGATCTTTGATATATTTAATGTATTGCATTAAATTTGTCATTTTCCTATTTCTTAAACAAAATATTACTTGGCACTGAATTGCATGCCTCAGGGAAATTTATCATCACAGCACCTTTAACTTTATTAACCTTACAGTGTGTAATGTCATTGCCACAGATCTTGAGTTAGATTGACAAGACCATAAACACTTTTAAATTATATAGTCCTTCTTTAATTGCTTAAAAAACAGTTGTGTTCCTTGTTCCATAATTTTTCCCAGGACTGATTTCAGGTGGCATGTCTCTACCTACTTACATTTTGTTATATTAGCATGTTTGCTTTTTTCCAAACCTCTTCAATTTTTGTACTGTTCAAAGAGTTATTCAGAATTGATGGTGATGGTAAAAATTGCTCCTTGAAAACTACTCTTTGAAGCTTATGCAGGCCTGTTGCTTTAAAAAGGTCTAACTCTAGAAGCTTCATTCAAACATCACCCTTGGTGACTTTTTGAATGAAAGATAAATGTTATCATAATTAAGTGGTATGACATATCTACTGACTTATTTTCCAGATACAGGAGAGAGATTTATTGACTGCTTCTACCTTTTACAGCATTATTAACACTTAGTCACTTTTGTTCACTAATCAACATGAAAAATTGCTGTGACTCATTTTGTTCCTAACACACTTCTAAAGAAACACCCTTTTATTACTCATTACCAACGATTGCCAATTTCTTCTGTCTCCTCTTACCTTCCATTTTATTCCCACTTGCAATGCATCACCCCCTCTGTTGAGTGCCTTACTGATACAGCTTGTAGCAAAAGTAATGGAATTTATTTCTTTGCTGTTCTCCATACATTTACATTGCAGGGTGATCCATATCCATAGACCAAATCTTTATTTTTCCTTCAAGGTTTTAATGGCCATCTCTTTTTTCACTGTTGAAGCCATTCACTGAGTCTATGTTCCTGTTTATTCATGGAGAGCTGTTTTCCCTCTTTTTGTGCCAGTGTTTTTCCTGTATATAGGTAGCCATCTTCCTTGATTGTGAGTTATGAGGCAGTTGGTTCTATATTTAAAGTTTTTAATTATCTGACATAGTTCTTATTCAGTCTCCTTGTTCTTTGTTTCTTGGTACATAAACATCTTTGGTTTTAGTGAAATCACTTTTCTTAGGAAGCCTCAGACTGTTACAGATTATTTTCTTTGTACAATGAAAATAACCATGTCTAAATAATTTCCATGAAGGCACTCGAGATTTTTAAATGCAATCAATCTATTTTTATTGATCCTGTTCATATCTAATGTTGAATTTATCTTTGTACAGGCTTTCAGGATTTTTCAAATTTTTGAAATTCTGAGAAAATTGTTCCTACAATTTATGGCTGCATTGAAAAAATTATCACAAATCTGCTGTGTAATATTAGTTGTGAAATTAAATTTACTTGGTGCTCACCACTGCACTATCTCTGATGATCTGAACAGGCCCTATGTAATTTCATCAGCCAAGATAGCCTGTAAGTATTTTTCACGGAAAGCAAGAAATTTGAAAGATGGATAGAATTCTATTCTTCATTTTTTTCGTTGTACTCTAAGTCAAAAGGTATAGAAACACATGCTTTTGAGCAGTTAATAAGCAAAAAAAAAAAAAAAACCATAAAGCTCCAGGCTTCATCTTCTGATATGCTAATTCTGGAAATAAGAAAGAACAGTGAAACTCTCTGTAAATGGAAATTGCGGAACGTCTGACAACAATTCCCTTGCCAGAACACTGAGAACCATTTCTTATCTCAGCAAATCCTTCCACCCCTGACTGTCATATTAGCCAGTTTTATTCTTCCTTGCTTGTCTTTGATCATCTGCTGCATGTTCCCATGGGAGAAAGTTATGCCCATTTGCCTGTGAGCTGCTCACAGTGTTTAATGAGTATCTGCACGTTCTACCAAGGCTTTAAAAGCACTTCTGCTTGGATAAACTGGGCAATCCTTTCATTAGCTGTATGTGTGCAGACTTGCTGCTCCTTTCGAAGACAATAAGGCATTTGGCTATTTTTTTTTTTTTTGGGTGGACTTGCACATTGTTGGTTTTTTTTAAGGATATTTTTGCCAATGTTTTCATTTCAGCTGGACCTGAAGACCAAGTTTATTCTGGTTTCTGCATTGTGGTGTAATGATACCTCTGTCAAGTCTTTCCAAAGAGACTAAAGATTATATCTGTAAACACTAGTGGGTAACATATTAAAATAAAAGGTATCTTATTGATTGTGACATCTGACAAGTTGCTCATCAAATTTATCCCAAAAAAGATTAGTATTGTTTCTTGGCACTGTTTACCTTAAAATTGTTTATGGTCAATCCTTTACAAGCAGGTGCTTAGAAAATGCTTAATTAATCCAAGTCTTTCAATTTTATTTTTTTTAATATACATTAAATGTCATTTTTATCTTGCCTGTTCCTAAACTTAATGCTGTCAATAGTATATAGGTGCAAAATTGACCTAAAGAACGGCAGTGTAAGCATATACTGGGTAAATCTCTTGTCTGTTGCATTTCATGTTGGATAATTTACTTTCTTTTTATGCTTATTTTAGACTATCTCAATTTAAAGTCCCTCAGTTCCTATAAAATGTCTATTTCTGACAGCATTGCTATGTCCTCAAAAAATAATATGTTATCATGGAATATTATAACTTCAAGTATACTTAACATTAAAGACCTTGACTTGGCTTTGGTACCTCTGTGATAATTAGAAAGAAAGGGGAGAAATCTGACCACTGAGAAATGTTTCTCAACATTTCTATGTAAAAGAAAGTCACACAGTGGAGCACTACAGGCCCCATGAGCCAGCTGGTTCCTGGGAATAGCCAGAGATCTTTTTGTGCCCAAATTTAGATAGTGAAATGCATCTGTGGTACAAGCACCATTTAGAAATCAGGCCAGCCACAAATGGGAACCCTTTGAAAAATTAACTATTTATTTTTATTTCTTTTGTCAGGAAACTTTAATTTCATGCATAGATTTAAGTTACTTTTTATTATTATGGAGTGGTTTGAAAACAAGTAACTTTTGAAGACAAATTTTGTGGTACTTTAAAAGAATTTTGGAATAAGCCTGTGGACTGTTCAAAGTTTTCAATTAAAATTAAAACATGGAAGGTTCTTTATGATGTTGGCAGACTGGTGGGGACAGAGACCTCCCCTTTGCTCTGCCAGTCTCGATTGTGTGGGGAACTCATTTGCATGTCAATTCTGTGTGTGCAGAGTACAGAGAGCTTCTGTTTGAAAGAATATTCCTCACCTTTAGTGAGGAATTAAGGGTAAAAATGCTGGTTTTACGGCAGATGAGATGGAGTTAGTATTTCCTCCCTGTGCATCTTTTAGCCATGTGAATAATAATCATGGAAGGCAAATGGGAAAGTGTAACATGACTTTAGTTATTAGAGGGCATGGGACAAAACCTGCTCAAGTTTTTTTCATTACCCCAGTGGACTTGGAAGCTTGTTGAACACATCTGCCAGAGAAGGATGTTCCCTAGATATGGCAGCTGCTACCTTGGGGTTTCATAGCTCACTTGGTGCCTGGTTAACAGAGCAAAGCTTCAGAAACCAAAACCACGTGTCAGATGATTTCCCAGCATGGAGGGGCTGACAGGCTGCCTCCCCGCTTTTGCTCCCTCCTCAAAGGAAAAAGAAAGGGAAAGATGAAGTCTTCAGTAAGCAGGAGGAGGATGGAGTAAACTTCTAGAAAATCAGTGAGTATATTTTCTGGTTTCTGGAAGTAGAAGTTTGGAATAATACGACTCAAGGCTTATTGAGTAATGATAGCTAAGGAGGAATTATTTAACTCATACAACAGATACCTTAGTTTTGAACTGAAGATATTTTAACTCTGAAAGTTGGAGTTATAAGTGAGTTCTGTTGGTCTGCAGGAAGTATCTGAGAAAGGAGGAAAGTTTGGGCAACAGCCCTGGAGCAAGAGGCAGGACTGGGACTGGCAGATATGTGTCACTGTGCAAATGTGAGAAACTAAATGATGAGAAGAAAGTAATTTACTGGTTTTGCAACTCAACTGTAGATTGTAAATATGCCTGGTAGGCAAAGGAGGTGTGTGCATGGACCACCAATATGAGATCAGAATTTATCGTCAAAGACTGCAGTGTTTAACCCACAGGGAAATCTGACAGCCAGGACTTCACTGGACTATGAGTGAAGTGCTGCAGTGCTGTGAATCTGCTGATGTATTTCTGCACCATTCAGCTCATTTCAGTGCTGGACCCCTTGTGCTTTTCTCAGATGTTATTAAGCTGTGTAGGAGAATTCACCGTCATCTAGCCAGTTACCTGTTGGAATGTGCCCAAAGCATAGTAGGTATTACTTGGTGTTGGCAACAGAAAAACTAATCAAACAAAACTCTTCCACTCAAACTCAAAACTTTATTACTGCTCAAGATACAGAAAGGAAAAGGAATTAGTTGAGTAATTGGAGGACAGAGTTCATGGTTCAGAAAATCCAGTTGTCAAATACTCAATAATAAATTTAAAATCCTAGTTTTAGTGTATATTCATTTGCTCTCCTTCAATTCTGTGATACTGCTTAGCCCCTTTCTCATGAAAAGATCATTAGCTAAATGTAATTCTGGGTTATTTGGAAGCTGTTGTATGGTACAGCTGGAAATGTTTTTCCCTTCAAACTGCTTGGGTGCTGTATGTGACAGCCCCTCCAGTTTTATACCAGAGTAGATCAGATACATCAAATCACTTCCAAGATAAAAGTAGTTTGAATGTGTTCATGATCTTTTAAAAGGCACATTCCACATGTTTGTTAACTCCTTGACCACCAGCAAAAGAATGATATAAATACTGATGTAGCACAGTACTTTTTAATGAAATAGAAATGGTCTTCAGCTATTAGCACAGCAAGCGTTAATCAAACCTGCTTCTTTACACATGGTTCAAGTTCCATTATTAAACTGGCACAACTTAAGCTTTATAAAATAACATCAATATGCTTCTCAACAAGGCTTATTTATAACCATTTCATCATAATTTTGCTCTTTACTTGTAATTAGTTCAAATAGAAAATTATGTGGTGCTAGTCACTTTCAAATTGATTTAAAGAACGATAAATAATTTTCAAAGATCTATAAACAGATCTTCTAATGACACCCTTAGAAGAGACTTTTACTGATGACATTTCAAGCTGTTGCCTCAACAATTCCATAATTAGTTATTAAAAAAAAAGAAAATTAATTTTGATTTCTCAATAAATACAATGGCATAAATAAAACCTGAAGCTAGTGGCGTTGGGTACAGAGTTTTCCTTCCTGGATTTCCTTCCTGCTGAAGATACACATCAGTCTCAGATCCCAGATCCACGGTAGCAAGAGAGGATTATTGATTTCAGTTACCCTTAATCAGGTTGGTCAGCACAGGATGGTTGTGTGCAGTAATTCAAGATGGGATTTAACACAGAACAGTACCTACTCTGCTTTTGCTGTCCTTTGAACATACTTGATGCAGACTAAGAGTAAAACTGAGTGATGCAGCCTGCTGGATTTTCTAAGTTTACTTGGAGACCTTCAGTTTTCCCCCATGAGCCTGAAAATGCAGAGGGGTTTCAGTTCCTGGAGGTCTCTGATATTTGCTGCATTTTGGGGCAACGTTGATGGAATCCATAGAAAGGATGATATACAGGGATAGTACAGTACAGTAACAATTGGAGAGATTTGATGGAATTAGGCTTCCCAATACTATCTGAAAAGCAGTCAGCCAGCAGGTGACAGACAATTAGGGATTGCATCAGCACTTTCTTAATGACTTCTCCATAAAAGTTCTAACTTCCAAAAACCTTTTTTTTTTTTTTTTCCTATGGGAGCATCTTTCCAGAAACAAAACACCATGGAAAAGTTATCTCAAAAGAGAACAGCTGGAGCAAAAAAATGGCTTCTCAAGGCCTGGGAAGAGGGAAAAGAGCTTAATTAATAATTTTTCAGATAGGCAGGATCACTAGTTAACTGCATAATAAACATAACGAAACCACCCTTACCAGGTGCCTTAACAACTTCACAACATACAAGTAGCCAATGGTGAAATCATTGTAGGGTGGGTAAAATTCTGAAGAGAAGACACAAAATTCTACAGATCATTGCTTTGGTTCTCACTATCCATTCACTACAGCCCATTATCCCCATGGACATCTTGCTGTCATACCTTGGCAGGAGAGCCATGTGTTAATATTCTAGTAGTATTACACCCAGTACATAAAACGTTAATACTTCTCTTTTTCACAATTGTGTCATTACCATAAAACTACTGAAAGAATCCCTGGGAATGGTTTTAAGGATTTAAGAAAAACATCTCAACATTAAGGAAATGGTCCAAGTCCTTATCTCATTACACTGCCAGAATGACTGTTCTAACAGCTAATAAAGACACTTGTAAATTCTTCCTCATGGAAGTCTGTCTTGATTTCTTTCTGTAGCTTCTAAATGATAAAATAAGCTGAGAACAGCAAAATGTTTAATTGGGTTACTAATTTAATGTCAGGCATAGGCTGCCTGTTAAAATCAAAGGTTAACTGGCAGTTAAGAGCATTTATGACAGATCTCTAGCTCCCATGTCTAGAGATATGCAAAATAATAAGATAATCTTCTCTGGAATATGTTGTTTTCTGACCTTAAAATGCGTTTGTAGACTTCTTATCACTATTTCATCATTCATGGTACTGCCAAATGCAGGGAGTCACATATTTCCTTTCTCAGTAAGTGTGCTTTTTAAAGTCAGCATATTAAAAGACAGAGTAATTACTATGCTGAGATTGCAACTAGTTCAGGAGATTATTTTTGTTCAGATTCTGCAAAGGAGTAGATTTTGTGTTTTAAAAAGAGATGTTAAAATATAATACTGAATTAAAGCCCAAACCTTTTTTTGCATTGGACTCAAGTGAGCTTATTTGCAGTGGTACTTGGGAATTTGTGGTTCATGTGATTGAAGAACCTGACACACTCTAATATATTGCAGAGCTCCTTTTTGGCATAGACTAATCCTCATTTTATAGATGGGGAATAGAGTACAAAGAGATCAAGGTATGTTGACACTCCCAGTGGGAGTTCAGTCTAGATAAAAGCTTTAGAGGAGCTGTTTAACCCTGAAAGTGTATGGAGGCTCTGCTTTAATTTCCTAACCTGGTTTTCATCAAGGTAAATGAACCTTTATGCCGATGTAGCATGCAGGTTTCTGAAGAAGTTTGAAAATCTCACATTCTCCCATACAGAAGAAAAAAGATTTTTTTTGTTCTTCTGGAAAGAATCTGTTTAGAATGTCTTACTTGCATTAGTGCTGATAGAAATATTGGCAATTATAAACCATTTGAATACATACTGAATGTATACTTAGATGTGTTTTCTTTTATGTATAGATATATATATGTGCATGTGTGTGTGTGTATCTGAAACTGAGTTTCCTAAAAAAGGTGTTGAATGACAGGTGAGTTTTTGATATTTTTTTAATAACATTTTTAAGAAGCTTTGAGCCACAGGATTCTGGAGAAGAATTTATAAACCTCCACCTAATAAAAGGGTATTGCAACTAATACTGGAATTTCTCTTCACTGAATATATTTTTAAAACCAGAACAAAACCACCTTACAACTCTTACCTTGTACTGAATACTTCATCACCTTCATGATGATGGGCAACAAATCCTTGAAGTCCTTGTATTAGCTGGGTAGTATATTAGTATTAATTGGGTGAGACAGATCAAGTAATGGCAAAAAACATTCAAAGATGATATTCTTGTAGCCTCAAGGTAAGTTATTGTGGGCTGACAGCTTTTTGCTTTTATTATGTTAGACTTGTGGCTAGTTTGTCAGTTCATCTGTTGTTGATACAAAATGGAGATCAGATGGTCTGTTTGGCAAAGGCAGGTGACCTGCTTTGATCAGGATCCCCAGAGATTACAGTCAAGTCTGGTTTTGTACTTAGACAGAAAGTTAGCTGTCCTGAGGAGTTTCTCACTTGTTTCTCACTTCGGGAGCTGCTAGCCTACCCTTTCCCTCTGCAGTCAAAAACTCAACTTGCTGACTGAGAATAAAATCTTAATATTTCATACCAAACCATCTTTTTCCAGTCTTTTCACTTCTTTTGAAAACTCACTTTGAGCAGCAGAGAGCACGTTGTGTTTTTCTACATGGAAAGTTGCTGGCCATCATATTCTGTCAAGAAATTTTCCTCCTTCTTCTGAGCTGTGAAATCAGCAAAGGAAAAAACTCCCCAACCCCTTGCAAACCAAAATACAGATCCATAAAGGCACTTTCAGTATTTTTTCATACTTTGAAATAGATGTGGTTTCATAGTGAAGTGCCAGCTCACTAAAACTGAGCTACTTGGATTTGCTACTGGGGAGTAAAGAATAAATTTAAGACCTTTCTTGGGTTAGGGGCTACTCCTTCATCATGTGCAGTTTGCATCTCAGAACCTATGTGACTAGCAAGAAGTTCTTCCAATGTGTGCCCTAAATATGCCAAATTCTCAAACAATTTTTGCTGCCAAAGGAGAGAAGATAGAAGGATGGCTCCTTATATGAAAAAATTAATTCTAGCACATATATTAGATTTATGGTCATTGCATTGGCCTCCTTGGATGGATAAAATCAGCTGGCCCTGCACCAGAAGTACTTACTTGCAACTCTTCTCCAAAAGAAGTAATTTTACCCAACTTCTTTTGTGTCTTTGTCCCAGAAATAATGGAAAATGGGATAAGTCTTAATGCAGTTGGTGGATACATTTTCTCAAATACAATCATAGGATAGTTTGGATTGGAAGAGATCTTAAAGCTCAGTTGGTTCCAACCCTTCTGCCACGTGTGGGGACACCTTCCACTAAACCAGGTCACTCAAAGCCCCACCCAACCTGGCCTTGAGCACTTCCAGGGATGAGGCATCCACAGCTTCACTGGGAAACCTGTGCCAGGGCCTCACCACCCTCACATTGAAGAATTTCTTCCTAATAATGATGAATTCTGATTTTCACGTCCACCAAAAGAAATGCAGTGGCTGTCTGCACTTTAGGTTGACTGAAGTAGTCATCCTGCTCAGGTTCCCATGGTGGTCTGAGCATCTGCAAGGGATGGGAAAAGAAAAAGATCTACTGAAAACCATTTAACTAGCCAGCACAGATTGTAGTACCCAATTAAGTTGGCTCCAGGGCTCTAAGGCCATATTAATCTCTCTGTAGGTCTGATGAACAAAGTCATTTAGGCTGAAGATTTAGTAAAAGCCTGCTAAGTATGGGAGTTTTTGCATTATAGATTGCTCACTGTCAGAGCTTTATTCCTACTGTGTGGTGCTGTACTGAGGGCCTATTAAAATATGAAGGAAAGGTGCATCTTAAAATCCAGCATGCCTGGGAACTGGAATTTTTATGTTGAAGTCTGGCTTTTTTTCTCTATAGGTAAATCTGTAAATTTTTCTCTATAGGTAAATCTTTCTGAAAGTTCATCCTGAAGTTGAGCAAAGCTGTTGTGAATAACAGCCCTTGCTCTGAGAGAGTTCTGGTATTTTACTTGAAGGTTGCCCTAGAGCAAGTCAGCATGCTTTTGAAGATTTCTTATGCCACCTATGTGGCCAGGCTTTTCCACCTTTATTCCAGTGCTCATAGAAATGTAGATTGAGGCTCCTGATGAAATTTCAGAGATGGGTTGCTTTGATTTAGCGGTGTGGAGTTTTATTTTTTGGCTTATAATGCTGTGGTGCATGGTGGTACCAAACAACAGACCTTTTGTAAAGAAATTCCTGAGACTGGGGACTTGCAGGAGGAGTTCTTTGGCATGTTTTTAGTCAAAATCTTAAGTAAGTCACCTGTAAAAGCGATTGCTTTGTAATTACTGCGGTCATAATTCAATGAAGATGTTGTTAAAACCCTCATGGAAGTGATACGTGTGTTACATAGACTAAAAAATTTACTTTTTTAATTTAAAACATTTTCTCTGAGCTCTAGCTCTTCGCAATAACTAATAACTCTTTCAAAAACTGACCAGACTCTGATTCTTCTAAAGCTTCCTCCTATTGACTTGATTTTCTACTGTTACATGAATGACTTCAAAATTTTACCCAAAAAACCCCACAAAAACCCAAAAAACAGACATTTTAATAAAAACCTTTCTTATTAATTTGTGATGAAGTGGCTGTACAGGAAAAGTATAGTCTGATTTTTGGTCCATTCAGGACTGCATGGCTGCCAAATATTGAGGAGTGAGTGAGATGCTGAATGAGTGGAGGTTATTGTCTCTGAATGCCATGGATATATAGCACAGGTTTCAGTCTTTCATCTGTGCAAAAAAGATAGAAAGCTCAGTGTGATATTGTTGGCTAATAATGAAGAAGTTATCTGGTGCATGATCTGTGTTTGGAACACAGATAAAAGACCAGCTGTTATCTGTATAATGCACACATCATTGAACTGGTTAGTGAAGCAAAGTTTGCATTTCAAATCACTTGGATCTGTGATACCAAGTCTATTTTAAATCCACAAAGGCCCCATATGAAATATTAGTGAATGCAGGTATTCTTCCAACATATTAATAACAGCCATTTGTCTGTGTTAAAGCGCTTTGTTTATTTAAATTGCTCTGTTGGGATGTTATATACATAGTAGATGGTGCTCTAAACACCATAAAGAAATCAGATGATGAAGAAAAGAGGAATTTATCAGCTGTTCATTAAAGAAACATCACAGATCTGAGTTCAGAAGAGAATGTGAACTTATCTCATGATTAGTAAGGTCCAGCTGTTGTTACTTGACAGTGGGCTCAGATACTGTAGGGGTAAAATATTAGAATTTGGAAAGGTTCTTTCTACCTGCAGGAAAGCATGACAAACAAGAATTGCAGCATACCACATATTTAATTGCATTTACCACGACATCTAGCAGATGCTGGAGAAAACAGGATCAATAGTTTTGTGTCCTGAGGGAAGGTCAGCCCACACCAGATGTACCAGTTTTCTTCCCCTTCTTATATAATAAAAAATGTGCAGTGAATTGATTTAAATCTTACTTGAATCTCCCTAGAGAAGTATGTATGTAGTAGCATTTCATCTTTACTGACAATATAGGTACCATTCATTTACCCAAACTCATTCCACCATGCTAATCAGGTAATCTTATTCTGAAAGAACAAGCCATTAGGAGGGAAGTTTGTACATGGAAGCATAATGCTTCTTAATGGGGTACACAGAGATTTTAGCTAGTAATCACTGGGGAGTCTAAAACAGGAAATGATGCATTTTTGCCAGTTATAGTTTTATATTATTTACTTTATCAAAAATGCAAAGCTTGAGATACAAGCTTAGAAACAAGAATGAAAATCACCTTTATAGGAGAATATAAAGTGTGGCATGATGTGTTGTGTGAAATGTCATTCCTGTAGCACTGGAAAGAAAAATGTATGTTTTAGGAGGAGAATCAAAGCAGATGGATGGTGTGTTATCAAAGATGAATTTTGACACTTGTCTATCTTTTGATCTCAAATAAAGCATCTACTCAATTCTGAGTTTGTTTAATCCTTACTTCACAGGCATGTTCTCTGCTAGATAGCTGAAGCTCTATCTTAAAAATGGCAATGGCTTAAGAAAAGAGATAATTAATCTGTGTTCACCTTCGAATTTCAGACTGCTGAAAATGGGACAAGTTACTATATCTCTGCTCAGGTGGAAGTTAAATCTGCTGGATGCTGTCAAACATTTAAATTGAGGAAAGAATGATTTTACAGACGGGCCCATCATTTTTGGTACCACCTGAGAATTTACTGTTATGAAGAGGTCAACTGTATGCATAGAAATGTGTAGTTACTTGGTGCATTGGAAGAGATTTCCTGGAGAAAGTGTTTATTAACTCCATGATGTGGTGTGTAGCCTTGTACTGTTGAACACACAGAGCAAGTGGTTATCAAAGAGGGGGATTGCAAGGTCGTGAAGTTCCTTCCCATGCTGGGTAATCATAGCCTTTGTGGATAACCAGTTGCCCTGTACTCTCAGTCTTGCAGCAGGGTAAATTACAGAATCCCTGCAGGTGCACTTACTGATTTTGGCGTGTCATGTCTGCAGGCCAATCATTTACTTACAGCAAACACAGGGTGCGTGGTTGGCTGTTACTGGGTGCTGTCTGCTTTCATCTGGCATTACCAAAATGCAAGGATGACAAGATCCTCCTTTTGTTTCCTTTCTGAAAGAGTGGCTGTATCTCAAGCATTTGGTCTTGTTTTCATTTATGCCAATTAACAATGTAAGTGACGGTGGAAAATTCTGTTTAGAAATGGCTGTTCAGTCATGACCATCAGCCTTTGATGTGAACTTATTCTTTAGTTTACCTGGTCTATGAAGATGATAGAAAGTCAGGTACAGTTTATGAAATAGTAATAAATAATATTCCTAAGACTTCTGATGATGTGAATAAGTTTAGTCGTTGAAATTCAGGTTAAGAGATGAGGATACTGAGAATCATCAATGATCCAATGAGTTTTGCCTTAGGTTTGAGTAGAAAAGCTGATGACAGTAATTGCTATTTCTAGTTTAATTGCTTATCTAAATCTGAGTTTGAATAAGATTCACAGCAGTAATGAGAATCTGATCTTTTCTTTCAAAGTCTTTCTAGTTCCTCAAAGACAGACTAAGCACTGACAGTCTTTATGCAGAGTGAATAGGGAGTTCTCATCCTTGCAAGAAAAAGTTGAAGACCATTTCTTTAAAACATCTCTTTTTTGGCTTCCATGACCTTAGTGCAGAGGACATAGGCAATGTAATAGCTATAAAGAAATCAGCTGCAAAAAGGGCAAAGCAGCGCTGAGGTGAAGTTGGAAAGGGGAGGTTGAAGGAAACAAACCACAGCCACTGTGCACACTCAATGAAAGGCAATATCCAACTCTGCATTTTACTGCCAGGTAGCATCCTTGGAAGGTATCACCTACATCCATTGTGTCCTTTATGTATTTATTATTTGTATTTTTGCCATGGAAATTGAAGATATAATATGGTAACAACAAAAGCAATCTTTGTAGATTGAATATTATGGAGTTTTAATAGTTTTGCAAAATGAGTTCTCAGTTTTGAGCCTACAGCTGAAATTTTATTGACTGATATAGTGTTTAACACCTCTTAGAATCAGGGCCTTTCCCCATGTGAAATGAGGAGACCATCTGGGAAGACAAGATGATTTGGGGCTTTCCAAAAGGGTATGTTACGAACAGAGAGGGGAGTGTTTGGACAAGTTCCTGTCTCTGCCCAGGACTCTGGCAAGAGACAGTAACTTTATTGAGGCTCAAAACCCACTCTCACTTTTCAGGTACTTAATAATTGTCCATTAGGTCTATTACAGCATGAATTATTTATTGAATAAACCAAGGAAAACAGACATAAGACTTAAACAGATTACTTAGTACACAGGGTAAACGAAAGGAACACTGCTAGTAGATAAACAATTCAGTGCACAAATGAGGTACCTGTATTTTTACAGCTAGCAAAGAAATAGTATACATTAGGATTCAATGCAGCTTAAAATCCTATTTCTGATGGGGCATAGGTATGGTCCTTCCTCTCAATTTCTGGAAGAGTATCCACAGAGATGCCTCCAGACTTCATGGGAGAGGTACTGCACGTTTCCAGGGAGCGTGTACGAGGCTTTCTGGCTCTGTTAAAATTTATGTAGCTTTTATAGCATAAAGCGGTGTATTTCAGTCAACAATGCCTCATTTTTATCTTTCTCTACATCTCGCTCTCCAGACAAAGATGTTTATTCTTAGCTGGGGATCTTGCCAGAGATAACCCCCTGTCAGGCATCTGTCCCCTGGGTTATCTCATCCATGTGCACCAGCTGTCTGGGGGTGGGGGGGAACGTCCTGCCACAGGGTATCCTTGCAGGATTTTCAGATGCTTCCTAATGGCTTTGTTGTTGCTCTTTTCAGCAGACCAGGGAGCGAGCTGTAAAGATGTTCACTTGATATAATGAATAGTCATTAGTTAACGTTGTCAATAACACATCAGATAAACACATCAGAGGGAATTCCTCAAGCAAATGTTTCTCACTTCAAAAATCTACCACATCTCCTTCCTCCTCAATTCAGCATACAGAATGTGCAGGGAAAGAAAATTAGTTCAGATAATCTACTTACCCAGCCAGAAATATATATAACCCCAAAGAACTCTGAAAATGAATGTTCTCTTTTATAAATGAGTGTTTCCTAGATATTTCTAGGTTTTTTTATTTGGGTTTTTTTTGTTTCTTCGGTAGGAAAAGAGATATGTGAAGCACTTACATTACTTTCGATTATATATATTTCTTTCCTCATGCAACAAAGATTGCATGGGTTTTATTATTTGAAATTGTTCTCATTCATTTAATGACAGTTTTCTCACACTTTTCAACTGTACATGATGAGGACTTTTCAATGTAATGGATTTTTTTCTGAGAAAATAATGAAATACTGCTAATCTGACCTGAGTTGAGTACCCAGATTAGATTTATAATCTGACACAAACCAATTAACCTGGTTTTACTCTGGGCTCATAAAATATGAATTATGCTGAAGTATTTTGAATAATTGAATAATGGATGTGACTTCTAGCAGTATGAAATACAGCCATATTATTTGTGTTGGAGGGAAAAAAGGCCCAAAGCTGCAGGCAGTGTTCTGGGTTTTCTGCTGTCCGGCCTAGTTTTTGGTTCACTACTGGTACAAATATTGATTAATGAGTTCAGTAAAGATGTGACAAAGCTGTTGTTGCTGCCTCATGTTTGTTTTCCCTTTTCATTGAGCAAGATATGGAATCTTGTCCAAAAGACTGTAAGTGATAAAAAACATTACAGTCATGGGAGGAATGTACTGTAAATGGCATCTTTTAGCTGTGATTTCTGCCTTCCATCAGCAAGAAATGATTGAATCTACTAAATGAGAGAAGGCTGCTGTGCCAGTTAGGGTATTATTGAAATGGATTTTGACATAGACTGTTGCCTAAACAATCAAAGATACCAGCAGGAATAGGACACTGGGTATATGGTGTGTATATCTAGTCTGTATAATGTTTAAGCAACTTGAGGATTTTTTCCTTGTGGCTCCTGACTATAAGCATTTTCCTAGTCAATGTTTTTGATGTCTGCAAATGGTATGGTTTGACTTGGTTATTTGTTGAAAAATGAAAACTCATACGAGTCCCCAGAATACTGAAATAAGAACAGAAGTTGTTCTTACAGCCAAGTTAAGCTCTGTGAAAACAGAAATAGTGTGGAAGTATGTGAGTGAGAAAAAAGGGGAAACAGAAGGAGCTGTTGAGAGGAAAAGTATCTCAGGTGGTATTTAGAATAACCATGGTATTGTCTACCTGGGGGGGAAAAAAAAAAAGAGAATGCTGATTAAAGAGAAAGTGCTTCAATCCTTTCATCCCTGGGGTCACTTCACCTTAGGTATGGTGCCCTTGCTTACGACAGGGCTGCTCACATAGTAGGACAGTATTTGTTTTGAGTAGCTGCTTCAAAGCACAGCCTTAAAAAGGCAGGTGAGTTGTGAAGGGTTTATATATGCAAAGAAAATGCATAGAGTGCTTTTTAAACAATCTCAGAGGGCAGAAGCAGAGTCAGGTACATGGAGTGCCACCTAGGCCATGTGACAGTGTCAGCCTTTCTCCCTGCTGAGCGCACTCACTGCTCACATGGGATCTAAAAGTCCTTGCAGCAGATCCCATTGTGCCACAGCTGCCCGAGCTTGCTGGGCTGAATTTACTCTTAAACCAAGGCTCATCTGGCTCCTGTCTTCTCCTGCCCCCATCTCTGCTCGTGCTTTTTACTGTTATTGCTCTAGGAATGAGCTGAATCCTTCAGCTGAGTCAATCTCACACCATTGAGTGCAGTGGTCCAGCAGGGAAGTTGGCTGGTATGGATGAATGCATGCTGAGCAGTGCTGCCATCTGCATTTCATATGATGCTTGATTCATGGGCTGCTCTGGAAAATGGTTCTAGCTCCTTTTAGGCAAAGGGAATTAGAAATGCTGTAAAATACTTTCAGTATTTTTATTCTTTTTGTGTGTTTGGTGCAGTGGGAAAAAAGGTAAATGACAGATTTGTTTTGCATTTCTGTAAGCAGTAATTGCATTTCACAAAGAATCAGCTGGAAATATTACGTGACAAAAATCCTGGTACAAAAAGATTACTTATGTCAGATGGATTCATGTTGCATTCTCTTAATTACTACCAGAGCTATGATATATAAACCCTCTAAAATATCTGGAAACATGGAGACATTATCAACAGGAAAATGCTTTAAAAATATAGACACAGCTTTTTATTAAACTCTGGTGATTTTTCTAGGAGGATTAGGATCTCCTTCATATCATCAAGATAGAAGCTCATGAGATATATCATCAGCAAGTTCCTGTTTCTTCCAGATCTTATTTTGGGCCAATCTGTTTTTATCATGATCTTGGTCTCACCAGATTCTACTGATTGGTGGCTTGTGCAGAGACGTTTTCTTCTTTATTTTCCTGGTGTGTGAGTTCTGTGCTCCTTTAGCAGCCTAGGGTTGGAAATTTTTACTGGAGCACTTTGGTTTCCCTTTCTCCCAGCGCTGCTCCTGTTGGGTGGTTGTTGGAGTGGTGCCTCTGTGTCGGCTGTGTGTTTGTGAGAGACATCAAGCTTTTGAAGGATTCCGGACAGACTTGAAAAAGACTTACACAGGAAAGATTTCATTGAGAAGTTTCTTTGCAGAGAAGCAGAACTATAAAAATACATTCATTTTAGTGGAAATCATTCAAAATCCCTCAGCTAAGAGAATTCTGAAATGGTGGAATAGGTAAATGTTTTTCTTGCCCAGTTCTCGTGATCTCTCTGTTGCTCCCATGGGAGCCTGGGTACACCTGTCAGCGCACAGAAGAAAGCCACAAAGGGTTATTCCACCATTAGGAATGTTTCTAACCAGTCTCCCAGTCCTGCCATTTCCCTTGTAAATTTTTTCCCTTCCCCAGAAAAGCATGAGATGGCACATCAACACCTCCTACTGTGGCAGGCTCTTATCAGTCCCCTTGGTCGTTCAATCCATCCCTTGTATCCCAAGAAAAACAGCATAAGCTTCTACCCTGGCTGCTTAAGATGATATTATATTTTGTGAATGCAGGACCTGACAGTGTGTATAGCAATCTGGAGTAGTCTTTTTTTTAATAATAATTAGCTATCTAATTGCATGTCCAAGCCCTGTTGATGCATTTGCACTTGTACATAATTAGGGTTTATTTGAAATCCTGCTGGTTTAATGGTTTGCCTCCACTTTCTACAAATTAAATTAGAGATAAATTTCATTTGAAGTAATAAAGTTAAAACAAACAAACAAACCCCAACAAAACTAACACCAATCAAAAATAAAACAAACAAACAAACAAAAAACCCATAAATTACACTGAGCACATTGATCAGTCCCAATTCATGCAGCACTAGTTTCTAAAAGTTTTCATCATTGAGGATTTGCCCTGAATCCTGTTGAGCTTGCCTGAGTATTTACTCTCTCAAGTAACAGCCGGAAGCACATTGTGGACCCATTAAATGTGTACCATATTTGTAATGAACCTGCAGAACTAAGTACCAGTTACAGGTACATACCTGCCTAATAATTTGTTATACCCAAATTATATCCCACAGTATCTGCCTTTTTGTCTAAATGCCAGCAATCTCATTTGTCTTGCTCCTGGCCTGGATGCTTAACAAAGATTAGACAGAATAACAAATGGTATCATTATCTTCCTAAATGAATATAATGGAGAGAAAATAAAATTAAGAGTGAGGCAGGAAATTGTTAATATGTTTATGGAATTATTGTTATTGCGTTAGTGAAAACATGTTTTCATCTACTTCTGACTTTCAATTGCAGCAGACATTTGCGTAAAGCAGGATCAAGATATTACTGGCTTTTTTAAGTTGTTTCTATGCAGTTGCAGGCAGGCAGATATTATATTGATAGGCAAGAGGTCAGAGGTAGGTATATTATTATAAAGGAAGAGTGCTCTCAAAGTTCAGTTGTGATTTGCTATTTCAGATGCTCTGGACAAAAAAACAACTCTAGAAGTCACTGAGAAAGTATAGAATCACAGAGTCCCTAAGGCTGGAAAAATGAATGGTAATATGTATTATTTGGTTGTGTTTATGTTCTTCCTTTGTTCCTTTTCTCTGGGGAAAAAACTTTGTGTTAGAAAATTCACTGATGATAACTGAAAACTCACTGATCATAACTTTCCTTCAGATGCCTCTGTATGCCACAGCATCATCATTTTAATAGTGTGCTGGAAAAAAAGGGAGTACTCTGTAGTGCCAGGGCTGCTCTATTCTGGTTTGGGAGTCCAGAGAACAAAGAGTGAGGTCAGGAGATGATGAGCAGTTCCTCCCCTACAGTGGTGGAGTGCTCAGTGCTCCATGGCTGGTTTGGGTTGACTCTGCTCTCAGGATTTTTTCACAAAAAGTGGAGCAAACCTACAAAGCAGTTACTTTCAGAGAAGCATTGAATTGGCATAAAATAATTTTTCTTATTTGAGGATGAGTGCCGCCTGAAATATAAATGGTCCCTGAATGCAGTGATGATCAAGGTCAAAGCCTCTGTGGGTGCCATCACAGGGTTAAGGTACAGTTTCTGTGAGGCCATGCACATGTGTGCCCATTACAGCTGTGTCAGCAGGGGGAGTTTTTGCAGAGTCTGGAAAAACCCTTTGCATCTCTAGCAAGATGCCATAACTGTTCTGCCACTGTTTCTCCTCTGCTTCCACCAGCTACTTAATCTGTAGTGTGGAAATATTCCCATTTATTTTTATGCGGCATTGTACATATGGTTAGACCTTATGGGAGGCTTAAAATGGATGTTTTGGAAAGATTACCTTTTGATTTTGTAGCTTTTTTTTTTTAAACTGTGGGCAACATCGGCCCAGAACTATATTGTTTATGAAATAATATTGCCCACTAGCAGTGAAGGAAGAGGCAGATAGATAATTTTATGTCATGGTGACAGCTTTCAAAGCAGCTCATTCCAACCATTTAGTCCAGGAGGAGAAAGCATCACTGTGTGCCTGAAGGAATTTTGTGCTATAAAACCTACATATAAGTTCATATTAGAAAAGATTACATACGTTGAACAAAAAAGTTGATGATCTTAAGGAGATTCAATTTCAATACTGATCGTCTGAGAGCAGGCACAAAGAATGTCATGTTGCACATGCCCCACTGTAATTATGGCATTCAGAAGACCTCTAAAGTAAAGAATATAAAAATGGCACTAAATGTTTAAAGAAGCAATTTTTTTCTGTTTGCAAAACAGTCAAAAATTAAGAAATGGCCATTTTGAAAGTGTTTTTTCCAATATGAGTCCTGTTGCCTTGTGTGGCTGGTGTTCTGGGTTGCTACAACATCTGCATATGGAAGAGGGAGGTTTTGTGAACCATTTATTTCATGTATTTCTTAACTTCATAGCAGTGACAGCCTTCCTGATGTTCTTTTGCGTAGGGCTTGAATTGCAGCTGCCTATGATTTTAAAGGAAGAAATTGTGATGAGGCATCTGCTGGATGTCTCCTGTTACTCATCAGGGCCCTCTGTCCTTGGCCGAGAGAGGAGCTGGTGGCAGAAGCTGCTGTCCCTGAGGGGTCCCCCAGGGCCTCTCGGGGGTGTTTGCTGCAAGGCAGCACGGCAAGATGCCACGATGGCTCCTCCTTCAGGCAGGCACCCTGTAGGAGAAACTGCCCCCTTCCCTGCCTGATCATTTTTGGTGTCCCCTAATGATTCTTGTCCCGTTGTTGTTCCTGATGCCTGATGAAGCCAAGTCTTTGCTAGTGAAGCTCCCGACTCAAATCATGGAATTCCAGATGGAATCCTAGTCTTGTTCTCCAGCCTGATGTTTTTTCAGCCAGTTTTAATGATCCCGGTCTGTCTAAGCCAATTTTCTTCTCTTCTAGTTTACATTTACCCATGGAGGGCTCACCCTTTTATGCAGAGAGAGGCCAGGCCCCTTCTCCCAGCTGCTATCCCAACAGATCTGCCTCCCCTTTCCTCTTTTGTGGACCTATTTTCCACATTGTATTTTAGTTTCTCATCAGCACTTTTTTTTTTTTTTTTGTAATCACACTTTAAAATGAGAGACAAGTAATTATTTTAGAATGACTTACATGGCAGTGACTGTGACAATGGATAATCCTTCAATAATCAACATTTGGAAGTAACATTCTTGGCAGGGATTTGATAGTAGAAGTGTGAAGCCTGGTAGTGTTTCAGTGGTTTTGTGGATTCTCACTGCAGTCCATCCTGCTTGATCTGGATTTATAAATATCGGAGCAGTTAGCACTACCGAGGAGGTTATTGGCTATGTCCAAATGTAAAGCTGTAAAGTAAATATGAACAGGGATATAATGTGCAATATGAACAATTTGCTTAGAGCTAAGTGATCATTCTGCTGTGTGTGTTAGATTAATTGGCAACATCTTGGTGTTTCCAAACTTAGATTTCAACAAATGGAGAGGGAAAAAAAATGCAGTTTTTGAAAAATGAGTGCTTTATGCATTTATAGTTGCATGTGGTCTGTGATTGCTGAGGTCAACAGCTGCTCATTTTATTTTTGCTGATTTTTCAGTCATAAAATAATATCCTGTTCCAAGTAGAGGATTTTAGGAAAATACTGGAACAGATGAATAGTATTAGCAAGTAACTAACTAAATATAATAGAAGAGGTATGTATTTCAATATATTCAATTTTAGGGATTATGGAGTTGGCATAGCATTAAAGTGGGTCCTTACTACTAAGCTATCAGACACTGAAAATGATTGCATGTCATATTATCATTTATTTGATTTCTAATTTAGCTTCAGACAAACTCTATTACCTAAATATTCACCTAACTATAAAAATTGGACAGTCAGTGTAAGTCTGCTGCTCACCAGGACTGAATGAATCCTGGGTGTTTACTGGTGATATAAAAGATATGTAGGCAGATATAAAAATAAGTAGGCAGAAGGAGTAAGGGATTCTCTTCAGAGACCTTCCCATCCTCAAGCTCCTTTGAGCAGTATGCATAGGATAATAATGGTACCTTAATTAGCAAAAATTACAGCTTCATCTCACTGCTTGAAGGGACCACTTAATAAAGTAAAAAAGCAAGGTTGCATTTTTTTATAACCATTACTTTTAAGAACTAGCTTGAACAAAGAATTTCTTTCATTGGTCTCTACAGCTGTACATTGTGGCTGGGCAGGCTCTCACCCCCCAAATCCCCTTTATTGAGAACCTGCCCTAACCAGCAGCTCAGGATCTGAAAAGGTATAAATTTGGTGTGCCTCTGTGAGCACCCATTATTCTTTTCTGTACTTGGAATTGAAATAAGCAATACGATGTAATTAAAAAATTAATGTCTTCTTTACAAATATAAAAACTGAGAGCATGTCATGTCAGGTATTTGTTATGTCTTGAAGTATCATCACAATGTTTAATAAATATTTATACTTAGTGTTTGATTTGGCACCTGGAAAGTCCATACCCTAAATAAGTTCACAGAAAATCTGGAAATATTTCTTTGTAAGAAGCTTCTACTACTATGTTCCATATTTCAGGGCATATTCATTTTTGGTATAGCTTTCATAGTATTTTTAGAAACTGCTAGAAAAAGTTCTTTTCAGCCACAAAGAGGAGGTGCACTGTAGTCTCTAGCATTCAATGGTAGTGCTTGAGATTTCAGTACAAAATGGGTAAATGGGCTGACAAACGTGTTTATTCCCAGCTCTGTAGTAATTATCTAATGAGCTGATGAGATACAATAGTTGTCTTTACCTGTTCCTGCCAGAAATATTAGCTTAAATTTATTAAAATTGATATCTCACCCTCCTAAAGTAGTGACCATTCTGTGGAGATTCCAGTCTGGGGAAAGCATGAGCTAAAATGACAGATAGCTTACAAGTAGTGTGGTGTGACAGAAATATCAGGCATCCAGAAAGGACGGCTTTGTTTTGAAAATTGTGCAACTGATGGCAGCTTGGCAGCTTTTTTTTTTTTTTTTGGAGTTTTAGATGAATAGGATGAAAAGGGTACATTTCATTTATCTGTTGTTAATTTAGTAGGCAAGGATAATTCATAACTTACAAATCTCACACACTATTTATATTTTTTGAAGGCTGATACAATCTTATTTCCCAGATGTAATACAAGCAGGGCATCAGTTCAGAAGCTGCTGCCATATCCACTTAATTAATAATATTCACCTAGTCTAAAATCTGGGTGAGAATAATGAATTAGAGGAACACAGATGTAGTCAAGGGAGATGTCAAACACATATCTAGCATCAAAACTGAAAAGGCAGAAAAAAATCAACTTCAGCTCTATTTCAAGTGTTTTCTTGGATTTTTAAGCTTTTATTTCCTGAAGCAATGCGTGGGGAAAAAGCACTCCAGTGTTTGCCAGAGCAGCAGTAGCTGTACACTTAGCACACAGCAGAGTCTGCATTATTTCACAGCTGTTTCAAGGGAAAGCATTTTATCTCTTTTTCTGTGCTGCCTCAGCGCAATAGCAGTGCTTCCCATGTAGGTCAAGAGACCACGATGATGCTGGGCTCTTTCTGCTGCCATCAGAAGTGTGTAAGTGTCAACTTTGAGTCCCAGCGGGATTTATTTTCTGTTTTTTTTTTATTTTCATTATTTGGGTGCAGAGAGGGTTAATAAAAGGTCTTGTTAAATATAAATAGAAGCATACAAAGAAAAAAAAAAGATATGTATTATAAAAAATATTGGAGCAGTGCTATGTGATGGCTATGTTAAGCATCAGTGGATGCAGCTTTTTTCATGGCTGATCTTTTTGCTGCTGCTTTTTTTCCCCTTTCTCCCTGTGATTACACTTTACTCCCTCTCCAGTCTCTTCCACACCTCTTGGCCTTTCCTGACCTGTGTGATATTGGAAGTACATTGAGCATGTGGAATGCCCTCGTCTCAAGTTCACTCCTCCCAGTGCAGAGCACTGCCTTCAGGTTCAGTGACAGCAGGGATCACGCTCAGGTTCTTCCATGGAATTGCTTCCCTGCTGCCAAAACACACTTCTCAAGTATGAGCAGCAGCCCAACACAGAGTGAAAACAGAAACATACAGGATAGCTGAGGTAGGGGTAGAGGCAAGATGGCTTCAAACTGAAAGAGAGTAGTTTTGGTTGGGGTATTAGAAATAAATCCCTTATTGGGAGGGTGCTGAGGCACTGGCACGAGCCGCTCAGAGAAGTCATGGGTTCCCCCATCCCTGGAAATGTTCAAAGCCAGATTGGATGGTGCTCTGAGCAGCCTGCTCTGGTGGAATGTGTCCTTGTCCATGGCAAGGGGTTGGAATGACATGGTCCTGAAGATCCATTTCAACCCAAACTGTTCTTTGATAAGACAGCAGCTCGACCTGCTCCCTCAGTGTCCCACCTGATCTCACCTAAAGCTTTTTTGTGTCAACATCTAAAATAATCCTGTATGTGCCTGTGTAAACCAGGGGCCTTAAAATTAACTCAGTCATTGGTGGTGAAAGTTCAGTCGATAAGATCAGGAGTCATGTCAATAAGACTAGAAGGAGTTGGGGTTGCCTCCCAAAAAGGTGCTGAAGGTTTTAGTCTTTCAGTGACACAGGTCCATCACATCCATTTCTTTTACCTAAGGCATGAGCAAGGCTTATTTTGTAAAGAAGAATACTGTGATATTTTGTGAAATGTCAAGTGATTATCTCAGCAAAGAGAGAATATCAGTGGCTTAGCTGAACAAAAAAATAAGAGAGAATCTCATCTTTTATATAAATGAGAGAAAAGCCTAAATAACTGTGGGCCCTGATCTCCAGTTTGTCATAGGAGCACATCACAGAGCTTCCCAAAGAGGAATATGGCTTCAGACAGGGACCTTGAAGTCACTGCTACATCACTCAAGCCTGACTAGTGATGTCCAATAAAGACAATTGTTCTATTCATATGATAATAAGAAAATCAAGATCATGTTAATATATACTGCAGCACAGTTGGAAAATTGGGATTTGCTGGTTAATTCTCCCAACTGGAAAATTGTGATTTGCTGGTTAATTCCACCTCTGGGGCACAGACACCTATTATAAACTATGAAGAAGTGCTACTTAAAAGGAGACTAGGTTTGAATATAGCATATGCATGCCAGATTATTTCCTTTTTTTTTAAGTAATTTTAGGATTTTTGCCTATGCCATGACTTCAGATGGGGTTAAGGATTGCTTATTTTTTTCTCCTTCTATAAAAATGAAAACCAACCTGTTTTGCCTGAGGTAGGTAAGACAAAAAAATTGGTTATTCTAAAATAAGAATCTAAAATAAGAAATGTTCATATCTCAACAGATATGCCTAAGCCATTAAAATTACTGCCTCAATGGAGAATTTGGCCTAAAGGAAAACACAATGCTGGAGCTGGTCCTTCAGCAAGCCTTCCAGATATCTCAGTTTGATGATGGTCAGGTCATGATTTCTTTCTCTGCCACCCAGCAGAGCAGTAGTTTGACACTTATTCCTGGCTCCTGCCCCACCCTCAGAGAATCCTTAGGGGTAGAAAAGGCCTCCAAGATCACTGAGTGCAGTCATTAACCCAGCACCACAGTGTTCACCCCTAAACCATATCCCCAAATTCCACATCCACATTCCTTTTGATCACTCCCAGGGATGGTGATTCCGTCCTTACTCCAGCCCTGGGGAAATGGTGAATGGCAATGATGAAGAGGAAAATTAGCCCTTTTGATCCCAAATCAATTTTACCATGAGGTTGCGTCAGGATGAAAGTGACTCAAGAGTAGGGAAGCAGTTGGGGTGGGTGTGAGAGGACAGGCTCTCTTATTTTAGCCGTGCAACTCTCATATCCATGAACCCATGGTATTATCAGTTTCCCCTATAATTAGGGGATTAATAATGTGAAGTTAGCTATTGCAATTTAAACACTTAATGTAATTTGGGATGAACATGCCTATATGTCCCCCTCTATGCTTGTTTGTACACGTTGGGTTTTTTTTATTAGAATGCACCAAAATATTAATTTTTGGATTATAAAATAATGAAATTACCTGTATTCAGTTCACTTTAAAAGAACCCTCCTGAAATAAGAAAAATGCCTGTTACCTTATGCATCTGAACATGCATGTTATCAAAACAGTGAATATACACTTTATAAATAAATACAAAAGTATTTATTTGTATGCATATGTTTAAAATTGTATTCATATTGTCTGTGTGTCCACGTAGGCATTTGCTAAATGTGTTTAGTAAATACCAGATCAGATGCAGGGAGGTCAATTACACTGAAATTGCTTGCAAATGACACTAATTTGTTTGTGCTGTGTGAGAAAAGCAGGATCTGCTCCTTGCTTTCTGTGGTTCTATTGACTCACATCTCATACCTTGAAACACATTGATGATAAACACCAATGAGCAAATAAAATACTCCATAAAATATTCTGCAGGAGACTTGTTGCTCAATGTAATGAGTTTCTGAGCAGTGTCGAAACTCTCTGAGAGCTAGTGCTTGACATACCCACCTTTGTCTGTTGACAGTGTAAATTTTAATTTAGTGGATTTAATTTGTATTTTAAGTGGCAAGAATGTGTGTTATTGGAGTAATTACTGTAAAGTTCTTTAATTATTGATTTCCCCAACATAGCAGGCTTGACAGTTTACCAGATATAATGAAGGGAAAGATCCACATTAGCAGGATGGATATGGAACAAACAAGCCTTTTCAATAGAGACTTAATTCATTTTAATAGATATACAGTAATTACCTAGCAAGACTGTTTTCTTCATTGGGACATTAACGATTCAGAGGAATCAACAGAGAGGTGATGTGTAGGTATATGGTAACTGTGTTTAAAATACCACTGTTGGCTTATGGAGGACACCAGGGTTGGTTTTAAAGATGCATAAAACCTTCACATTTACTCATCTCTTTGCTACTAAATAGAGTTTGGTAATAACACCAATATATTCCCTCCATCCCTCTCATCTTTTAACAATTTCTCCATCTTCATTTGAATTACCCAGGAGAAAAGAAATCAGCATTGCTCCTAGTTAGCACATGCAGGGCCAAAGAAGTGAGATGAGACCCCATGCCTTAAAGCACATCCTCTGCAATTTGCTTTTCCTGGCCCTGCAGCAGCCCTGCTGGGGTTCCAATGTGTGATTTTGGGCATCCCCAAGCATTTTGAACCTGTTTTGTGGGCTGGCAAGTCCTGTATCTCTGTATGTGACCATCCTGGGGCTGTTGACTGAGGCCACCATTATGGAGAACTTGAATCGGAGCAGATGCCACCTTTTCCTCATTTTTTTAATATGCTTTTGTTACTTTCCATCTCTTGACATGCGGTTGTAGCAGAGCTAACTTCCCTAGAAGCACGGCCTGGGTCAGCTCCAGTCCCTGGGAAGGAGCTTAGCTGCCCTGCCCACCTCCCATCATCATCAGCCTGCTCCCAAATTCACATCATCCGCTTTTAAAAGCAGCACAAATGTGTTGTTATGGAGAGGTGTTGTGCCTGCTTTGAGGCAGATTTCAGCCATGTTGTAGACTACAGGAGAGCACAGAAGGGTGCTCCAAGGGCTCAGGTTTATCTATACGAGAGTTTTTAAGCTATTAGTGTGTATTCACGTCCAGGGAGAGTAAAGATGGCTGTAGGTGCTGTGACTTTCTCTACACTGATACTATCATACAGAGGGCAAACCAAGGTACCAGCAAAAAAAAAAAAAAAAAAAAAGCAAAGAGCAATAACAAGGCAACATCACTTTTGATTATTCCCTGCTTCTAAAATACAAGTTCCTCTAAGCAAGAAGGGATGTAGGGCTTTCCCATGGATGAGCAGCACCAACATCATGGTGTGTTTTACAGTCATTGCAAGACTACTGTTTTAAAGAGTTTGGGGTTTGTGTTGGGAAGCTGTGGGTGGTCTGTCCCATTTAACCAAAGCAGGAGCTGGAGAAACATCACTGAATCAATATCATGGCATGCAGTAACAAGTCCTTAAATGGTTTGTTTGACAGAGTCACCTGAAGTTTCAATTCCCTGCTTGGATTTAAGAGCTATGAAAGGGAAATGAGTGCACAGAGGCAAAGGAGACAACAAATTGGGGCTGTTTCTGACCCACTGCCTGCTGTGTGTCTGGTCAGTATCAGAGCTCCATGTGGGAACTGGCCGTGCTGTGGGCAGTGGGATGGGGAGCGGGCAGTGGCATGCAGTATCCTTTCAAATACACACGTGCCATTTCTGGTGGTGTTTGTCAGTTAATGTCAGGAAAAGTGTAAAAAGCTTCAGTAGCTTTGCAGGCTGCTGCAGTTCCCTTGGAAGGGAAATGGAAGATTTGCTGGTATCTCTAAAGGTTTAAGTCCTGACTGAGGGCAGCTGATCATGGAAACCACAACTGTTGTACAGTGCATGGATAAAGAAAGAAAAGGCCAGATTGTAGCTAGGCAAGTTTCCTTTATTCCTTCAAAGCCAGCTGCCCAGATTGTACATTTTGGCAAATGAAAGAGCCAGCTGGGTGTAGGTGCCTTGCTGTTTGCAGCTGGGGTTGGAGCCAGTGCTCTTCAGGGAATGCCTCACAGAAGGTCTCTACTTCTGACAGAAAGCTCACCTTTACAACCAAAGGGAAAACCCATTTGGCCAGGACAGCCTCTTGTGGCAGACACTTTGCATGCCTGGCAGGTGAGAAAGCACAGTTTTTTTCTGTGTCTCTCTCGTGCTGGATCAGTTCCTGGCTGCCATTCACTGTGCTCAGTGTCTGGGCTGGCTGTGGAGAGACAGGGGTGTGTGGGGAGGCGAATGGGGAGACTTGAGGGAACACTGCTTCCTACAGTGAATAGAGCAGCAGTAATAAAGAACTCCTGGAAGACACAGAGTCGAATAGCTGGGAGACTCATGAAAGGCTAATGCTCATGGCATGGCTGTTTCACAGGCATCAAAGCAGAAGCACAGAAACAAGGAGAGGGACTCAGTGCTGTTGTGGTGCAAACTGGGGCCTGTCGTGTCTGTGTCTCATCAACAGCATGCAGGCATGAACAGACCTGGATATCACATGCACATAGAAAAGCTTTATTCACATTACTAGTTTCAGATAATTACATTGGAGAGTTCACATAATACTTTTGCTAATAATGTGATGATGTCATTCTGAGTGTAGTAGTGACAGCGCTAGAATGGGTGACTGGTGATTTGTTTTCCAATGTCAAAGTGATAATGTAGAAAAAACTGAAGAAACAATGTAAATATTAATTTTTAAGCAAGAAATCCTTAGCTACTGCAAATCTGCTTAAAGCTGTATCCATCGAGGCCTGTTGAAAACAGGGGATAAGGAAGATACAAGATACTATAGACCACTGGATTCATACTCAGCATGTGGCTGGAGGTCAACTTCCAGGACTGGAGATAGCACTTGATTTCCTCTGATTTCTGTGCAACTTAAAAATCTGTAAGATCACAAAAATTAAAAAAATGCATATTCATGAAGAAGATAAATGTGACAAAAACCATTTCTGGTGTAATCTTAGTTTGTACAACAGAGGAAATATTAAACTTTTTAATTGCAAAGCACTTGGGCATAACAATACTACTGCCTCCTTGGGAAATATTAGGAAAAGCTGAGTGTCTTACTCTTTGTGAATCCAAGTTTGCAATACTTAAGACTGCTGAAAAACTAGGAGTTAAAAGCAAATGTCTTATTTCTTGCCATCTGTGTGAATGCCATTTGTTGAGAAATTGTAACCTTTCATTGACTAGGAAAGCTATTTCAGCACCATGGCTGAGTTTCAGAGGAGTACTCAAGATAGTACAATTCTGTGGAAAAGTAATTCTGCATTTTTAAGAGGAAAACATAAACATATTGCAAAAGTTTCTTCAGTTTTGAAACTTTCCAGTAATTTGAGAGCTAATTTTTGCATGTAGAATCAAGGACTATTGCTGGCCTCATTGGTATTGGTAAATCATTAACAAGAAGTCATGAGAGAAAACAGATATAAACCATCTTCTGTAAATTAGTATCCTCAGATTGCTTTCACTTGTTCCTTTGACTTGTCTGTGTGTCAGGCATGAAGAACTGGATATGTAATTCATTAGCGTCATTTTTTTATAGGCAAAATTCTTGATTATTTTTTTAAAACTAGGTTAGAGACTTCTTACAGGCTTAATGCACTTAGGGCATAATCAGTATGTATGAAGAAGGAGGGAAAGGCTTTTACATACTCATAAAAAAGTAGATTTCTGGGCCTATTTCTTGTGCACTAAATTTTTGGCCTCTCTAATGTTCAAAAATTGTCAATAAGGAATATTTGAGCTTTGAAGGTTGAGGTTCGGGCTCCTGCAATTGTGCAATCTATTCTTATAACAGAATTTCATCCACTTGCTCAGTCTTAAAGATATCAGACTTCCTTCCTTCCTTCCGTCCTTCCTTCCATCCTGTATTCTTTGAGGAGATTTTTTTTTTCTTCAGATGAGACTTGTAATGTTGTTTAAGCCCTGCAATTTTCAAATTGCTTTCAAAATTTATTCATTAGAAGTTCTGCTTGTTTTTTTTGAATTTTTGGTCACCAGACTGCGCCAAAAGTCTATTAAATGATTTAAATGTTATTTTTCAACAGGAAACAAAGAGAGTTGAATGGCTTGGGTAGAAAAATCTCACAAAGATGCAGTGTAATGTGCTTAAGGAACTATGATAATAATTGCTTTAATGAGCAATCAAATGTGCATTCTTAAAGTCTCAAGCAGTTAAAAAAAATAATATGCCATTTTGAGAGTGAGGTATCTTCTTTCTGTTTTGACATTCAGCTGCATTAGCGTACACTTGTTACACTTGTGGCTCTCAATCCCACTTGTCAGATATTCTGAAATCTACTTACACCTTCACCCAGGGCTCAAGTTCCTTCACCCTCAAACCACTTCACACATTTCAAGTGCCTAAGTGCCAACAAAGTCTTCCCTCCATCACTGAATGTGCTGCTATTATCACTTCCCAAAAATACTTTTAGGCATGCAATGGGTAATTAGTAAACTTGAATGCTAATAAGGAAGAAATAGTGCTGCTAAAAGCAAAGTAGGGCTGAAAAGGAGTCTTTCATTAGAATTCACTTAAAGCACTTAAAATCCACTTTGCTTGCAGAAGTTGCCCTAGACAAAATACCCTGACCATAGAGAATAATGCTTTCAAGTGTACTTTGCCATCCTAAACTTCTTTTCCTCTTTTTTTTTGAGTTCTGAGTTTTTTTTCCTCCTGTGGGTTTAAAGAAATATTATATATTCTATATCTACAAAAATAAATATAACCTCGAGGTTATTCATTTTTCTTTCTTCATGGGATAAAAAAAGGGATGTACCATATTCCAAAGTGCTGAATTTGTTGTAAAGGAAGAAGAACAACTGATCTTCAGCCTTAGCACAGGTCTGCTTCTCTTCCTTATTGCTGCAGACATGGATTCTAGCGGGTATGTGCACATCCAAACTTTTCAGTTACCTCAGCACCAAGCATTAGCAACTCTCAATGTGATGGCAGCTGATGGTGTTTATCTACTGCAAGATTAAGCTGTTTGGACTCAATTCTAAACATGGCTAATTCTGTAATTAAGCATTTGCTTATGGTCCAATGGCTTTAAAGACCCTCAGTGCTTAGCTCAGGGGTTTGCTAAAGTGCTGCCCTGAACAGGAGCCAGAATTTGTACCCAAAACTCCTTGTTCCCTTTGCCCCCAGGTTGTATATAGAAATGTTCTCTGATTGACAGCACTTTGCTAATATAATTGCATTGCTGAGCAGGTTGTTCTAATGTACATAGCTGTCAAAAGGTCATGTGCACCTGCAGGATGCCATCTCGTCTCCTCCACCACTAATGGTGCTGCCTGTGAAATGTAAAGGAGCTGGTATTGATTGGAGTGAGTTGCAGAATGAGTGGCATTGGACTTTCACAATACTTAAATAGTGATGGGCAGATGAGTTAAACCCTCTCGGGAGCCTGGGTGATGGCTAGGAGGGATAAGTTCAACAGGATAATGAAAGATTGTTCAAAATATTTGCTTGCCACATGAATTCGGTAACATTAAGATGTGCCTGCTAAATAGGTGGTTATTGTTCCTTTCAATTTGTGCTTAGAGATGGAGTTTTATTCTCTGTTTGCTTTTGTGTTTGGGATTTATCTTATTTTCATTATGGCTAGAAACCCTGTCCATGACAACAACAGGTTGGACACAGTGTGGGGGAGAAGATGTACAACCCTTTCTCTTATCCATAAATGCAGCATACATGGGACCTAAACAGATCCTCCACTCAAGAAATGAGAGATTTATATGTATGATCCAATTCATTAATCATTCAGAAAGATGAATATATTTACCACAGAGGAACTAGCCCAAGATTTAATGTTTTGTCTTATTTTATTTCATTTTATTATGTTTGTTATGTGTTGTGTGTCTCCTTTGGAACATAAATTGCTGTCAATAAATTAAAAACACTCATCGAGACACCCCAGAGTGTGAACCCAGTCTTTTACCAGTACAGCCAGATTAACTTCATTGATGTTAAAAGCTGATATGAAACAGAAATGAATACATAGTAAATCTGATTGTTAAAAATTCTTTTTTGGAAATCTGTGCTTGTGCCACTAAAACACCCATATGATTGTAAAAATTGCCACAAAACCAGCTTGGAATATATATTTTGTAAGGACTGCTTATGCATTTAACTTCAAACACCATAATAATTCTGTTTCTCAGAACTATTAATTCTTCTATACATTTTTCCCATAATAATAACTACCATATAAGCAACATATTGCATGTATTCTTAAGGTCCCAGGGTAAACTATAAATTAGTGGGGAAATTAGGAGTTTAAACTAATTCTTAAGCTTAGCTGAAGTAAGAGTACTCTTTTATTTACAGTTGTTAGAGACCAAGACAATTTAGGTATCCACCACACCAAATGGGAAAAGAATTGAGCATCGCTGGTGCTTTTAGCCTCTCTTTTTGAGTCAGCGATTCCAGAGACATTATTTAGCCTTAGTGGTGCTAGCCCAGCTATAAGATTATGAGTTTATTTTTTAAATTTGTTTAGTTCAACTTTATTGACTTCTTGGGGTCTTTTGGAATGGTAAAGTTCTGTTCAGCAAAAATACCAAAATGGTGTGTACAGGAATGATTTGCTAGTTCACTTCTAAAGGTTTAATCCAAACTCCATTCTGATGGTGACATTTTTTTTCAAGTTATTTACCTGATTGATAGCTAGATGTTCTGTGCATATGTACTGCAGTGGTTGCTTTTGTTTGCAGTGAGAGGTTGGCATCATCCTTTAGTCTCTGAATAGAAATATGTTTTGAAAGTCTGAGTTGGAAAAAATGTAGTTGATGTAGCATAACCTGCTGGTTTCATTCACAGAAACAATTCAGATGTTATTTTAATGTAATTGTTTAATTTCTGAGCTATGCCTTCATGCAGCACTTGTCTCATAGTGGGTCTCTAGGCTGCTAAAAGTGGTCTGAGGAAAGCAAAGGCTTCAGCCTGACCTTGACCCAACTTCCATTCTTGTCTGCTCAACCTCAGAACCGTGGGGTTGAATTTGGAGCAGAATTTGGTGTTCCCTTTTGAACCAAAAATTTAAAAATAAAAAATCTCACTAGTTTGAGTTTGGGAACAGCAGTGTTATTTTAAGTCTTTTTCTTAAACTCCTTAAAGACCAAAAAAAAAAAAGTCAAGTGGAAGTGGAAGCTCTTCTGGTTAGTTGTTGTTAATATATCATATATGGTCTGTTGATCCCTGGGTTGGCCCTTCTGAGAGGAAACTTAAGTATGAGATGGAACCAGCTGTGTGCAGCCAGCAGCCTTCCAGAGCCACTGCATCCCAAGGCTCGTGCTGCTTCTGTTTACAGCATCACTTCTGGTAGGAATGAGAACGAAGTTTAAGTTCCCATCTCTTCCTGCTTCAATTTATTGTTAAATCTTGGGATGTCAGTGTTCTTGCCTGGCAACACAGTGCTGAATAGAAGTTATATTTTCAGGTGGCAGTCGCAGACACGTGTATTTACTGTTTAAAAATCTCCTTAGCTCCTTGCTGTTCAGTGCAGTGACACAGCAGTTCTGGGGGGAGGCAGAAGTGGGTGGCACTGCTGTTGTTTGAAGGTTAAGTGCAGCCTTCCCTGTATTGTCTGTTCTTCTTACAGCCTGTTGTACAGAATGAAGGCTGTCTGCTGTGAGCAGGTTGAACAACTGCTGCATGAATTTAATTCATTCTGAAAAGCAGATATGGTAAAACACATTTGTTTACTTCATCCTGTGGAATGGGGCCTTTAAGTCTGTTTCTCATTTATTCCAAGTTAGAAATATGAGGTAAATGTAGAAATCATGCATTAATAAAATCTTTTTATGTTCCCAGCTGGCATGAGAAATAACAGTTGTGGTTCACTGAAAATTACTCTGGGCCAACAATTTTGATGTGATTTTAGGTTTTATTTTCAGCCATGCAGGAATTCTCCTGCGATGCTTTCTTTTTTGTCTTTTATGAGCAGTTAGTCTTTTTGTTCATCCCTGAAGAAGGAGTAAAGAATTTATTTTTTTTTGGTCAGAAGAGAGCATGAGCAAAGTCAGTGTTTACCCAGTGTTTATCACCAGTGGAAGAGCTAGTAAAACTAAATACAGAAAATGAAAAGACACATTTGCAAGTAGTTATTTATGGAGAAGACAGTGTTGGCAAATTATTTGGATTTGCCTAACAGCAAAATTTAGCAGTCAAAAAATAGCTTTTATTTCTGAGGTACTTTCTTCTGTGCTTAGCATCAGCCGTGTTCCTGATCCCATTCCCCTTCATTTCATCTCTCCACATAATATGCATCCTTCCACTTCTTGTTTCTCTCCATCTTTGTCTCAGTGTGCCATTCCCTGTTTTCTAGTGTTGTCTAGCATCTTTATTTCTCCACTTTACAAATTTTTCCTTTTCTGAATCCTATCTGCTCCATGAATTCCAAAAGTCCTGTGACTACCATATTGCAAATTGACATTGCCAGAAAGTTCTGCTTTAAGCTGTAACTTGACAGTGCTCGTGTATTTGTATTTTCAATAGAAGCTGTTCTGCCTTGTCAGTTTGTACCATATTTTGTGAATGTACTTGTTCCTATTGTGGAATATGGAAGAGAAGAGGAGCATGATTAGTATGAAAACTGATCTCTGAAATATGAAAATGTACGAGACTAGAATCTCATTTTCAATAAATTTTTGTATTTCCCCTGGAAATGGAAAACATCAGCTAGGAAAAGAGACAGTTCCACACTAAAGAGAGAATATTATCTAGTAATTAGGATGTTGAAGGATTTTTTACTTCAACCTGATCTACAGAGTGGATTTTTTTTTTATGTATAGCAGAGCAAGATAGTTGTTAGAAAGTCTATTTTGCTTTGTCTCATTGCTCTTTAAATAAATGATGTGGTCATTTTCTTCTGTTCTTTCTTCTGTTCTGTTGGAACATGGGCATAGGCACCTACTGCATCCCCACCAAAAGCTCCTTAAAGCTACAAGATGAAGTCCATTGTTTTAAACTGTTTTGATGTGTTTTTTTTTCCCCTCTCCTGAAGGAACAAATTTTGCTGATCAGCATCTTCACTGCCATCCTTATAATGGCTGAGCCTAAACCTGTGTGGCTAATGAAGGGTAGTCCTTTCTGAAGCAATTCTGCAACACTCTAATACTCATCTCTGAAGTCAGGGCCGTGCCAGAGCCAAGGGTTTTTGGTCCCCCACCATTTCATTCTGCTGCTGCAGCCATTAATGCTGTGGGCAGTTGTTTGTCTTACTGTCAGCTTAATCATTGTTATTTGAAAACAGTCTGACTTGAGCTGTGTGACCTGTGGTATTCTCTTAAAGATCTGTATGCAATTCTTCTGTGCTATTTAACTTAAAGATGCAATCTGAGCATCAAAATGTTATTTCTTACGGGGCAGTTGGTGAAGCACACTTTTGTCGTTCTTCAACATGTCAAAACAGACAACAGACTTATGAAAATAGCTCAAAACTTGACTACCTTTGTTGTCAGGGAAGTCAGGATTGAAACACCCTTTTGTTTTTCCAGCACTTCCAGAAATGTCACACATCTGAGCCAATACTGTAAATGAATGCCAGCAAGTTCCACCCAGAATCATTATTTCTTACGCTGTTTTATTGCTGAATGCAGTAAGGGATACTTTTTCCCTGTGTAGGAAATTTTTATATATACATATATATATATGCTGAAAACTTTAAGGAAAATGATTTCCTGGAGAGAAAAAATCTCCAAAACTTCTCAAATAAACATGCACAGCGTTTAGTTATCATTCAGCAAAATTATATGTTTTTTTCCTCTTTTTTTTTCTGTTTTATTGGATTATACTTGTCTACCTAACAGTATATTTAAAATGTGAGTTGAATTTTGCAAACATTTATTCCTGTACAATGAGACTGGAACTTCTCCTATGTTCCAGATTGATTGCTCTTCTCTCTAGCTTTACTCCAGGTTTCTCACACAACCTTGGCAAGTGGCTTCAGTTTTCTCATCATAAATTTCCCATATGTAAAATGAATGAAATAATTCTTACCCCGGGGGCATCCTTGTACCTTAGTTCATTAACAGGAGTAAAGGACTAAATAGAGAAAGGCACTGTGGAAGTTTGGAATATCACTGCTGATACAGCTGTGAGTCTACAGGCATTCAGTTGTCACAGACCAGAGGATGAGAGAGTTCAAATCAAAGCCACAGTGCAAATTTCTATAAATGCAATCTACGTCTGGAGTGAGAACCAATTCCTACGTTATGTTCCCCAAAGAAATATTTACTCAGCTGCAGAATATGTATTGTTTTAGCAAACATCAAAAATTATGGGTGTTTACAACACTCTACTGCAGTAACCTAATTAACTCACTGTTGATGAAATATTTCAGATGCCAGAACCAAAATAATTATATCTGCAGTCTCAGCTGAGGACAGTATGCTGGGAAATAGCATAGGGTCAGTTCTTAGGCTAGTGTTAAATAGCACAGATTTGTTGATTTTGGTGGAGCCATGCTGATTAACTGCAGCTGAGGGACTGGTCTGCCCTGCTTCAGCTGGGAGCTAAAAGAGAGTTGGGCTTTCAAAAAACAAGCTCGAATCTTTAAAGCCAGAAAGGTTATACTTTTCACCAGCACTGAGTTTTGCAGACTGTGCTGCACTGGAGGAGAAATTCTGGTTCTGAAGTGTGGGTGAAATATTGTGTCTGTTACTTTGTCCCCTGGGTTGATTAAACTTGGAATAGAACTAGCAGAGTGTGGTGGTAATTATTCTCTCTGTTTTTCATCTTCAGTGTATATTGTGGGGTTTAATGCCTTAGTTGATTGTTTTTCTTTTAACAAATTTAGCATAACACGCTATCAATTATTGAGTGCATATGATTATCTTGTGAGATACACTTAATCTAATGCTAAACTATGCCAGAGTAAATATTGATTGAGAGGGAAAAATTCAAAATCTAGCCAGGACATCTCAGATTCTCAGATGGGGATCCCTGATGTCTCAGGCTCCTTGGGAGTAAACTTGACCAAACAAAAGAGAAAAAGGACAAAAGTCTGGATATAAGTCAGGAATTTCTAACAGTTATTTTTTTTTTTTTTTAAGAATTGCTCCAAATGACTTTATGTTGTGAAATGTTGGCTAGGGAGCAATCACCATGCATGATTTAGGAAGCAAGTTTGAGAGTGCTCAACATAGATAAAACACTGTAAAATCTGAGTCATGGCTCCATCACTTCTTTGCTTGCTTAGCATTTAGTGTGAAAGCCTCAAAAGTCTACTCCCAACTTTTGGACCTTCTGGGCCATTGTTTGTCAGAATATAAGAACTTCAGAAATAGCTATTGAACATTTTATTTCATTGTGTTGACTGCCCTCTCTCGTTCCCCAATTCAGTCCTTGGCTGTTCTGCCTCACTCAGGTAATTGATTTGTTTGTCCAACTGTGATATTTTATGGGATTACTTCACACTATTAGGGAAGTTTATATCTCTTGAATATTAAGTGATTTACTTCAAACTCAATCAAACTGCTATTATGAGAGTTTGCAAAAAAAAGAGATGGGCACTCAAGTACTGTTTACCCCAGGAATGATTTAGTGGCAGAATCCAGGACTCTCCTGGCTATCATGCTTCATTGCCTTTCATCAATTCAAATGCTCCTCATTCAGAAATTTCTTTCTGTTGTTGGGTTGTGGTTTTTGGGGGCGGTTTGTTTGCTCGGTTGCTTGGTTTTTGTTTGTTTTGGTTTTTTGTGGTTTTGTTTGTTTGTTTGTTTCTTTTGGGGGTTTTAATTTTGCATTTCATTATGTATTTGCTGATTAAAACATCTCAGTATTGTCTTATTTTCTGTTATTTTATGATGTTAGAATATTTGCCACACCTCTTCCAGTGGCAGTGTTTTCAGGTGACACCACCTTATGGCTCTTTTCCTTGGAAGAAAGGACAAGGGACTTTCTAACAGCTGTAGAATTAGCCCTTAGACAAAGGTGTTAACAGTGCCCTTTTTTTCCTTGTAAAGTATACCTAGGAATGTGGACCAGCTAGTAAAATAAACACCCCCTGTGTTCTTTGGTTTAGGATGTGATAACATCAAAGGGTCATTTATGGTTCTGTTTGCCAGGTGTCACTTTGTTCATGGGGCTAATTGAAGTTGTATGGGGATATATATTGGTTAAAAAGTGTAAAGATCAACGAATTGATTTATTGTAAACTGCTGTCACAAATTTTGCTGCAGTTAGCAGGCAGACTTTGTGTGTAGCGGGGCATGAATGGGCATGGAGTTTTACACAGGCCAGTCATGCTGCTAATTCTTACAGTGTTTTAGAGGAGATTGAGCTTTTCATGGAATCTTTTCATATTTTTTGGCTATCAGGTTTCAGACACAGCATAGAAATTGGTAACATGTGGAATGTGGTGTCATATGTGGTGTCATATGTGGTGTCATTCTCATTGGCTCTATGGGCTTGGAGAAGAGACTTTATGTGGCTCTTTTGTGCATTGGAGTGCCTCAGTTTTTACTGTTGTGGCAATAGTCATGGGGAAAGGCAAATAAGGTATTTCCTTGCTTTTAAGCCTCCCACTCGTCCCCTATGGCCACACTTCTGTTCAGCCCTGACAGAAGAGGCTGTGCCACAGTCTACCTATACCTCTGTGTGTGATGAGCATTCAGGAATGGAATTCCTGCCCCATCCACCCAGTTCTGTTGTGTAGAAACCTGCTGAGCTGGGTATGATGCTCCAGGGAGGATGTAAGACTGAGCTCCCAGTATCCACCATAGGCCTTAGACTTGTGTGGCAGCATCTCGACGATAGCAGAGGGAATATGGGGCTGATTCCAGGGGCACTGCTGGTCACAGCAATGGGTACATGTACTGCTTTGGTAGGGCCTGGGTTTTGGTAGCAGAGAG